>CM027583.2:17489521-18089521 GCA_015852605.2 Populus deltoides | reverse complement strand
TTATGTTCAGTCGTCTTTCACAACCACTCTCCCTCTATGGCTTTTAGTTATTAATCCTACCCATTAGCTCTCCATTTACTCGCACATGCAGTAAAGTGAACATGCAGCTGGGTTGTGTGTTTTTCTCTAGACAAAGGGAAGGGTCTGTTGCAGCTGTTGGGTCGGTTTTGGGAAGAGAAGGGCTTGCATGCAGGTGGTCTGGTCGATTTTTCTTGGGGGGAAGAGAGGTTCAGTTGCAGCAATGGCTGCTGCTGTTTCTGGGGGAGAGGAAGAGTCACCCTTTCTCTCTCCTTGTATTTATAGCCCCTGTAAGTGTGCTAGGGTGTTTGGGCACTGGACCAAGGCTGTCCTTACCCCCCTTTTAGGTTATCTTGGGTTGTTTCTATTCCAATTCTCCCCTAAGATAGGCCGGTCCAACATAAATTTTTGCTAGGTTTTACAGTGTCATTGCTGATTCAGAAATCGACAGCCAAACTATGCTGCTGCCGATTCAAAAATCAGCAGCCAATAACTGCATCGCTGTCGATTCAGAAATCGGCAGACAAAAACTTTGTCACTGTCGATTTAGAAATCAACACCCAAATTGTGCCGTCGTCGATTCAGAAATCGGCAGCCAATAACTGCGTCGCTGACGATTCAAAAATCGACAGCTAAAAACTTTGCCGATGTCGATTCAGAAATCGATATCCAATAATTGCATCGTTGTCGATTCAAAAATCGGCAACAAAAAACTTTGTCGATGCCAATTCAAAAATCGGCATCTAAACTGTGTCGCTGCTGATTCAGAAATCGGCAGCAAATAATTGTGCCGATTCAAAAATTAGCAACCAAAAACTTTACTGATGCCGATTTAGAAATCAGCAGCCAATAACTGCGTCGCTACCAATTTAGAAATCAACAGCCAAAAACTTTGTCATTGCCGATTCAGAAATCGATAGCCGAACTGTGTCGTCGATTCATAAATTGGCAGCCAATAACTATGTCGCTGCCGATTCAAAAATCAGCAGCCAAAAACTTTGCCGATGCCGATTTAGAAATCGGTAGCCAAACAGTGTCGCTGCCAATTTTTGAATCGACAGCGATGGTGGAGTCATTTGGTATCAATGCTCCCGGAACAAAGTCGATTTGATGTTCAATTCCCCTAATTGGCGGCAAGCCACTAAGAATCTCTTCTAGAAATACATCTTCAAATTCCTGTCAAAGAACTTTAACAACATTAAGAACACAGGAATCCAAATTATCAAAGTTAAAGTATGCCTCCTTATACTCAAGTAAAATCATAGGCAATTCAGAGAGATCACTAGATTTTCCAAACAAATTAAGGTTTTTCCCCACCTTTTCTACACACTCTTCTTTTCTTACCCTTTCTTTCTTCTCTCCACTCTTGGCCTCCCTTTTATTTTTTCTTTTTGGCCATGACCCTTCCCTAATTGTTTAAGGGCCGAAACTTTGTCCCCTTTTGTTTTCAACTCATGGCTCACTTTATTTTCACTTTTCCTCACATTCTCACCATGTTGTTCGACTTGTTCTTCCACTTTGGTCAAATCTAAATGCTCCTCCTCATAGCTTTTCTTCAATTGAATTTGATCTTGATACACTTGCTTTGGTGTTGGTGGGGCAAGAGTATAAATTCTACCATCCTTTTCCAATGAATACTTTTTCTTAAACCCATCATGCTTGGCTTTTCTATCAAATTGCCAAGGCCTCCCTAATAACATGTGAGTAGCACGCATAGGCACAACATCACATAACACTTCATCCTTATACTTGCCTACTGAAAAAGAAATCATCACCTGTCTATTCACCCTAACAACACCACATTCATTCAACCATTGAAGTTGATAAGGCCTCTCACGCTTTATGGTATTCAATCTCAACTTTCTAACCAAAGTAACACGAGCAACATTAGTATAACTACCGCTATCAATGATCATACTACATACCTTATCATTGATTAGGCATCTAGTATGGAAGATGTTCTCCTTTTGTTACTCCACATCATCTTCCTTAGTCTGAACACTGAGTGACCTTCTAATCACCAAAACTTTATCACCAACAACATACTCTAAATCACTAGCATCCTCAAGTGGTGGCATGTCATCACAATCAGACTCCTCACTAGTGGACACAATCTCTCCATCATCCCTTAGAATCATAACTCCATGATTTGCACACTCTGATGCATGGTGTCCCAATTCCTGACACTTAAAACACTTTATATCATGATTACGCTTCGGTTAGACTTCTCTTTTAAGTTTTTGATCATTGGCCGAAACCTGCTTCTTCATGGAGGTAGGTTCAACAACTTTAGAAGTCACCAAGGGCTTTGATGGCGCATTACCCTCTCTCCTATAATTCAACTTCCAACCCGAAGAAGACCCCGAATAAGCTCCAGATCGTGTACTACCCTTTCTTTTTCAACTGTCCTTCAACCTTAATGGCCAAATGCACCAACTCTTCCAATTCAACATAAGATTGCAACTCCACAACATTAGCTATGTCTCTATTCAAGCCATTAAAAAACCTAGACATATTAACTTCCTCATCTTCATTAACATTAGCTCTAATCATAGACATCTCTCATTTTTATTACCCTATGTAATCATTTGTAAACAATTAAACAACTCCCTAAAATAGTGTTTAGGAACATACATCTTCTTCATTATTGTTTTCAACTTCTCCTACGTGCTAACTGGTCTTTCTTTATTCCTTTTTCTTTCTACCACTAATCTCTCCCACCAAACCATGGCATAATCAATAAACTTCACTACAACTAACTTAACCTTCTTTTATTCAGAGTACCTATGGATGTCAAAAATCACCTCCACCTTTTTTTCTCAATCTAAGTAAGCTTCCGGATAATTTTTCCCTTAAAGGCTGGGATTTTTAACTTAATACTATCCAAATTTCAGTCTACATCACCCAAATCATCAAAATCCCCTCTATACTCAAAATCTCTATGTGGTAGAATATGTCCCCTCCTTGGCCGATTCTCATACCTCTCTCCCCTATGTGTATAGAACCCACTACTATGGTTAAGATCATCCTCGACTTCATCTGTAGAGTTTCCAGCAACACTCTCCTCCTTCCTTGCTTCTCTACGTTTTTTACTACGTCCCCCATCAGACCTAGTCTCTAATTTTTCAATCCTAGTCATCAGCTCACCAAACATAAATTACATATGTTGTTGTATTCTTGAAAGCCCATCTTCTGGGATTTCACCCTTCTTCTGTGGCACACTGTTAGAAGACAATTTTTTTAAAACTTACATGAAAAATCATTAGCAATAAAAATAACACCTCACACACTCGTGTTTCACATAAATTTATAGGCTTTTCACTCTAATATGCTCCCTACACCTTTTTCCACTCAAATTGCCTTTCTTTAGTTCTTGAAATCACTTAGCAACAATTCAGAAAAGCAACCAACTACGCAGTGAATTTATAAATTTGATATATACTCGAGAAACAAGAAATTTATGAAACTAACAAAACAAAACTACGATGACAAATTCACGAGTAGCAATGCAAATTTGTGCGAGTATTATGACGATTTGAAGATGCAAAATAAACTGAATGGAAGCAATAATACTAAAGGGATTTGCTATCCAAACTGAAAATTAAATCAAACAATGATAGAACCTGGAAAAAAAAAGATAAAGAGCAACACAAATTTTCAATGACCAATTTTCTTTCCCTAGCTTTCGGCCAAACTCTAGAATGTTGATTTTCTTCTCTCTTTTTTTACAGCAACAATCAGAATTTTCAAGATCAACCCCCCCTTTTTTTATATACCAATTCGGTAATCAAGAAAAAAAAAATTCAAGAACACACTTTTTTTATGTATATATTTCTACAAGATCAAGAATTCAACAAGAACACTACCTTATGATTTTGTGTTCAACAATTCAAGAGGATGGAATAACCTTAATTTTTCTTTTAATATATGTGGGCTAAACTAATCAAGAAAAAATCAAGAAACAAAAGACAAAAATTGAAGGATATAACCTGTGATTAAATCTGCTCAGATACCAACTGATGCAAACCCTAGCGGATTTGAATGGAATTCATGAACCCAAGATCTATCTAATCCAAGTTTGCTGAAAATAGGATGAGCTTATCATAATGGAAGACCTGCTCCAAGACAATAAGACTATAAACCAACCCAATCACAACGCCTACACCTGAAGACGAGCAAAAAGAGTATAAACTCATAACAAAGATTGGCCAATTCTTTGAAGAGTTGAAAGTTCAATCAAGAACCAAGATTGACAACCAAAGGTCAGCAAAAATCAGATTATTATTAGCCAAAAAAAGTGTGATGAAAATTATTCTCAAGAGTATTTATACCCCAAGCCAAAAACCTTAGTTTCCCTAATAAGTCATATATAAACCCAATTTAAATAATAATCAACCCAACATAAAACTAATTAAAATAAACGAGTTTGAAACCCAAACAAGTGTATCCTTATAAAATAAAGAAAGTTTAATAGCCCAACTAATTTAATAAGACAAGTTCGGTTATTTCTGCATTCTGTTTGGCAGCAGCAAAGCCCAACTTCAAACGAATGGTTCTCTCTTATCTTAAAGAATTAGAAGGCGTGCCTTATACTGTTGGAAAGGTATGGAAGTCTAGTTTCCAGCCCAACTAAAATCACCTCACAATTCAACTTGTAGCTCCATTTATGATTAAAAAAAAAGATAACAAAAGGTCAAACTGTCTGAATCTAGTCTTCTTCTCCCAAGCCTTGTGTAATGGTCTTGTTCCATCAACAAGCCCCTCTTAAACATGAATAAGATTAATCACGACTTGCTCCTTATTATTTAATATTCTTTTGAAGTCCACCTTAGCTCACGTATCTTGAAGAAGTCCATTGAAAACCTCTTTGAACCTCTTAGCTCTAAGCCTTGTAACTAGACCAACCGAAACCTTCAATGGATCCTTTGGTGCTTGGGTCGTATCATTTAGGGTCAATTAAGGGTGCAATTAAACTACATCGGTGCCTATAGGGTGATGATAATACCATGAAATCGGTATCGATAATGTAATAGGTGGAAATAGCAGTTGTTGATTTTACGGAATCTTGAATGGAAAATGAAAATGGAAGACAAAAGAGTTTAATGGTTAAATGGGGAAGAGTTCCAATAGAAACAAAAAGGAAGAAGTGAATAGATTAAGAATACATGCCTAACTTTTTATATTATTGGATAATTATGTTACTATGTTTATTGCAATATTCATGTTACAATAATATGTATTTTGTTTCAGGACCATCGCATGCACGATAAGAGTAGATTTTAGCTTTTGTTCACTTTTGTTATGTAGTCTAGGGACATTGAAACATTTTTATAACTTAATTTGTATAATTAATGTTTAAACTTGAATAGATGAACTTAATTCTGTAATTCATATAATCATGTTCCATGTATGCGTGTTTATGTCATTTATCCCTCTATAATGATAATTGTTGTTCAATGTATGTTGTAAATATTGTGGTTGAGATGATGATGATGTTTATGGGATTGAGACCCAAGATGATTAGGTCATGATTGAGTTATGAGATGCGAGATATTAGAAGTGTAAATAGGTTATATGTCAATAACTTGAGACCCCCTAGTTTAGGGGAGACTCTGTCAAAATTTTGGTAGATTTTCATATGAATACCTTACATAAGTAACAGTTCAAGATTTAAATAGTAATAGTAAAACAATAGTAGTTCAAGGTTTAGACGATAACCATAAGACAATAACAGTTCAAGATTTAAACAGTAACAGTTCAAGGTTTAGACAGTAACAATTCAAGATTTAAACAGTAATAGTTAGACAATAACACTTTAATTTTGGTAGACTTTTATATGAATATCATATGTATATAAAAAAAATTACCATGTTTGCTTATGTGTTTGGAGGTGATTTGTTCCGAAAAAATTGGGATTGTTACAAACTAGGTGGCAAATCATGTTTTAACTTTCATTTACTAATATTTACCTAAATGTCCCACACTACTAATGGTTTGTCTTAAGGTCTATCCTAGATAGATAACCTGTGCTAAGTTGTAGACTTGGTCAAATTTTTCCTAACATAAAAAAGATGCTCAAGCAATGATAGTGTTCTTAAAAAAGCAAGAAAATTTTAGGACTCGGGTCATTGATTCGAATAGGTTCAATAAACTTTGTTAATTTAATAATACGATTGTAAAAAAAAAACAAAAAAAAAGACAATGACTAATAAAAAAATAAAGGCTTGCCAATGTTATAAAAAGATACCCTCTAAATATTCTTAAAAAATCTTAATGATCTTATCTAATAATAAAGAAAAACTTGAATGAGAACATGATAACCTTATAAAAAAATCTAAATCTTAATTACCAACAAATCAAACATTAAAAGACGAGTTGAAAAAAATAAAAATGATAAAAAAAAAACTAACTCTAGTCAGCATCCCAAACTTATGGACAGTTGTAAGGTCAGGATAACCTTGTATAAAAGAAATTAAATAAAACAATGGAGATCAACTCTCAACCAAAATAAAATGATGAAAGATGAAATTGAAAAAAAGAACACAATAAAAAAACATAAAAAAAACTCGAGTCTACCCAAGTTAACTCGACTGACACGCAACTTGATATATAAGATTAGATAACCCTATAAAAAGAAAAACAGAAAAAATCACAAAGTTTGAACTTGATAACCTAATTTCAAAGGATAAAATTGAAAAAAATAAATCAAGAAAATGATAAACAAACAAAAAAAATAGCATGGGAATGGTGCAGTTGATAGAAGTTAATTGGATTAGGCATTTACATCAAAAATAGAGTCTGAACAAGTTGAAGATCTGCTCAATTACTTCAAGTAAAGTAGTATTAGTTGACACTTGAACGAAAGCTAGAACTTACGAGCAACTCAGCTGCCACCTTGAGATAACAAGCGCTAAGAAGTAAAGACTAGAATGGTTTGGTGAGACCTGGAAAAGATCATCATTATGAATCAACTTATATAAAATACATGCAGTCATTGCCTACTGAATCATTAGCTAACTTTCATCCTTCATGCACTCATCCAATGATCATCGTTGTACAGGTTTAATTCTTGATTTTTTTTAGGTAAATGATAATACAGAAGTTCACAAGCAATCCTCCGTTTGATACATTTAATCTACGGAGGCATGAGACCATCAATGAAATTACTATAAATTTATGTTGATGGTCATCAAGCAACCTAAAATAAAACCATAAACAATAATTCATGGACCACCCACAATAATATTGGTATTCAAGCACCAAATGCATACAACAATAACGTCACTCTTCTAATCAAGTAAACGAGTGATGCCTTTGTTTTAGAAAATCAACACTATACAAGGGGGTGGATTTCGAATCAAATTCCCTGTTAAAGAAGGAATGTGAAACTGAGATCAATTAAGTTGCCATGGGATTAAGGAATATTGTCGCCCGTCCCCGCGCGATGTCTGTTGGATATTTTCATTCGTTTGTTTGTTCTTTGGGAGTCACCACTTAGTATTTGGTTCAAGGTCACTAGGAAACCCGGGTATACTAGTCTTGTCAAAGATTCACGGGTAAGGGACTGCTTGTGGCTAGGGAAGGTATTAGTACCCCTAGCACACTCTATCTAAGGTAAGCTACTTTGTGGTTTTGATGTGTTAAAGAAGTTATAAAAGTTTTGTCTTTTCATCGGATATTAAGAATACAACTTACATGTAAATTCATAATCCTTAACTGTGAGCAAATCAAAACATTAAATTATTTTTTTGTCTTTGCGGCTTTGTCATAAAAAACATCCATAAAAAAAAAAACACATTCAATTTTACTTTATTTTACACATACAACCATGTTCCCAAAATAATAAAAATTCAAAATAAATCAAATACAATTCAAAAAAATTACAAAATAAACCCAAAAAAATCCAAAGCCTTCTGGAATCTGCAGGAACAGTGCTGAGGAACCCCTTAGACGGTGGGAACAATACTGTGAAGCCTCTAGGACAATAGGAACCGTGGTGGCGTGTTTGCTCCACGCGCCACCGCCACTATTGGAGCATGGGTTCATGAGCCACCGCGAGGAAGAACCTGGAAACAGTGGGATTTAGAACGGCTTCCTGCCTTCTTCCCTTCCTCGCCAGCGGTGACCTACAAAACACAAAAAAAATGCAACAAACAATTGATGAGGAAGACAGCGGGCGCTACCATTGTGTTTAGTCTAGAGACAAAAGGAGTGGTTGTGGGTCTTTTGGGTGGAGATCTGTGAGGGAACGAAGAAGGGTGAGCGGCGGATTGATCTGTGAGGGGAAGAGGGTGAGGTGGTTACTGGCTGTGTTTGGTCGGCGAGAATGGATGGGTCAATGGAGAGTCGGGAAACGAGGCAGATCGGAGGAAGAGAGGTAGTTGTGGCTAGGTGTGTATGGGTTTGGGAAGCGGTTGGCTGAGGAGAAGTGGTGAGAAGGAAGATCTGTGGAAATAGGGGTTATGAGAGGAGAAGGGAGTATGTGGTGGTTGTCTTGTGGTTGAGAGGGAGAGCAGCAGCTAAAGGGAAGATCAAGTAAGGGGGAGCGGCTTCTCTTGGCTGGGAGAGTGGGAGGTGGAAGGTGGGGTAGAGATGGATTTAGGTTTAGGGTTTCCTTGTCTTTCCCTTGGTTTTTTTCAAAATTCCCCCCCTGTGTGTGTTGTGTAAACTAGTATTTATAGGAGAAATGTGGCATGACCACAAACATATTAGTCCCTCAACTTATTTTTTTTTTAATTTTGATTTTCTTATTTTTTCGTATTTTAAAAAAAAACTAACAATATCAACGTCGACTCAATGAGGAAAATCACTAATTTTAAAAATGACATGTGAAAAGTCAAACGCGTTTGAAAGACCTTTGAAAATTTAAATTCTTTTAAGACGATGTTGAAAATGCTAAAAACGATACAAATATATCAAAAATGTATTTTTTGGGGTTTTTGTTTTTTTTCGCTATTTTTTTTTTAATTTATCAAAACATGGGTCAAAAATTGGGTAGCAACAAATGCCCCCTCTTTACAATGCTTATGAAGCAAAACATCATCAATGTCTTGCATAGTAAGCTTGTAAAGAATAGGAAAAAAAATGATCTCATTATCTTGGGCGACTTGCCCCTTTTGAAGAAAATTGGTCTATTTTCACGGGCAACCGCCCACACACTCACACTGGTCTATTTTCATGGGCGACCGACCCACACACTCACACTAGTCTATTTTCATGGGCGACCTGCCCATATACACTCACTCTAGTCTATTTTCAAGGGCGACCGACCCACGCACACTTACCCTGTCCTATTTTCACGGGCGACCTGCCCACACATGCACCTGGATCTATTTTCAAGGGCGACCAGCCCATGCACACTTACCCTGGTCTATTTTCACAGGCGACCTGCCCTTTCAATTGGGTTAATCTGAGATCCCATACGATGATCCCCTTTAACCAGAACCAAAACCTGTATGGTTGGGCTAAACTAAGATCCCATCCGGCGATCCCTTTTAATCAGAACCAAAATCTGTGTGGTTGGGCTAAACTGAGATCCCATATGGTGATCCCTTTTAACCAGAACCAAAATCTATATGGTTGGGCTACCCTGAGATCCTATATGGCGATCCCCTTTAACCAAAACCAAAATCTGTGTGGTTAGGCTAAAGTGAGATCCCATCTGGCGATCCCCTTTAACCAGAACCGAAATCTGTGTGGTTAGGCTAAACTGAGATCCCATCTGGCAATCCCCTTTAGCCAGAACCAAAATCTGTGTGGTTATTAGCTCAATGATTCTTTCTTTGTCCACGATCTTGCTGAATTTCATTGAGGATTTTCCTGTAACAAATCAAAAATGTATGTGCAATGCTTTGAGGTTAGATGACATGCATGCATCTTTACTTGATTTGAAATATAGAACCCCCCCTCTTTGATGTTTCATCGTCATAGGGTGCCTTTGTTTGCTATCCAAAGCATTCTTTTCTCTTTCATTGTACTGGCTCATTTATGTGCTAGCCATCCACTCAACTTAAACGCAATGCCTATACTAGGCTGTCTTTGATGATTATTGTTTTCACTGTTTATCAAGCATGACCGTGCCCCCAAGTGTGGTGTTGCTTGATTCGTCATGAAGGAGCTCAACAAATCATTCATCTCCTAGATTGTCTCGAGAACTCATCAAGAGGCTTTCTGGTGTTGTCCTCATCTTAGATTGCTAATCAGCCATCGACTTGCCTCTAGTTCAAACAATACTTTTCAAGTATATATTATCATCAGCCTTATTGGAAACTATCCAATCATCCAGACATGCATCTCATAGCTTGCATTAAAAGGCTTTTTTGTTGAATGCTCAGTGTTCTTCTTAAGAGATTCCTCTTAGTTCATCTAATCAAATTGTGAAAAGAAATGCATTGGAATTATCAATGATGTTCAATTATCACCTATATTCATGCGGTGAAGTGCGCCTTTGAGCTACAAAACATATGGTCCCACAATCAGTCTTAGTGGAGGTCTTTTCTCCATTCATTCGAATGCAACTGCACAATAACATATGTCAGGAATCATAGCCATGTTTAAGAAAATAACCCAAGATGAAGATGTCCTTTAGATGCAGCGTTGCTCATTAATTACTGCTGAAATTCACTAGATCATGGATTGTCTTTGCCCTCAGTTGATCTGAATATGTTCGTTCACTGATTCATCATTTGAACATCTTTCTTTGCTCCTAGCTGATTTGAATACTGTTTGTTTTCCTTCTCAGGGTCCACTGTATTGCCCCAACTGCTCAGCTTTTCAAAGGGTGTCAAGAAGTGTTGATGTCATTCTTGTTAAGGATTTTGCAAATTCGGTCAATGTTCTTCCTGTTTGACAATCTTGTTCTGGAATCAACTCTCATATTTCAAAGATCATGTCTATTCAAGTCTAATTGTTGAAATAAAATCAGAGAGATGTAAGTTTTGGAAAATATTTTGAAAATCAAGCTTCTTTGATAAAAAAAAAAAAACCCCAACACACACCATTCAAAATATAAACCCCGATGATGAAGGTCCACGACTGAAGGATATTCCTGTGGTGAAGGAATTCCCAGATGTGTTCCCCAAAGAACTACCGGGACTACCCCCAGAGCGAGAGGCAGAGGTGTCCATAGACACTTTTCCTGGAGTTGTGGCCCAACAACCTTACCGGATGGCTCCAGCAGAATTGAACGAGTTAAAGACTCAACTGCGAGAATTGTTAGACAAAGGGTTCATACGGCCCAGTAATTCTCCTTGGAGAGCACCGGTCCTATTTGTAAGAAAAAAAGATGGAACCCATAGACTTTGTATTGACTATCGACAGTTGAACAAAATAACAATGAAAAACAAGTATCCGTTACCTCGGATAGATGATTTGTTCGATCAATTAAAGGGAGCGAGGGCATTTTCGAAGATAGATCTAAGATTAGGGTACTATCAGATGAAGATTAAAGAAGCGGATGTAGCAAAGACCACATTTAGAACTCGTTACGGACACTATGAATTTTTGGTGCTACCGTTCGGGTTGACAAATGCCCCAGCCCTCTTCATGGACTTGATGAATCGGGTTTTCCAACCATACCTTGATAAGTTTGTGGTGGTATTCATTGATGATATACTGGTGTACTCGAATTCTTTCGAGGAGCACAAAGAGCACTTGAGGCAAACCTTACAAACCTTGAGGGATCACCAATTATATGCAAAACTGAGTAAATGTGAATTTTGGCTGAAGAGAGTGACGTTTCTAGGACACGTCATTTTCTCCAAAGGTGTTTTTGTAGACCCCCAAAAAGTCGAAGCAGTCTTGAAATGGGAAAGACCGACTTCGGTCACCGAAATACGTAGCTTCCTGGGACTTGCAGGATACTATCGGAGGTTTATCAAAGGTTTTTCCCTGATTGCAACCCCTTTGACCCAGGTAACTAGGAAGAATAAAAAATGGATGTGGTCGGAAGAATGTGAGAAAAGCTTCCAAGAATTGAAGAGGAGGCTCACCACTGCTCCAGTGTTAACCCTTCCCTCAGGGACCGAGGGTTTTGTAGTATATAGTGATGCTTCGGGGAAAGGATTGGGGTGTGTTCTGATGCAACATGGGAAGGTGATCGTCTATGCATCAAGACAGTTAAAGACTCATGAGGTGAACTACCCAGTGCACGACCTGGAGTTGGCTGCTGTAGTATTTGCCTTGAGGATATGGAGACACTATTTGTATGGGTCTCGAACCTAAATTTTTACTGATCATAAGAGCCTGAAGTATCTGATGTCGCAAAAGGAGTTGAACATGCGACAAAGAAGGTGGATAGAGCTCATTAAGGATTATGATTGCACCATAGAATACCACCCGGGGAAAGCAAACGTGGTGGCAGATGCCCTCAGTCGTAAAAATAAAGCCACCCTCGGAAGGTTAACAGTGGGAAAGGAGCGGTAATTGGCAGAATTGAAAGAGATGGGTGCAGATTTGGACATTAATACCAGAGGTGGGTTAGTAGCCCAACTATGGGTGCGACCAACGTATCGGGAACATATACTACAAGCCCAATTCCATGACAAAGTTGGGTCCAAGATTAGGAAGAATGTGGAGGCCGGGGTAGAAATGAAATTCCGAGTAGCGGATGATGGATCCTTGATGATGGGACAACGGTTGTACGTGCCTAATGACGAAACAGTCAAACGAATGGTTCTACAAGAAGCACACGAGTCCAAGTTCTCCATACATCCTGGCAGCACTAAGATGTATCGAGACCTGAAACACCTGTATTGGTGGCCTAATATGAAAAGGGAAATAGCTGAGTATGTGTCAAAGTGTGGGATATGTCAACAAGTCAAGGTTGAACACCAAAAGCCTACGGGACCATTACAACCATTACAAATTCCAGAGTGGAAGTGGGAGATGATCATCATGGATTTCGTGTCAGGATTTCCCAAAGGGAGGAAAGGAAATGACGCAATATGGGTCATCGTAGATCGGTTGATGAAATCCGCACTATTCTTGCCTATAAAGATGACCGACTCGGTGGACAAGCTTGCCAAGATCTACATAAACGAGGTGGTACGGCTTCATGGGATTCCGGTGTCCATTGTATCAGATCGAGATCCCAAGTTCACTTCTCAACTTTGGTCGAGCATACAAAATGCCTTGGGGACAAGATTGGATATGAGCACTGCGTTTCACCCTCAAACGGATGGCCAATCAGAAAGAGTCATCCAAGTCTTGGAAGACCTATTACGGGCCTGTGTGCTAGAATTTGGAGGAAACTGGGAGGAACACATGGCAATGGTGGAGTTCACGTATAATAATAGTCACCAAGCCACAATAGGGATGGCCCCATATGAAGCCTTGTATGGTAGGAGGTGCAGAACTCCTTTGTGTTGGGAGGAAATTAGGGATCGGAAGTTATATGGCGTGGAGTTGGTCCAAGTCACCACAGAGAAAGTGAGAACTATCAGGGATCGCATCAAAGCCGCACAAGATAGAAAGAAGAAGTATGCTGATGTGAGGAGAAGACCTCTTGAGTTCAGTACGGGGGACCAAGTGTTCCTGAAGGTAGCCTCATGGAAGAACATGTTACGGTTTGGATTGAAAGGGAAGTTAACTCCCCGCTTCATCGGACCCTTCAAAATCTTACAGCGAGTAGGACCAGTAGCCTACAAAGTGGACTTGCCCCCACAATTAGCCAAGGTCCATGATGTGTTCCATGTCTCCCTGTTAAGGAAGGCTGATGTGGATCCCGCCCGAGTTCTACCCTAGGTTCCACTAGAAGTCAAGGAAGACTTAACACTGGAAATGAGGCCCATAAGGATACTAGATCAGGAAGTGAAAGAGCTACGGAACAAAAAGATCCCCATCGTCAGAATCTTATGGCGAAATGCTCAAATAGAAGAGGAAACTTGGGAGAGGGAGGCTGAGATGAGGAAAAAGTACCCCGATTTATTTGAACTACCAGGTATGGAGTGTGAAAACCCTTAAATTTCGAGGACGAAATTCATATTAAAAGGGGGGAGAATGTAAACACCCAAGAGAAAATATATATATATATATATATATATATATATATATATATATATATATGTATATATATATATGAATTGATGACTCAATTTTCGTTGCCGATTTCATGATCGGCAATGACGTTATTTTGGTGCCGATTTCGGGATCGGTGTAGCGATTTTTTCGCTGATTTCTACATCGGCAGCGACGCAGTTTTGGGCTGCCGATTTCATGATCGGCAGCGACGCAGTTTTCGCTGTCGATTTCTGCATCGGCAACAACACAGTTTTGGCTGCCGATTTCTGCATCGGCAGCGACGCAGTTTCTGTTAAAAAAATTAAAATTAATTAACTTAAGGAGCTGGGAGGGAGGGGTAAAACCGGTTTTAGATAAACCAAAACAAAGATAAGAACACATCTAAACCAATCCCCAAACAACCCACCTCATTTCATGGGGAGTATAAATACAAGGAGGAGAGAGAGAGAGAGAGGATGATCCATCCTCTTCCCAAAACAGCAGCTGCATGTCGTTCTTCCCTTCCTCTTTTACAACAGAAACCTAAATCAAACCAGTAGAGAGTGCCTTGTGAACGTGAGAGGGAAAGATGAGACCTTGAGAGAAGATTGGACAGCTGCCTAGAGGAAAGGAAAAAAGGGCTGGAAAACGTGAGAGGAAGAAGAAGGAGGAGAACCAGCAGGAGAAGAGAAAGAATAGTGTCAAACCTTCCTCAAACTTAGTTAGATTTGAAAGGTATGGGTCATGAAACTCCCTTCCTCTTCTCCTTAAGACCAGAAACGGAAATGAAGAAGAAAACCCTAAGGAAATTGACCTAAGACCTAAGCTAGCTGTGAAGGAAACTGAAATTAACTAGGAGAAACAAGGAAACAGAAATGAAATGAAGCCAATTTCAGAACATCTAACAAAGAAAAATGAATAAAATGGAAATAACAAATCATGGTAGAGGGCTGACTTTAACTATGGGGTTGGCCAGCATGCATGTATGTGTTCTGCTGGGATTTTGTTGAAGGATTTGGTGCTGTAATTGATGGTTTCAATGTGTGTGTTCTGCTGGAATTTATTAAAAGATTATATGCTGTAATTGATGGTTTTCAATGTGTGTGTTCTGCTGGAATTTATTGAAAAATTAGGTGATGAAATTGATGGTTTCAATGTGTTTGTTTTGCTGGAATTTATGATGGGTTGTTACAGCATGTGTGGTGTGTCTTAATGCCAAAATGTCTGATTATTTGCCCGAACCGGTGTCACTGCGAATAATTAGCATTTGTCTTGGCGAACTGAGTCTTCTGCAGCGAATTAGCATTCGCTGCCGAGTTGTGTGTAGTGCAACCAAAGCGTAATGTCATTGCGCAGTGAATTAGCATTATTTGCCGAATTGTGTGTTTTTGCGAATTGTGATTATCGCCAAAATGCGTCGTCTGCGGCAATTGGCATTGGCATTCGCTGCCGAGTTGTGTGTTGTGCAGCGAAACTCTGATTCGCTGCCGAAACTGTGTCCGCTGCAGCGAATTAGCATTTGCTGCCGAGCAAACCGAAGTTGTCTCTGGCCGAATTTGTGATTATTCGCTGAAATCGAGTCTTCGCAGTGAAATAGTATTATTCGCAGAAATGTGTGTTGTGGAGCGAAACTCGATTCTGGCCAAAATGTCATTGCGACAAATTAGCATTTACTGCCAAAACTGAGTTGTCTGCAGCGAATTTGTGATCCGCTGCCGAAACTAAGTCTTCTGCAGCGAATTAGCATTAGCATTCGCCGAAGTTGTGTAGTAGTGTGGCGTGATTATTCCGAAATTGTGTCGGCTGTAGCGCATTAACAATTCATTGCCGAGTGGCGTGTTCTCCAGTGAACTTGCGATTCGCTGCCGAAGTTGAGTTGGCTGCAGCGAAATTGTGATTTCGAAGCAATAAGTGGCGCCAAAGAAATAAAAGCGATTTTATTTGCCGGCCGGCGACTGCGGCCGAATCAGTTCTCATTGCTGATTTCTACAATAAGCCTCCTAGGCAGAAATGACCTAAATACTAGTAACAATTTCATGGTATGATGGTGTAAAATGTGGAACACTTGAATGCGAACATATGAACTCTTGAAATAAGTGTGGTGACGAATGTGGTTCAAAAATACAAATGTACTGATTTATGACCATTGATGTCTTAGGTGGTGAGGTCGGGATTGGACCATCGTCAAGACAAGAACAACCCACAGGTGGAGCAGGTAGGTGACTTGTATCTTCCTTTTTCATACGTTGAATAATGAAATACTTTAACATGAATATTACCATATTATGTTAGAACCGATATTAGATTGTCGAACGCTTAAATGTTGACAAATGAATGATTAGCTTCGGTTAATGGCATCCGAATGGATGGCCGGGAAAATGAATGATTAGCTTCGGCTAATGGCATCCGAATGGATGGCCGGGACAAATGAATGATTAGCTTCGGCTAATGACATCCAAATGGATGGCCGGGACAAATGAGCCAGGACAAATGAATGATTAGCTTCGGCTAATGGCGTCTGAATGGATGGCTGGGAGAAAGAATGATTAACCGAATGGTTAGCTTCGGCTAATGGCATCCGAAGAGGATGACCGGGGTGAGTGAACGGTTAACCTCAACAAATGATGCCTTTAGGGGATAGCCGGGTTTAAGATTATGGTTAATTGCAAAAATTGGTGCATTTATATACACTACAAATTGTTTATACCAAGTAAATAAAGAAATTATAAATGTTAATGCTTCATTTAACTGCCATACCGTTTAGTTACCATTATTATTATTATTAAGTAATTACATTCTCTTAAATGTTTTGTACTGCTGCAGGGACGTCACATCTACGAGATGTCTAGGGAACCCGATACACGGGAATCTACTTTTGCAAGGAATCATGTAGATGCATTCTAAATCCCAATGTATTTTGTATGAATCAATGTACTGAATGTATAACTTTTATTAGATCCTTTTGTTTAAATTCGTAATGGCTATTAGTAGGATATGAATGCAAACTCATGTCTATGTATGTATATTTTTAATATGAACTTCTAATCATGCAACCATAATATTACGTGTTTATGTAAGATTCACTTTTAAATGAAATGTTGATTGTATGGATTATATTTTGATGATGTGAGGGATCAGGTTCGCTGATTACCGGCACCATGTGTGTTAGGTATATATATAAAAAAAAAACCGGGTTGTTACATGAATACTATATATAAGAATATAAAAGAATTGAGTCATATGAACACTTGCACATTGAGATACCAACTCTGAAAATATACATGATATATGTATGTATGTTATTATGAGGAAATGAACATGTATAGAAAGTATTATGAGTAATAGATGAATATGGATTCTCTATAATATTGGCTTGAAGGAATCATAATCAAAAACTTCCTTGTGATTCAGGAGGAGCAACCAGGATTGGATCTTCTGTTAGGGGAGGTCGCAAGACAGGCGAAGCAGGTGCATGATTTTCCTCTTTTTTGCACTTATACAATTTAAAATTCTTCTGGTGAATGCAATTACAATAAATGTCGTGTTCAGTGTATATAAAGTCTAGTGTATTTAAAAAATTAGCTTCGGCTAATGGCATCCGTGATAGGAATGCCGGGAGATGATTTGCAAGATTAGCTTCGGCTAATGGCATCCGTGATAGGATTGCCGGGAAATGAATTTCAAGATTAGACTTTATAAGGTCACCCAGTTCATGCAAGTAAATAAGAGTATTCAAATTAAGAATATGCAAATGAGAGTTAATTGGGTTTAAAAGATTTACAAGCAAAATATAAGTTCTCTGTTAGAATTCTTATGGATCCGATAGAAAATTAATACTTCATTCGTATATATTGCATAAGCATATATATATTCTTTATCAACATAATGGTATGTTTATTTATGTAACAGGTCCATCAAATATCCAGGGTGATAATTAGTTTAGGACTCTACTTTGTCAAGCTTATGTAAATATTTGACTTTAAAAAAAGGGGGAATTAACGCATTTATGTAGTATACTTTTGTGTAAATCTTGATGTATTTATAAAAGTTCAGCTTAGCATGTAGTATTTTAGTTATTTTGTAATTAACCCTTTTGAAATGTTTAAGAACACTTATTATATTGTAAATGCTTTCTTTGCATGTTAGTATTCCTTTTCTTTTAAATTTTATGATATGATATGTGGACTATGTTCATATTGAACTTACTTGTAGGATATATATATTGTGTGGATTGTATGAGGTGTTGAATTATGATGTTTGATATAAGGTCCGGAATTATAGAACATTGTGATGATAAGTTGATTGAGTAAATTTATAGTAGTCGATAACTTAGGATGTCCTAAATGCAAACGAAAACTCTGTTGAATTTTTGGTAAATAAAAAAAATTATTACCCTCAAATTAAGAGGATATGTTGGGATCTTTTAACATTGATCAAGTTATACAGTCGGACTATTACAGTTGGTATCAGAGCCCTGGTTTGGGTTCTGGGAAGAATTCAAAAGAGGTTGTTAATGTTCATTAATTTATTGTAGGATGGTACGTACATGTCAAGAGATTAGAACAGATCTAACCTCTGCAGGGAGGGGAATAGAGATATAGACTTTTCCGAGGGGCAAGAAGAGAGCCCTTTGGAAGATATTGCTTCACATGCACCGGTAGTATCGTCTCAAGCAGGGCATGAAGAATCGACGGGGCCTCAAATTAGACAGGCACCAAGACAAACTAGGGATGTTCGGCCAACCATGTCAGCCCCACAGGAACGAGTAGAGGAGCCCCCTCAGACTACACCTGCAGGGCCATCGGTTTCCTATGTTGATCCGATGCTCCTGGCCCAGCTAGTCAAAGCAGTAATGGAAGGTATGGCTAATGTTGCCACTCCTATGCCAACACCCCCAACTGCACCCATCATATCAACTGTTTCAAAAGCAGCTACAGCTACTCAAGTGAACAGGATGCTGAAGTGGCGGGAAAGTGGATTAGAAAGGTTGAGAAAACAATGATTTAAATTAAGTTACCACATGATCTATCCTGGGATGATTTCAAGAAAGAGTTTGAGAATCAATATTACTCCAAATATCATCAGAAGATGAAGGAACAGGAATTCCTAGCCTTGAGACAGGAGGGAATGTCAATACTCGAGTACGAGAGACGATTTCATAACCTCTCAATATTCGCACCATATTATGTCCCATCAGAACAACACATGATAGAAAAGTTAAGGGATAGCTTCAGACAAGAATTGAAGCAGGGGTTGATTGCTTTACAATTCAAGATAGTAAGGGAACTGATTAAAGTAGCACAGGCCTTACAGGCTTGTATGGAAAAAGGCCAACAGAGTTACGGGGGTTCAGGAAAATGAAAGGATATGGAATTTTTAGGCAGACCACCATTTCTAAAGAAAGGTAGAGGCGAACAGTTCCTTCAATTCAAAAAGAAAGGGGGGACATCAACTAGCTCCCGACAGGATATCGGTGGGAAGTCGGGAAGTGGTCAGACCCGCTCCAGAGCTATAGCTGCGAGGGGGCCTAATGAACAGAAGGAAATTATCTACCCTCGATGTGATCAGTGTGAACAAAGACACCCCAGGAGTTGCTTGGTTTCTCTTGGACGATGCTACATATGTCGAGGAGAAGGTCATAAGTGGAGAACCTGCTAGTACTTGGGGAAAGGATGTCATCATTGTGGTGAGAAGGGTCACTTTAAAAGGGAATGCCCCCAGTTAAACACTAAACACTCTCGGAGACATAGGCAATAAAGTCAGAGTCATCAGCAGTCCATCACAATAAATAGACTGGGAAGGTCGACTCAGTCAGGAGTTAACTCAAATAGGAGGAGACCTAGAGTGCAAAATGAAAGGGATCAAGGAAAGGTTTTTCATATGACCCAGGAGGATGTCAGAGCAGCATCAGATATGGTGGCAGGTATGCTGCAAATGAATGACTATCAAATGCATGTTTGTTTGATTCTGGTGCCACTCACTCCTTTATAGTAAATAAAAATGTGTCCAAATTGAGTAAGGAAATAAAAAGGGTAGAAAAAGGATTTATTATTGGGACACCTTTGGGTGAAACTGTGGAAACAAATGTTGTATTTGAAGGGGTGGGAATTAACATTAATGGGTGTGAACTAGAAGCAGATTTAATACCCCTAGAATTAAGTGATTTTGATATAATTCTAGGTAAGAATTGGTTGGGCAAAAATAAGGCTCGTCTAGACTGCTTTACAAAAATAGTAACCTTCCAAGGGGCTAAGGGTGAAACAATGGTCTTTAAAGGGGAGAGAATCTCCAACCTTACAAATATAATCTTGAGTATGGTTGCGAGAAAACTACTAAAGAAAGGTTGTACAACATACCTTGCCTATGTGATAAATTCAAAAAGGGGTAAAATAGGATTGTCTGACATTCCAATTATGAGGGAATTTCCGGACGTATTTCCAGAAGAATTGCCAGGACAACCCCCAGAAAGAGAAGTTAAAGTCGCGATCGATATATTGCCTGAGGTGTCTCTTATAGCCCAACCACTGTATAAAATGGCCTCAAAAGAATTGGATGAGTTGAAAATTCAATTGCAGGAGCTTTTAGACAAATGGTTCATACGACCACACAACTCACCTTGGGGGGCACCCGTGTTATTTGTGAAAAAGAAAGATGGAGCATTAAGGCTTTGCATAGATTACCGTCAGCTGAATAAAGTGACGGTAAAGAACAGATATCCGCTTTCACGGATAGATGATTTGTTCGATCAGTTGAAGGGTGCTAAAGTATTCTCAAAGACTGATTTAAGATCAGGATACTACCAGATACGAATCAAAGGGCAAGATGTGCCGAAAACTGCCTTTAGAACTCGCTACGGACACTTCGAGTTCTTGGTACTACCCTTTGGATTAACTAATGCTCTAGCACTTTTTATGGATTTAATGAACCGAGTATTCCAACCATACCTTGATAAGTTTGTTGTCGTATTCATCGATGACATCATGGTTTACTTTAAATCCTATGAGGAGCATGAACAGCACTTGAGACAAACACTACAAACTCTGAGGAGCTGCCAGTTGTATGCCAAGTTGGATAAATGTGACTTAAAAAAAGTTACCTTTTTGGGGCATGTAGTGTTTTCAAAAGGCATTTTTATGGACCCTCAGAAGGTGGAAGCAGTTTTGATATGGGAAAGGCCTAATAAGGTAACTGAAATTCATAGTTTTCTCGGATTGGCAGGGTATTATAGAAGGTTTATCGAAGGGTTTTCAACGATAACAACTCCATGACATGACTCACCAGGAAGAATATAAGATGGGAGTGGTCAAATGAGTGCAATGAGAGCTTTCAAGAATTGAAGAGAAGACTTATTGTTGCCCCTATACTAATCCTTCCATCTGAAATAGAAGGCTTTGTAGTCTACAATGATGCCTCAAGAAAAGGACTGGGTTATGTCCTAATGCAGCATGGGAAAGTAGTTGTCTATGCATCGAGACAACTGAAGACTCATAAAGTCAACTACCCAGTTCATGACTTAGAATTGGCAGCAGTAGTTTTTGCTTTACGAGTATGGAGGCACTACTTATACGGATCCCGGGTTCAAATTTTCACGAATCATAAAAGCCTTAAATATCTAATGTCGCAGAAAGAGTTGAATATGCGACAGCAGAGATGGGTAGAACTAATTAAAGACTACGACTGTATTATAGATTATCATCCAGGAAAAGCGAATGTTGTCGCGGATGCTCTCAGCCGTAAAGACAAGGCGATTGGGGGTGGACCAGCGACTTGGAATGAGGAAACCATGATTGAGCTAAAGAGATTGGGGGCAGTATTAAATGTGAGTCCGGAAGGATCCTTAATAGCTCAACTAAGGGTGAAGTCTGGATATCGAGAGCAAATATTAGAGGCACAACAGCTTGATGATGAAGTGTTAAAAGTAAGAATCAAACTAGAATCGGGGGGTGAAACTCTTTTTCAAATGGGTGATGATGGAATAGTGATGTTGGGGTGACAAATGTATGTGCCTGACAACAAAGCCCTTAAACAAAAGTTACTACAAAAGGCTCACGAGTCTAAGTTCATTGTACATCCAAGTAGTACTAAGGTGTACCAGGATCTGAAACAGTACTATTGGTGGCCAAATATGAGAAAAAAAAGTGGCTGGCTATGTGGCAAAATATAGTATTTTCTAACAAGTAAAAGTAGAACATCGAAAACCGATAAGGCTATTACAACCATTACCAATCCCTGAGTGGAAGTGGGAGATGATCACAATGGACTTTGTGTCGGGACTACCTAGAGGAAAGAGGGGAAATGATGCAATCTAGGTCATTGTGGATCGATTAACTAAGTCTGCCCTTTTCCTACTAGTAAAGATGACAAATCCAGTTGACAAGTTGGCTAAGATTTATGTGAACGAAGTTGTAAGGCTTCATGGAGTCCCAACATCAATTGTTTCAAACCGAGATCCAAGATTTACTTCACATCTCTGGCCGAGCATACAACATGCCTTGGGAACAAATTTGAGTATCAGTACTGCCTTTCATCCACAGACTGATGGCCAATCCGAGAGAGTTATTCAAATCTTAGAGGATTTACTAAGGGCATGTGCTTTGGAATTTAGTGGAAATTGGGAGGAGCACCTATCACTAGTAGAATTCACGTATAACAACAGTTATCAGACAACAATTGGAATGACCCCATTTGAAGCTCTTTATGGTAGAAAGTGTGGGACACCCTTATGCTGGGAAGAAGTTGTGGACAGAAAGCTGTATGGGGTAGAATTAGTACAGATCACAACTGAACAACTGAAAAAGTAAGGATTATTAAGGATCGAATAAAGATGGCTCAGGATAGACAAAAGAAGTATGCAGATATTCGAAGAAGACCACTTGAATTTTGTCCTGGAGATAAAGTATTTCTTAAGGTAGCTCCATGGAAGCACATGCTGAGATTTGGCATGAAGAGAAAGTTAGCTTCGAGGTTCATCAGACCATTTGAAATCCGAAAACGTATCAGACCTGTAGCATATTAAATAAACTTGCCCTCACAGTTGGCCAAGGTTCACAATGTATTTAATGTTTCTTTGCTGCGAAAAGCCGATGTAGACCCTTCGAGGGTGTTACCTTAAGTGCCAGTGGAGGTAAAAGAAGACTTAAGATCGATAAAGATACTCGATTGGGGCGAGAAAGAACTTCATAATAAGAAAGTTTCCATCATCAAAGTCTTATAGTGAAGCTCACAAATCAAGGAAGAAATATGGGAGAGAGAATAAAAAATGAGATGAAAACTCCCCAACTTGTTTATAAACTCAGGTACAACACTCAAATTTCGAGGATGAAATTTCTATTAGGAGGGGAGAATGTAAGCCTCAAGAAAAAAAATAAATAAATAAAAGTAAAGAAATTCATGCATATGGTTAAATAAAAACAGGAATTCATAAATTTTTTAATATAAATTTCCGAGCGAAATAATTCAAGACATTATAATAAACCCGGTACTGTTGAAGGTTGGATTTAATTGAAGAGAATAATACACTTAAAGGAAAAGGGGGGCCTAAATGCAAATAAAGGAAATTATAGAGTATAAATACCCTCTTCTCACCAAAAACAATCTGCAGGAACCATAAGGAAAGAAAATATGGAGTTTTGCACCCATTCTTGCAAAATCAAGAGAGAAACACTAAAAATTTCAAAAACCCATCCAAGATTAAGGGTATATAGATGGGATAAACACTTGTGTGCAAGGGATTAACAAAAAAATTGAACAAGAAGAAAAGAAAGGAGGGAGTTGAAAATCTTCAACTGGTTGAAGATCAAAATCTTAATTCGTACCGGGTAAAGTGTTCTAAACATGATCTTAAAAATTCATTTTAAATTAGATAATGAATTGATGCCTTGATATTGAATTATAAGTTAGGGTTCTTAGACATGAATTGGGGAAAAAGTATTTGTTGTTAAAATTAAGTTAATTCATGTGTGGTATGTAGTTTATGAAAGTATTGTGTGAAGGGAAGGGGGTGACGAATCTGGACAGACTTGTCTCTTGACTTTTGATGAGATTTCAGGTAGGAGGATGAGGGAATTAGGATCAGGTTCCTTATAGAAATTATAGATTTGAATGTTAGCTAACCAAGGAAACTGGTCTTGCTCAATTAGGAGATGTAAAACTCCAGTTATGGGTTACCAACCGAGACTAAGTCATGACTGATTATGTAGGGCAGTATGACTGATTAGTTGATGAGCAATTTTGACTATCTTGGAGGCAGAACTGGGTTCTCCTTCCTCAGAGAACTTGTAGCCTCATGTCTTAGATTTCTAAGGAGATCAATCTCACTTAAAATGGAGTTTTAGAACTTTAGATATAGTTAAAAATCTGATGAGTGTTCAGACAGTAACAGTTCAATGTCTAGACAGTAACAATTGGACAGTAACAGTTCAAATGTCTAAACATTAACAATTGGACAGTAACAGTTCAAATGTCTAGACAGTAACGGTTGGACAGTAACAGTTGGACAATAACAGTTCAATGTCTAGACAGTAACGGTTGGATAGTAACAATTGAGAATTGAACAGTAACAGTTCAAAGTTAGACAGTAACAATAGACTTTCATGTGAATACTATATATAAGAATATAAAAGAATTGAGTCATACGAACACTTGCACATTGAGATACTAACTCTGAAAATATACATGATATATGTATGTATGTTTTTATGAGGAAATGAACATGCATAGAAAGTAACATATGAGTAATGGATGAATATGGATTCTCTATAATATCGGCTTGAAGGAATCATAACCAAAAACTTCCTTGTGATTCAGGACGAGCAACCAGGATTGGATCTTCTGTTAGGGGAGGTCGCAAGACAGGCGAAGTAGGTGCGTGATTTTCCTTCTATTTGCACTTATACAATTTAAAATTCTTCTTGTGAATGCAATTACAATAAATATCGTGTTCAGTGTAAATAAATTCTAGCGTATTTACAAGATTAGATTCGGCTAATGGCATCCGTGATAGGATTACCGGGAGATGAATTACAAGATTAACTTCGGCTAATGGCATCCGTGAGAGGAATGCCGGGAGATGATTTGCAAGATTAGCTTCGGCTAATGGCATCCGTGATAGGAATGCCGGGAAATGAATTTCAAGATTAGACTTTGTAAAGTCACCCAGTTCATGCAAGTAAATAAGAGTATTCAAATTAAGAATATGCAAATGAGTGTTAATTGGGTTTAAAAGATTTACAAGCAAAATATAAGTTCTCTGTTAGAATTCTTATGGATCCGATAGAAAATTAATACTTCATTCGTATACATTGCATAAGCATATATATATTCTTTATCAACATAATGGTATGTTTATTTATGTAACAAGTCCATCAAATATCCAGGGTGATCATTAGTTTAGGACTCTACTTTGTCAAGCTTATGTAAATATTTAACTTTAAAAAAAGGGGGAATTAACGCATTTATGTAGTATACTTTTGTGTAAACCTTGATGTATTTATAAAAGTTCAGCTTAGCATGTAGTATTTTAGTTATCTTGTAATTAATCCTTTTGAAATGTTTAAGAACATTTATTATGTTGTAAATACTTTCTTTTCATGTTATTACTCCTTTTCTTTTAAATTTTATGATATGATATGTGGACTATGTTCATATTGAACTTACTTGTGTTATATATATATATATATATATATATATATATATATATATATATATATATATATATTGTGTGGATTGTATGAGGTGTTAAATTATGATGTTTGATATAAGGTCCGGAATTATAGGACCTTGTGATGATGAGTAGATTGAGTAAATTGATAGTAGTCGATAACTTGGGATGTCCTAAATGCAAACAAAACTCTGTCGAATTTTTGGTAAATTAAAAAAAAATTATTATCCTTAAATTAAGAGGATATGTTGGGATCTTTTAACATTAATCATGTCGTACAGTCGGACTGTTACAGTTTGAGAATTTTTTACCTACTATAAATAGGGTTATTTATCTTGTGTTCATGTTTTTTTATAGACTTTTATTTCAAAACAATAAATTGACTTATCAAAGAACAATGATCTTAATAACGTCTTCCTTGTACTTCTTGCTCGCAATTTGCTAACATTGAGTGAGGGTTTAAATTCCAATATTATTGATGCATTGGTTCAAGGTCATCGTTGTGTTATGCTTTCTATCTCAAATTGAGATTGTGTTCAAACTTGTTTGTGGATTTCTGGATCTTATGTCCATAGAGTTCACATCATATGTGGTTACTAGTTGTTTTCCTTACATGGTGACTAGAGTTATTCATGGACCTCGGTCACATTTACCTCATGGAATATGATGTTATAATTGCCTTGTGGTGCATAAACTTGCAGTTTAATGATGGAGAGCCTCGTGGTGAGTAAAGAATAATATTCATGAGAAATCAGTGCTCGTCTCATAGAAAGTGACACAAGCATGTGGAGAGCGGAATTGCACACGTTTTGTGATAAGCCATGTATCTTAGTCATTATGTCGTGCCATAAACTTGCAGTTTAATGATGGAGAGCCTCGTGGTGAGTAAAGAATAATATTCATGAGAAATCAGTGCTCGTCTCATAGAAAGTGACACAAGCATGTGGAGAGCGGAATTGCACACGTTTTGTGATAAGCCATGTATCTTAGTCATTATGTCGTGCCATTAGCAATAAAAATGGTATCTACTCTTTATAGAAAAATTTGATGTGTGCCCGTTCTGACTTCTCAAAACTAAAAAATTACATTAAAACATGTGTCAATAATTGAGAATTTTTTATGGTATTAGACTGAAATCAAATAATTTTCCATGGTCAATATCAGAGAAAAAAAGAGGGATGGTCCATGCAGTCGTTTGGGCTGCTGGGCCAAATAGGCTGCTTCAAGGCTTGCATAAGGCGGAGCTGCCTGGACCAAAAGATGAGCTACGTTTCTCAAAACATGTGTTCTGTTCTAGTCTACTTGTAAGTGTAATATTTCCTTTCAACTCGGCAATTATTTTTTGTTTCGTTTCTCAAAGCCTTTGCTTCAATTTCGTAACAAAATCACAATGTTGACATCAGTTTTGGAAAAGAAAATTTAAAGCAAAAAAAAAATATTCAGGTGTTGGTGATTGGTGATGTCTTTTTAAAAAATAGATTTTAATTATAAATTAAATGTTTTTTTAATCTAATATTATGAAGGAAAAACATTTGATCTACCTAAATTAATATATGAATAATCATAAAAAAAAAAAAACAAAATGAAAAACTCAATCATGAATATGCGATAAAAAATAACATTTGTTTTTTTTTTTAAATTAAGTCAACAAAGCAAACTCGCTATGCAAGTTATATGCGTAATTGGTTTCAATAATTTTTTTATTTTAAAAATTATATTTCATTTAATTATATAACAATAAATTGCATGATAATTTTTTTGTATTAAATATTTATTTAGAAGTACAAAATCCATGATAGGAATGTGGTGATGCTAAGATAATAAAAGTACATTATTGATAACAAATGATGAAATTGTATTATTATTTTTTTAAATTGAGGGGCAGTAAAATCATTAAACTACAAAAAAAAAAAGTAATAATCTGGCTATTACGAATTAACCCATTAAACCTACAACTCAGCTTATATACTTAATTGGGTTCAAAAAAATTTTAATCAATTGTTTTAACCTAAATATAAAATAGTAAAATAAATACAAAAATAAAAAAAATAAAAAGAGCCCAAGCACGTGTCCTGGACATTTAAAAATAAACAACTCAACCCACACCTATAAGCATGTCTTTATTTATTTTTTATTTCTTTAACATATTATTTGTCTTTTTTTTAAGAAAAAAAATAAATGAAATATCAAATGAACAACCCAACTTACTTATAGGCATGTTTTTATTTTTTTTTTACTTTCTTAACACGTTGTCTATCTTTCTTAAAAAAATAAAGACAATAGATGAAATATCATCAATAATAATAGACAACATGTCATCTGTTTTTGCAGAATCCAGTGACCAAAAATTAGTGTAAAATCAAAACTTTAATTTTTTGTTTTAAAAACTCATTTTTTAATATATTTTTAAACCAAAACACCTAGAAAACACTCAAAATACCTTGATAAACATATTCATAACCTCAAAAAAAAAAAGTTTAAAAAGCCAAAATCAACTCAAACCCCAAAACATTTCCACAACAAAATCTACCTTCTCAAGCAAGAAGGAAATTAAACACTAAGTAAAACTACCCTTATAAAATGAAACTCATTAACATCGATTTCAATCTTTTTGATGACCAAAATCATCGTCAACAATTACTTTTTCTTTCTAAACTAAAATCTAACATTTAACGTCCTCTCTTTTCTAACAAAAAAAATAAAATAATAAAAAAAATAAACTTTCATAACAAAATTTAATTTTAGACAACTAAAGAGAATAAACCTAAAACAATGAGAGATAAAAATAAATTTTTTATATGAAATTCGAAACCACTGCCTATTTTACCCATTATTTTCACTTTTGTCCTCTAACTTTCAATCCAATCCTTTAAAAAAATATATGTAATTGGAATTTGCACTCAAAATGACCAAATTATATCAAAAAACAAGTTTAAAGATCAAATTGAAAATTTTAAACCCATAGTGATTTGTGTGAGGATGAATAGTATTGGCAGCTAAAGTGTTTTCTCCGCATGGATTAGTTTCTGTAGATGAAGTCTCAAGCCTCCACTACTTACAGCAAATCACTGGGACTCCACGAGCTGCCCCTCCTACATAGATGCATGCAACAACACTCGAAACTAACAGCAAATCATTCATTCGATTTAATATCTATAACTTCTATAGCACTGGGTTTCAATATTCAAGTTACTATCTATAAATGTCATAAAACTTCCTCTGCAATCTAGTCACTACGTACCTTAGCCAAACAGTAAACGAAAACAGATCACTGATATGCATCCATTAAACATAAATTTTATTCCAATAACAAAACCCACTATTGCCACCAGGCATTTCATTTTGAGCTGCACAATAAGTTAGACAAATTCCTTCACACGAAAAATTAGGATCCACCATAGCCATTGCTCCATCTATATCCCTCTGTCTCAGAGTTCTTTCTTTTAAAACTGCTGCAGAATAGAGGAAAAAAAATTAATGAATATTTAGCCATAAAGGAAACCGCATTCTTCAAAATCTCAAAGCAAACATTATTTTATCTCATAGAAAAGACATGCACAGCAAGTTCTGTTTCACTCAAAGTTTGCATTGACAGGATTGAGGAAGTTGCATTTCAAAATATGTGCCATGTTAATGAGTCTTAGATCTCTCTTTCGTTGTTTTAACAGTATTTTATTGGGAATGCCCTCATCAATTTGCATCTGGAGCACCATTATTATGCTTTTGAAACCTTTCATCTTAGGGTGAAGGTACATATGCATGTTTGTGGATCTGAACATCTGTACAAATATATATTGCATCCCTCCCCTGTTACTTCCTTCCAGCTTTACCGGCCACTAAAGGAAATAAAGCAATGCAGCAAACTTACATAAACAGCAATTGAATGCGAGCATCAAAATCAACTGGTTGCTGGGAGGAACACTCTAATAAGTTCTTTATTAGTGACCCTTTTCCTACAAGTAGGACATTTAGCCTGTCTTTTGATTGCGTCTGCAATGCAATTCTTACAGAAAATGTGTCCGCATTTTGTTGACATCTCCTCAACCAATGGACACAAACAAATTGGACAGTTGAAGGTCGGCTCCTTTGGCGGCAGGGTCTGCACATTCTCCCTCTGGCAATAAAGTAAAACACTGATCATCAGTTTCAAAAACATAAATCAAAACATGGACGCATTGAAGATGCCCCAACATGAACATCAACACAGACAAAAATACAGAGATCTCTGATCATTATTCCAAAATTAGTCTTTGTATGTCCATTGTAACTCTAAAATCATGTATAAGAAAACAAAATTACGAATATTAAAAGGTATGCAAAGACCAGAGTACCTAGAATAATCTCCTACCGTGAATGCAAAGTTAATTAGGTACCTAAAAGCAATCCAGAAGTGCACAAGGATAACATTTACAGATCAAATTCCAATCATGCAGAGCCATTAATGTGTACTTAAGATTATTAAAAAGGGTTTTGAGTTCTGCAAAATTACATCCTCGTTGCAATAACTTTAATGCAACAACTCAATCATTTATCAACAGCATGGCAAGGAATAAATAGCAATGGGAACTACAGGAGCAGCTACAAAAACACAAGTAGCATTAGAGAGTTGCAGGTATTACCATAGACCTGCTGCTGCTGCTGCTGCTGCTGCCACCTTCCAAATTAATGTAAAGATCACAATTGATAATCGTTTGGTTTGGTGGAACTCTTCTACGCTTGTTGAGGTTATTGTGAGACAATAATCTACTTGTTCGCCCTACAGTTAACACAAATAAGAAGAGAGAGATGTGATGGGCATGCACACTTGAGAAGACAAGGTAATAAGTACATATATATCCTCAGAGAACAGGAGAAACACACACTAACATTATATAATCAATATCATTGCAAACAGGATGCTAGACAAAGCAATAAGACAGCAATTCCATTTAGCACAAGATACCATAGGCAAAGAAAATAGTTTATCACCTGACTCTACATCAACAACAACAGCCCTTCCACGAGCTCTTCGAGCTTTGTTCTTAGCCTAGAATGGAATAGGAAAAGATAATAAATAAAGAAGTTTCTCAACACAAAAGAACACTTCAAAATTGAGAAGAGAGAAAGAGAATGAACCTCGGCAAACGCTGTGGGTGACGATTCAATGACATCATCATCGAACACATCAACATCAATAGTAGGAGGTGGCAAGGACTGTCCTTGTTGGCTTGCTTGCACTCCTTGAGGTTCAGTTCGGCTTGAAGTCCCTTCATCACCCCTCCCTTCAGTAGGAGGGGCGTTTAAGTCCAGCACTGTCTTCCTTCGCCGATACCCCCTTAAAGGAGGACTCTTCACCCCCTGAGTCTGAGTGCTCATGCTCAATCAACAAGCTTCATACAAAAGTCCTGCAACCTCGATAAACTAAAACATTCAAAATTGAAACTGGAAAAGAAAAATAAGGGGACAACAGATTTATTTAAAATGTTAATCCAATCTTAAATTGCCCAGTATAGAAGAATTAACTTGATCAAATTGGTATACATTATCAACATTTATAGACTTCAAATTCCAATTCAACTCTCAAATTTAATTTAATTTAATTTAATTTAAGCACTATCTCTCACATTACAATAAAAGTTGACAACAGCAACTAAAAACAATGAAACTACACTTCAGATTCCAAAAAAATAAAATATCTAAGAATTCTATGAAAAGAAATGATCAATTAAGCAGCATTAGATACTGAAAAAGCACAAGACGGTAATAATTGCGAGAAATTAGAGGAAATCGAAAGCAAACAATCCGATTAAATCAAGCAGAAAAGAAAACCGAATCAGATTACCTATAAAGACCTTGACTCTGCAAAGAAAACAAAATCGTCAAAATAAATTGAGAGATAGATTTGAATTCAATTATTAGGGCTTCGAAAATAGGGATGACAGTTTTTATACGAGGTAGAAAAATAGCATGGTTAAATTAGCCCCTTTACTCTTGATAAACGAATCAATTTGTTCCTTTTATTTCAAAAGGATATTATTTAGTCCTTTTTATGTTCTTTTCCAAATTATTATTTTCCATTTCAATGACTATATAATTATAAATATATATAAATATATACTAGGTAAATATTTATAATAAAAAGACTAAGAAGGATTAATTAGTTTCTTAAACTAAGACTATTTAATTAATTTTAAACACTACAAGGATTAAGTTCTAATTTACTCAAAAGAAAAGGGAGGGGCTAGGCAACCAGGGAGGGAGGGTCAAGTCATTGACCCGGGGATCCGTGAAGCTCCCGCGTGGCCTACTTGTCAATCATTAAATTCTATAATTAAAAACAAATGTGTTTTTTAAGTCAAAATTCAATCTTAATATTTATGTATTTCTTTTTTTAAATTAAAAAACAATGATTTTATTTTATGAAAATCATGGTTTTCTCAGTAAAAAATTAAAAAAATAATAATATAAGAATTTATAAGAATTCAAATGATTTAAATTTAGGGAAAAATTATATTTTCCAGTCAAAACTCTCTTTTTATTATTTATTTCTTTATTATTTTTATGAAAAACAATATTTTACATAAATAAAAATATTATATATATATATATATAGAGAGAGAGAGAGAAAGAGATACATATATTATTCTCATTAAATATTAGGATGCAATTTATTTTAAATATTGTACATACTAGTTTTATATATAATTATTAAAATAATTGTAAATGTAACCAAAAAGTTCTCTAATCTTATTTTTAAAAAATATGACATAATTGAATGGTTTAAAAAAAAACATTATAATTATTTCTTTAAAAAATATTATATATAAGATATGAGACTATAAGGCTTGCATGTCTAGCCCATGAAAATGCTAGTCTCACGCGCATGGTTTCCTTTTATTAAAAAAACTCAAGCGAACAAAATATAATTTGTTAGAGTAGATGATATATGTGAAACCTTGAAAATTTATAATTTAAATATAGATGATTCAATGAAAATTCTGTAAAATCTCAACAAAAAACTTCACCATGATGAATTGAATAGTGAGAAATAAAATAGGTGGTAAATTGTAAATCTCCAATCAAATTTTATGATGTTAATAAAATTATTGATAATTTAAAACTGGAAATGAGATAGGTTAGTTAAAATAAAATAAAATGGAATAGTATTGAATTATTAGAAAAGAAATTTTAGAAAGAAAGATTTTTCACATGGTATTTTAATAGCGAACTAAGAAAAGGCATTTGATTGAACGAAAAAGATACCTGAACTTGACATAAGGATGTTTTAGTAAATATGAATAGATTTGCTATATAAATAGCAAAATTATAAAAACAAAATACATATGATGGTCGAATGAGAGAGAGAGAGAGAGAGAAAGAGAGTGTACCTTGAGAGTAAAAACTCAAACGATCATATCTTTGTATTTCACCATTGGATCGGGCTAGGGTTTGGATATATTATGCTCATCACCACCCTCTAACATCTTACCATTGGGATCTGAATGCTTTCGTTTTGTGTGATATATATAGCCCTCGTAACATTTCAAGGAAAACCTACTTGCAAATCAGTCACGGTCGCTGGCGGTTTCCTCCTTCGTCCATTGTTGGAGCCTGCTCAATTTTGGATATATTGGTTATATTGATAAGCTCGTCATTCTGAACAGTAGAGATCGGGATTAAAGACTTCGAGAAGAAGTTATTCATCGGTGAACAATATATTGTCAATTTTCAGGTCAGTTTGGTTTTGTTTTGATCTAAAAAGATTTATCCATAAACATGCTCTGATTTATTGGTATAGGTTGCATGACATAATGATGGTTAACTTCACCGTTGTCTTTTATTAGTTCTGATTGAGTTAGGAGAAACTTTAACTTTACTGAAATGTTTATTTAAATTATGTTAGCAAAAATGAAATAAATGGGAAATGTGGTGGCTTGATTTGTGTTTAACCATCAAAAATATGTTAATTATAATTTAAATTGAAGAAAATCCTTGGTGTCTTTCCTGAGGCATGTTCGACCATATTATTAATAATAGGAAAATGGAGATATTGGTTGTCCAATCCATGTATTGGGACTGAACAGTTCGATCACCCACATTTCAACTGAGGTTAGGGCACCCAAATGATAAAATTGCATATTGGGTTCTTACAAAGGTTGTAGGTATGGATGTTATTTTTCAAACAAAACTGACCTCGTATAATTTGAAGTTATAGAACTCCAGATATGGACTAAAAATGAAAAAAGGGTTGAACTGTCTTGTACTGGACAAATTATACTTATTACTATAATGGATAATTTCAAGGGTGTTAAGGGCAGAATTGGGCTTTCTATCTTTTAGTAGAGTTGTAGAATTGTGTCTTACCTTTCTAAGAAGTCAAGCCACATTTAAAACTGAAGTCTATAACTTTACTTACAAATAAAATGATAAATGGTGTTCTCAAATGAAAACTGATCTAGAAAGTGTAATGAGGTAGTTGAAGGAAATAATCAGAAAATGAAATTAAAACATGACGATGAATTCATATGAATGAGATTGCAATAGTATGTGAACACACACATTGTGAAAAAAATTCTAAGAGGGCACTGATTGTAACTCTTAATTCTCAAACAGAAGAGATGCCTAGAGCAGGGTCGTTAGTAGGTTAAGGAACTTGGTTGGTTGGGGAAACAGGTAGGTGTATCGCACCTTATCTTTCCAATTTGTGTAAAATTATTGATAAATTTCAGAATTTATTGTTTTATTGCTTTGATAAATATTAGAATGAATATGAGTAACTTGCGTATATTGATGTGTGTCAACTAGTTATGATATAATTGGAATGGATACAAATACCTTATGTACATTGATATGTATTAAACTTGTGATGATATTATTTGAATGAATAAGAGTACCTTACGTACAACGGTATAAATCAATTAAGTAGGATAATGTTTGAATGAACATGTGTCCTTGCGTATAATGGTATGGATTAAGTTAGTTAAGATAATGTTTAAACGAACATGAGTACCTTGTATCCATTATTATGTATCAAATTAATTATGTTATTATTAGAATGGATCCTTACATACATTGATAGATATTGAATTAGCAATGATAACTTTAGAATAGACGTGATTATCTTACATACATCAGTATGGATTGGGTATAGATAATGACTTGGAGATAAGAGGAGAAATGATAAATAATTGATCATTGTAGTGTCGGTGGCTAAGGATACATTACGATGATACTTAGCACTATGATAAGGGTGACCAAGGTTATGTGAATGATGCTTAGTGGTTGTAGTGTCAATAACTAAGGTTATGTGTGAATGATACTTGGCAACAGTGGTTACAATGTATATGATATTAATAAGAAAAATAAAAAGAGATCGGTATGAATGGAAGGTTGAGAAGACATTGATTAGCTATCCAGGTTTGGATAGTTAATGGTATCAATGGGATTCCATTAGTACTAGTATTTCAAATGACATTGATTAGCTATCCGAGTTTGAATAGCTAATGGTATCAATGAGATTCCATTGGTACTGACATTTTAGATGACATTGATTAACTATCCGAGTTTGGATAGCTAATGATATTGATGGGGTTTCATTGATGCCATCATTCCTTGAATTGATTAGTCGATCTCGAGTAATTGGGTGACTAATGATGTTAGTAAAGATTTCTAATATCGGCGTGATTACTCTTGGTTAAGGGAAAAAGATAAGTTGATTAACTATTCCGGGTCAGGAATAGTTAATGATATTAATGGGTCAAATTGATATCGGCAACCATTTTTGATGTGATTAGCTACTCTAGGTAAGGAGACTAATGATGTCAAGGGTTCTTGACATTAGTAACTTTAATAGTAAACCAGATATGGATAAAAATTGATTAACTATTCTAGGGTAGGAATAGTTAATGATATCAATCAATTGTATTGATATCGGCACTTGAATGAAATTGATTAGTCTAACCTGATATTTTAAGACTAATGATACTAATAAGATTCATTAGTATTGGCAATTACCTTCCGAGAAATGAGAGAGAAAGTATTGATTAGTTATTTTGATATAATGAGATAAACTAATGATACCAAGAGAGAAATATCTTGGTATCAAGTGAGAATTGATTCATAAGGAGATGATATTTGAAACTATTGAGTTGTGTTGAGATTTCCAAGATAAAATTATTCTTGGCAAATGGGATAGGATATTAGATGGATATTGGGTGATAGATAGAAAATGTATGTTGTAAAAAAGGTTTATGCCTAATTTTATGTATCAAAATAAATTCATGAAAATTATTGCTTGTCATTGTTATTGTTTGCTACAACCCTTTTATATTTATATGTACATGTTAATTTTTATTTTCAGGTCCATCAGGGTCGCGTTAAGAGTAATCTTAATTTAGTTACCTTTTGCTTTTGACCATGTAATTATTTGTAAATTAAGAGACTTATATTCTAAAACTTGAAATGTAATATTAATATTCTTCCTAGTATGGTTCGGCCAAAGACAAGATTTGTCAGATTTGTACTGTTGACTTAGAAATCATCAACAAAAACTGAGTCGCTGTTAACTCAAAAATCATCAGTGAAACTGCTTCCATGACTGACGCATAGATTTGTCAACGCACACAGCCCCTGTTGACTTAGAAATCATCAATGAAAACTGTATCACTGTCGATTAAAAATTGGCAATGAAACTATGTCGCTATCGATTCAGAAATCAGCAACGAAATCTATGTTGTTGTCGATTCAAAAATCGGTAATGAAAACTGTGTCGTTGTCGATTCAGAAATCGACAGCGATGGTGGAGTCGTTTCTGGCTTTACCCCTTTTTTTTTTAGGTGTTTACAAGTTGTGATGGAATGATCATGAGATGTTTAGAAGAATAGATTTGGGAACATTTAGGAACAAGAGAATGGAAAAATGGAATGTATATCCTTTTAGATAAGGCCATTAAGCCAAACTTAATTTTTTGCACTAAGATGCCGCAAACACAAAGAAGAAGAAGATTGACACTAACACTGAAAACTTAAAGAACACTAGGAAAATGAAAATTTTAGAAAGATATGACATGTTTTTGGAGCCTAGCTTTGATACCAACTAATGTGAACCTCATGATCACGTGGTCATGCAACGCACCATCAAGATTGAGATATGATCCCCGGAAGAAGAAAAAGATTTGATAGGAGTGTGACACATGGAAAACTTTTCTGAAGGCACCGGCACTATTGGAATAAAGTTGAATGACGTCACGAAGTCAGTTAATATTTGATAAGTCAGATTCAGTTCGTTCAAGAACCAAAGAATGCAATAATCTCTCTCGCATGTTAAACTAAAAAGTTCAAAAGTATTATTGATCAAAAAAGTTTTTTGAAACTTAGGCTTATAAGAGTTTAAGTACTTTTGAAAAATTAACCCTAATAAATCTACTATTGTGAGCTGAATTGACACACTTATAAAACTGACTCAAAACCTATACTAATAAGCTTAAACCCTAATCCAAACAAGCCTTGGATGCTAAATTAAATAAAGTATTAATTAAGCCCATACAAGCCTCGGGCTATAATTGAGATAGTAAAAATAAAACTCATAAGTTAATTTCATATGTTGTTGTGGGAAAAGAAGAAGAAAAGAAAACAATACAAATATGATATAAGTCTTATTTATAGCCTATAATGCTGGCCTTTTATCCTAGAAACCAACCTGTCATTAAACACCACCAACCCTTCTTTCCTTGTGTAGCTATGATGAATAAGGAATCCCTGTAAGAAAAAAGATTTTGGAACATTAATGAATCTTTGCTACACTTAGAAATTATATTGCAGCCCATTAAAGATCCTTGTAGAACAAGACGCCACATCCTTGTAGAAAAATGATCCTTACCAAATAAAAAGTCTACAAGTTAAAAGGAAATAAATAACAAAATTCATATAGTTTGTTTTGACTTATATCACAAGGTCTTCTTGAATTTCGATTGAACTAAACTTTTACCTTAACATAGAAAAATATTTAGGGACTTTTATCATCTAACTAAGCAAATAAACAAGCATCCAATTGTTCAAGTTGAAACTCTATGAATGTCATTATATAAATTAATATCAAAAACAATTCTTAAGAGTCTATTTGATAATGCATCATGTCCTTTTAGCTAGAAAAAAATCAAATAAATAACTTTAAGATTTTTTTAATAATTTTAATTTTTTGATGTCACAAACATCTAAAAAAATTAAAAAAATATATTATTTTATAAGTTTTCTACTTTTACACTATTTTCAAAATTATTTTTAAAAACAATAGTTCAACATCATCGTATTCTAAACTAAAAGACAGAAAGAGACGGTTCACATGGGATGGCATGACACTTACGATAAACAAATTACAAATACTGTATGTTATTGTGTCAATGATTGTTTTTTAAATATTTTTTATTTAAAAATATATTAAAATATTCTTTTAAATTTTTTTTAACATAAATACATTAAAATAAAATAAAAACATAAAAAAATATTTTTCAAACAGTTTTCTCAATAAATCCATGTACTTTCTTTAGAGAAAAGTACAAGATAATAAGTTCATCCGTGTTACAGGGCAAAAGAAACTTAACAACGAGACAATAATCATCTTATCCATTAGCCCAAACACTCCCGTAAACATTAACTAAAACTAAAACACTGATGTCTTTAGTTTTTTTTTTTGTTGTTTGCTTTTTCTTTGTTTTTTTTTTCTTTTTAAATCAGCCTTTATTTATTTTTATTTTTTTTGCCTTTTCTTTGTTTTTTAATTAATTTTTTTAATATTAATTTTTTTTCTATTTAGTTATCAAACTTTCATGACACGAATCCCAAGTTTGATGGGTTAACCTAATTAATTCAGATTTTTTTCTTTTTTTATTAGTTTTTTTCTTCCTATAAGTTTTTTTTTCTTTTTCGTTAATCTTTTTTTGTTTAATTTAGTTCATTAATATTTTTTTTCTATTTAGTTATCACACTCTCATAACACGGATCCTAAGTTTGACGGATTAACCTAGTTTGGTGGGTTAACTCAGTTGATTCAGATTTTTTTTTCTTTTTCTTAATTAGTTGTTTCCTTCTAATTTCATCTTTTAGTATCGATTTGAATGAAACTTAAATTTCATGATTTGTTTTGTTCACTTTTCATTAAATTATCATAATCTCATGAGAGAATTTTATTGTACCTCTTCTCGCAAAGCACTATTCATTGGAATAGTATTTTGCTTTGTTTTTTCCTTATTAAGTAATTTTTTTTGTTCAATTTTATTCTTTAATATTTATCATTTTTCTATTTAGCTATCACACTTTTATGATACGACCTTGCAGCCAGACCCACATCCAACGCTCTTGGATCTGGTGTTGCAGTCAAACCTAAGGCTTTTAGACTTAGCGTTACAGTCAAATCCACTTAAACTTGGGTCATGCAAGTTTAATATTATTATTAATATAAAAAATATTAATAATATTATTGATTTAAGTAAAAATATTAATAATAATATCGATTTGAGTAAAAATTAAACTTTATGATTTATTTTGTTTACTTTTCATTAGATTATTGTGATCTCATGAGAGGATTTTACTGTACCTCTCATCGCAAAGCACTATTTATTGGAATAGTGTTTTGCTTTGTTTTATTTTCTTTTCAATTAATCTTTTTTTTGTTTAATTTCGTTCTATAATATTATTTTTTTATTTAATTATTACATTTTTATGACATGACCTTGCAGCCAAACCTACATCCAAGACTCTTGGGTTTGGTATTGCAGTCAAACCCACTTAAACTTGGGTCATGTAAGTTTAATATTATTATTAATATTATAAATATTATTCTTGGGTCAGACATTGCAGCTAAACCCAAAGCTCTTGGGTATAACTTTACAGAAAAACATAACACTCTTAGATTTTTTTATATACATTTTTATGCAAAAAAAAATAAAATTAACTTGTAGCGTAGCATAGGCCATGCATCTAGTGTGCATTATCTATTTTCCAAGCTTAAACATATGATAATCTCAGCCTCATGCCCTACTTCCTTGTACTATTTTTCACCCTACCTTTATTGGATTTTTTTTTTCACTTTTGTCTGTATTATACATAGTTATCAGATGGATTCAGGGTTGATCCAGTTAAAAAGCCGAATTCTAGGTTATATGAGCTGATCGAGATCAATTCGGGTCAATTCGAATCAACATGAAAAAATAAAAAAAATATATTTAAAATTTTAATATTTCATAAGAAAAAATTAAGAAATAATCCATATGAATATAAGTTATACATGTTATAAATAATAAAGTTTAAAAGATTATCTTAAAAGGTTTTTTATCCCATATTGAAAAGATATTATGTTAGTATGTTATCTTTTAAGTTGAAGTTTTTAAATTAATTTTTTTTATTCTATATTGAAAAAACACAACTTTTTTATGTGAATATAAAATATTTTATATATATATATATATATATATATATATATATTAAAGAGTTTCAAATACCACATTGAAAAAATAATTTTTTTCTTGTGAACATAAAATATATATATTAAACGGCTTCAAATTCCACGTTCAAAAAATAAAATATTTTTCTAATATTTATATAGTGAACTTTGAAAATGATTAATAACCAACTAAAAAATATATAAAAAAGGGGATCTCGTTAAGAGAAAAAACACATTTGAAAAAAACGGGTCTCAACCGGGTTTTTCCTGGGTAAAAGGTCAACCCAGCGGGTTAACCAGCTTTTGCCGGGTTATGATCATCCCAGTTTTTTGCCTTACCCAGACCGGCCCGACAGGTCGACCTGGTGACTGGACCGATCCGGGTTTAATAACAATGGTTTTGTATAATAATAATAATAATAATTTTATAAATTATTTTTATTTAAAAATATATTAAAATAAATTTTTTTATTTTTTAAAATTATTTTAAAGCAAAAAAAATAATTTTTTTTAATATTTTTTAAATTGCGAGAACAACGGTACTCTTAACTGCGTAATCTCTATTGGCCTGCAAAAGCAAAACCCATTTCCGAAATCACCCCCACTGATCCCCAAACCACACCATTAGGAAAAATTCATGAAAAGAATAAAAAGTGCTTCTCAGAAAAAGCTGTAGCCTTCCACCCCAAACACGGCAAGATGCATCTTTTTCCCAATTAGAGCTAATTGCGCGGTATCTGTAGCCTTACACCCCACTGATCCCTAAAACCACACCATTAGAACCTTTTTTTTTTTCTCAAATATAAAAACTGGGTTTTTTTCCTCGTCAAGATTGACACTACTAACTCACGAGAACTAAAAGAGATTTTGTGAACTCTTCCAACCAATTTTCGCTCCTTATGGAAAAGAAATTTGGTGCTATTTTAAGTATATGATAATCCACTTGTTCTAGCTCACATGTCAAGGGCAAATGGGTTTCCATTAAAGAAAAATATATATATTTTTTAAATTTCTGCTTTAATCTGTGATCTATAGGCTTAAATTTTTTTCATTTCCTCAAGATAGAACCTAGTTTTGCGTAGCAGCAAAGATGATTCAGTTGTTGTTCTTTGTTCTTTTTGCTGAGGGGTTTGTGGCATCTTTGCTGTTGGTAAAGATTGGGCCATTGAGAGACTTGGTGATTAAGAGTTTGGATCAGGTGAAGATGGGAAAGGGTCCTGCTACAGTGAAAACTATTGCTGGAACCATGTCTGTGATTCTGTTTTCTAGCCTCATGAGCATTGTTAAGATCCAAAATAAGGGTGCAAAGCTTGGAACCATGTCACCAATGGATCAGGTTCTATGGAGAACCCACTTGCTTGAGGCATCACTCATGGGTACGATCCTATTCTTTTCTTTGGGTCCTTTTGTTTGCTTGCTTCTGTGTTTTTTGCTTTCAGCTTCTTTTGTTGTGCTTGATGATGCTGTTTTGGATGGAAACTTGTGGTTTGCAATTATTAGTTCTGATAGTAGTGAAATAAAGAGGAAATTGCACTCTTTTTTGGGGGTAAATGAACTTAATTTATATCAAGTCTGTGCCTTATCTGATTACTTAACTATATTCCAATGTTTCCATAAGCACATAAGAAAACGCTATAATCAGTAGAAATATGTAGACTATATAATGCCCCTGATTATATTGTTGCTTATGAATCTAGAAGGTGAAAACTCGTACCATTGGAGGTAACTCGTGAGAAGAGATGGCGAGTTTGAGTTAAGGATGCATGAATTGATAGCTTACACTATTGTGGAAAACCATGCATTTAGTAGAAGAGTACAATGAGAAAACATATATGAATGGTCAACCTCACATGGTTGAGGTATTGTTGAGTGTGTGAAATACTGTTCACAGTGTTCGGGATGGTACGACTATCGAAAGGTATTAGGTCACTCACAAAAATATTAGTTTTCACTCCCTACTTTAAGATACAAAACTGAAGAAATATAAATGCAAATTACTCACCACTCTAAAAATATAGATCAATTACCACTCTAGAGTTGTAGAGTTAAAGGTAATAAGTCAACCACTCACAAAAGAGATACAAAACTTGATAGGTCGCCAAAAAGCTAAGTCAAAGACTTTAATTCAAAATTCACCTAAAGATCCTTCATACATAGTCTGAATCATCATTATATACTTGGAACAACCATCCAAGTCTAAGAAATACCAAAATAACATTATTAAGATTCAAATAAATGACTTTGATAAAACTAGACAAACATTAAGTAGCACATGTTTTTGACTTTCTAGAAACACAAACAAACACATGGAAACTAAAACAACCATTATTGTTTTTAGAAAACTCTAATGCCATGCATGGTTGGACAATCTCATATTGTATTAGCAATATGTTATTCCTTGGTTTTACCCTTACAAGATGAAAGCTGCCTTTTCTAAGAGAAGAGAAATATTAGAAAGTCAATCATGTGCAACTTCTCATGTGTCAAGAAGATCTATGATGTTGCTTTAGAAGGTCAATGAGCTCTGTGGAGTTCATGCTGACCACACACGCTACTTAGTTTCTTTTGGTCCTTTCGTAATGATTAAATGTATTACCACGTGGAAAGTCAAGTGAATTGTCCTTCAATAAAATGTGGCTAGTTTAGCTACTTGCCTCTCCAATCCTTTGGAGAAGTGAACTTCGTTTTGGCTCATTTGTCGGGTGCCTAGATATAGCTGTTATCATTTAGTTGAAATATTTTTGGATGAATCACCAGGTGCTATTAGATATAGCTTTTATCATTTGGTTCAAATGAAAAAAAAAAAAAAAAAAGAAGCAGAAGAAACTAAGTAGACTGGTGAATAAAAATCAAACTTCAAATATTTGGTGAATAAAAATCAACATGATATTAGATAGGCATCTGTGTTTGACACATATACATGTTGTCATCTGTGATAGTTTGGACTTCATAAAGTTCCTGAACCTCTGGCTAACAATATTACTACCAGTGTTTATATGAGGCTCTTCCATGATAGTTTTAGTGATAGTGCCTAAATTAATTTATCTCCCCGCTTCTTCTATTTTCTTTTAGTTCATTACCGTGGTATTTTAATGGGTCGAACTTAATCTTGCAGGTTTCACCCTGTTTCTTGGGTTCTTAATTGATCGGATGCACCATTATCTTTCAAAGCTTTTAGGATTGAGAAGTAGAGTGGGATCTTCAAAAGAGGAAGTTGAAAGGCTTCAGAAAGAGAAGATGCAGCTTAAAGAGGAGGAAGGCAAAGCTTCCACAGAAATGAAGCTTCTACAAGAACAATTTTCTACTCTGTCAGAGAATTTGAAGAAGCTGAAGCTGGAATCTGAGCAAAAGGACAAGCAGATTGAAACAGCTGAAGCCCATGTTGTTGCCCTTCACAAACGGTCTGCTGACCTACTGCTGGAATATGACCGATTGCTAGAAGACAACCAAAATCTTCAGGCTCAAGCTACAGGACATAGGATTTGAGGAAATTTTGAAAGATGCCAATCAAGTTTTGGGAATCTCTTTTTTTTTTTTTCACTGGAGATATAGGAAACTTCTGCTTCATTGCATGGAAACGGCATTTGTCGCAACTTAATTGGGTAAAATAGGACCTGGCTTCTTTTCAGAGGTACGGGATGTGTTGATTTACCAGTGTCCAATATTTTGCAGTTCTCTTGAGTCTAGAAATTTTGGCCTATCCATCTCGGCGCCCTTTTTCTGATTGGAGTTTTGTGTGCCTATCAAATTCTGATAGCTACAATTATTCACATTTTGTTTTCTCCAATTGATATGGGAATGTGTTTTAGATTGCTGACAGCATTCTTGTTTTGAAACAAGGAAAAGGTGGTTTGGAGCTGCTTCTTGTAACTTCTTATTTAGCCTTCTTCTTCCTCTCACCCTTTCCTTTCCTTTACTTTTCTTTCTTTGTGGTTGCCTGTATTTATTTCAGTCAGCTATGGTGTAACTTAACCAGAAATTGGCAAACCCTGTAGTATAAATAGACAAAGCAGATAACTGATCCTGCTCCTTTCCGTACTGTGCTGAAGGACTTCAATCAACATTCAAATTTCAATCCGACATTTGAAGTTCAAGAGCTGCCACTTCTCATGTAGATTTGTTTATTAGATTGCTAATTTGTGGTTTGGAAAAAAGTTATTCTTGTAATGAATAACTAAGAACTAAAATTATATGCAATTGATCACTTTTAATCTATACTTATAATGAGATGCGAGATGCGAACAAGAAGTATAAAGTTGATCAATTATTTAAAAAGTCTGTAAATTCAATTAAAAACTTAATATGAGAATTATATGCGGCAACTTATAGATAAAATTCATCAATTGAATAAAAATCCTTACATAACAGTGTTTATATATAAACCGTAAAATTAATGGGTCCGACATGCATCCAATTTAAATAAAATCCAAAATAATAAAAATAAATAAAACAATAGTCTAAGATTATTTGGGCCCTGACGTTCGAGGCCTATGAGTACATATGTGGGGCTAGAAGGTCAGGCCAAGTGCACTTAGCTTTTTTTTTAATATATATCTCTTTATTTTTTTTTAATTTTTGATAAAGAAATCATTTTAAATCAATTTATTAAATTAATATTTATATAATTGTCCAATTATGTTATTGTTTTTTAAAAATCAGGGTTTTTTTAATGATGATATTATAGATTATTTTATGAATAATGATGTATTAGCCTATTAATCTTCCTTAAATTAGGTTCTTTATCCCACAACCTAGAAGTTCAAAACCAAATATAGTGAGGAGAACTAAATAATGCATGACTTATTCAAATATATCCATTGAAGGTGTGAACTTACTACTATTAATGATGGTGATAGTAAGGCACTGGAACCCAACAATTATGGGAGTAAAAGTTTGTAGCTATGTTAGGAGTCTTAGGACACCTTCCACATGGTTATGCACATGGTTATGTTAAAGAATCATAGTCCACCATGATAATAACATGATAATAGCTGTTGTGTCAGGAATCTTAGTCCATCCCTTTACTATTTCATATGGTTATGCCAAAATCATTTCACCATGATAATGGTTACGACATAATCATTGTTATAAATTGTTAGTACTTATCTTTTTCAACATCACATTTTTCTTCTTTTCAAATTATTTATGGGTGATGCTTCTATATGCAAAGAAAGGTGAAGAACCTTACTTTTTTATTCTTGATTTTTTTGCTTACTTTTAAATATATATTGCTGAATTAAAAAACTTTTGGTCGAGAAGACTCTAGAACTTGTACTTTTGCTTGTGGAAGTGGTGGAGCTAAACCTTTTCATCTTGCTGATGGGAGTAGAGGATTTGGATCTTCTCATCAAGGTGATGGGAATAATCTATCCTCTAGACAACAAACTAGTCAACCTTAACCTCAATCCAGAAATCCAATAGAAGTACTGTAAACATTTGGTATTTTGAATGTCTATGACTCTTATATATTGGGACATAAGTTTAAATATCCTTAATTTCACTTTTAGGACAAACTTGGAATTTTTTTTGCTACTACATCATTTTAAATAATATTTTAGATAAACTCTTTACAATTTTTATTATTATAAAAGAAGTGAATGATTTGTAGTACTTCAAAAAAATATTTTAGATACTGATCCCCATACGAGTTTTTTATCCTTATATTAAAAGTGAATAATAATAAATTATTATCCTTAATAATATTTTGGATAATAACCCTTTTGTAGATTTTTTATCCTTGTATTAAAAGTGAATTATATATTTTCTTGTCAAAAATAGGTTTTTAATATTTTTAAAATATAGATCAAAATCCTTTGGAATTTTACAAATTGGTTGTAAAATCCATGCAATGCTTGTTATATTTTTAAACATGCAAAAATATGTTTTTGAAAATTTTTTCTTAATTTTAAGACATGCTCCAATATTTTTTTAGGATTTTTAGTCATATGTACGGAAACCTTTTTATTTTTTTTTTTAAATAATAGTTTTACTTTTTATTATTATTCTTTAAGGCTTTGTTCGACAAAAACTCATTTTTTCTTTTAATAAAACTGTCAAAATAGTCTTACGGACATGTTTTCCAAACACAACCTTAAGCCAAAAAATCCCTTATCAAAAAAGTTGAAAAACCAAAAAAAGCCTTACCCAAATGACCTTGAATTTAACCTGATCGGGTTGACCTGAAATCTTTAGTTCGACCATAAACCGAATAAAAAACATTGATTTGACCTGAAAAAAAACCAAGAACATGCCCAACAACATTAATCAAGATCCATACCAAATACGAATAAACCAAAGACATAGACATGTTGGAAATCACAATAATCAAGCATTAAACATCAACGATTATCAACTAGTAATCACTATTTGATCAAAATAGGTTTTAGTGTAAAAACAAAACCCTAAGATTAAAACTAAAAAATAGTTATTGATGTAAACTAACCTTAGATTATTGATAACCAAACTTCATGAAGTTGTTGTTACAAAAGATTTGGACCAATGCTAGTCAAAATCATGGAACCAAGACAACGTTCTTTCTAAGAACACAAAGAACAACAACCCATAATTGTCTAGAAAACACCCTCAGCTACTATCAAACTTAGAATATGCATTCCAAGCCCTAAAACAAAGCTTTTTTGGTTCACACAAAACACATTATAATTGTTACATATGATTGAACTAACATGAACAATAAATAACACTAAATCATCATAATCATGCCTAATATCCAAATTCCTAAAATTTCCAAATTAAAACAACAAACATATTCAACAATTTGGTATTTAAAACTAGCATTTTAACATTTAATAAGACTCATACAAACCTAGAAAACAAGAACATGTATCAAAACAAACATCAAAGGCCTACTACTACCTGTGAGAGATTCCAAAACTATTCCATTTTATAAAAAACAATCATCCAAACATTTTCTAAATATCCAACAAACATTAACAACCAACTCAAAGTAGGATTAAGCAAATAAAAATAGTATTTTATGCATTAATAAAAAATTAAAACTAAAGACATTATAACACCAAAACAAGTTCATAGACATTATTAAACATGTAAAACAAACTAAATGTGTGCCTAATGGACATCACCTCCTAGGTTAGAGGAAGTTTATACCTTTAAAGCTCATTAATGACTGCTTCCCCTTTATGCTTTTCTTTTGCATAGTTTAGCTTTACCACACTCAAAGCTTAAGAAATTCTTGTGCTTGGCTCTTGAACCTTCACACTAGCTTTCTTATCAAGATTTTCTTGTCCCCTCCTCCTCTTTTTCCTTTTTGTTTGGATTTTCATGAGATATTTATAGGCTCTTGCTAGGTTTTTTTTTATTATTATTAAAGTTTGATCATGATTGCTCAATGCTTCATTACATTTTAATAGTTGGAAGCTTTGCTTTGTCCTTTATTGGTTTTGCAATGATTGTTTTGCACAATACACATATAATAGTGAGAATCATCATCTTCATAAAAAGTGTTCATTACACATACCCACAACATCATATTGGTATAATCATAAGTTTACATTACATCTCATTAACATATGCATAAACTAGCATTCCCAAACTAATATTGTATCGTTACGAGTTAATACAAAAGTGTCCATCGACAACCATACAACTAGCACATTCATTCATATCAAATACATAATACCTAAAACATACTATTACATTGCACCTTTTAAAATATATGAACCCGTGGAACGGGCTTTCCTACGCCCCTTGATTGTGTGATGTTCCGATTACAAAAACAACATAGATACAAGAATTATGAATAATCCAAACATGATAATAAACAACTAGAAGAACATTATTGTTACTTTTCGTTATCAACTTAAAATAAGTACATTCCTTTTTTTACTTCTCATATACATTGTACAATCCTTATTATTTCGTTAAATGTATTATTCTCACTCATACACCCCAGCCTCTCCATAGAAGTTGTGAGGTCGAAGTTTAAATATCAGTCGAGGTTAATTACTTCACTTTAACTCGGTCATCTAGCTTTGATGCTTTTACCCGTAGCTAATCACAACATCTAAACTCAGTCATCCGTCTCGGATGCCTTTAACAAAAACTAATCACAAAATCAAACCCGTCATCTCCTACAGATACCATTAGCCGAAGCCAATCATCATAATCAACTTGGTCATCCATCTAGGATACCATTAGTCAAAGCTAATCGTAATATTCAACCCGGCTATCCTCCTAGGATGCCATTAATCGAGACTAATCATCAGTACAACCCAACCATCCATCTAGGATGCCATTAGCCAAAGCTAATTATCAACGCAACCCAGCCATCCATTTAGGATACCATTAGCCGAAGCTACTCATCAAACACAACCCGGCTATCCATTGCGGGTGCCATTAGCCACAACTAATCATCAATCCATCCCGACCATCCCTCTAGGATGCCATTAGCCGAAGCTAATCATCAATCGCAACCCAACAATTCCTCGAGGATGCCATTAGTCGAAGCTAATCATAATATTCATTCAACATTTTATAACAACTTAGCATTCAATATATCTCAATAATAGATCATTCATAATACTCGTACAGACATTTCGTATCAGTTTAGCATTCCTTATAAAAAATAGTAGATCCTTCATAATACTCAAATGAACATTCCATAATAGATTAGCATTCATTATAACACCATGAAAGACTCATCGTAATACTCAAATGGTTCTAAAATATTTACGTATATCATTATCTTTTCCTCCTATTATACAATGTGATAGTCTTGGGTTTATCTCTTGATATGCCTTAGTTTTCTAATCGGAACAAACTAGCAATCTAATATGAAAATGAAGGAAAGTAGGTTTGGTTATATTGTTTTTCTTATGGTGATTAGGCTGAAAATTACATGATTTGTAATGGAAATAAATGATAAAACTACTTGATAAGTCAAAGACACCATAAAAAAATTCCTATTAGGATAAAAATTACACACTCTTTGTGATTACGAGTGATAAGTCTAATTTGTTCTTTAGCCAAATCTCAAAATGAAATAACGTTGTTTATAAAATTAAACAAATAATAAATAGTACATGTTTTTAACTTATAGAACACACAAAAATTGAAACAACCATAACTTTTCATACAGAACTCCAGTGCATGCATGGTTGGACAAAGTAGAAAGATGACATTTATTCTTTCAAAGTAATAAAGTGGTGAAAATTCAGGCTCAAATTAGCTCACGGGCTAATAACAAACTCAAACTCTACAAAACTTCTAAATCATGATCCAAGCCTTATTCGAAAACAAACAAAGATATTTAAATGACTTTCATTTAATTTACAAGCCTGTAAGCTTATTGAAGCTTCATTCATGCTAATTCGACTTGTTAAGATACTTTGTAGTTGTTTCACCAAAACTCTTATTATTAGATCTTTTGAATATCTATACATTTTAGAATCAGTACCTTTCATGGTAGAATCATTATTCATGTCATCTTTATTACATAATATAATAAAAGGGCTCAGTGCCTCTGTTACTATTTACATAGACAAAACGCATTGTGGATTGGAGCAGTGTAATGACAGCCCAGCCCTTGACACAAAGAGTTGCAATGATAGCGAGGGAGGGATGAGATCGTCTTTTTGTTGGGGTGCATTTGGCATTGAAGGGATAGTTGGGGAGAAAATTGTCAGCACAAGTTTTGGTGGGATTGCAGGCCATGGGGAGCGGGCACCTGGCGCTGGCGCTGCCCACGCAAGGATAGCTGGCGCTTCGGTGGCTCGGCCTTTATGCGGGGCAGACCGAGAGCCACATGGCGCATGGGCAGCCCTGACCTTGCGCGGGGCAGACCCAAACGCCACCTAGCGCTTGGGCAACTCAAATACGCGGGGCAAACCCCAGTGCCACTTGGCGCTTGGGTCTTGGCAAAAAGGCCCGATTAACTATGGCAGCTCCAATGCCACATGGCGCTTAGGCGGCTCTAATGCAAGGGGCAGACCCAAGCGCCACCTCGCGCATGAGTCTTGGCAAAAGACCAATTAGTTATGATAGTCTAACCGCCACGTGGTGCAAGGGCAGACCAAGCGCCACGTGACGCTTTCCATTGTTATTATAATATTATTACTTATAATAAAAATAGTATTATTTATACGACAATTGATAATATTTTTAGTATTCATACTATTAATTATAAATAAAATAATAATACTTATAGCACAAATAATACTATTTTTTATATGAATATTTTAAATTTTAACAGCAATAATAATATTTTTTAATGCAAATACTATTCATTAAACAAATAAAACTATTTTTTATATTAATACTTTAATTATAATAAAAATTAAAATATTTATAACAAAAATAATATTATTTTTGATAGTAATACTTTTAATGATAATAAAAATTAAAATATTTAAAATCTTTCATCAAGACTCAATAGAATTGGGTCACGCCATATCCATTGAGCTGAGTATATGATGCCGGACCCAAGACAATCGGGTCCTACCTCAGACCCAAGATAATCAGGCCCTTTGCTGTGACCCATGCACCATGTGGCACTTGGGCACACCCGAGCGCCACCTGGCACTTGGGTCTTCACAAAAGGCTTGATTACCTATGACAACCCCAAGTTGGGTCCGGACCTGTTCGCGCCTAACCCCAAGTTGGGTCCTTGAAATTATTATTCAAAGTGTTCATATCAAAAATATTATTATTTGTGTTATAAATATTATTACTTTTATTATAACTCGAAGTATTGATATAAAAAATATTAGTATTTGTTTTGTAATCATCATTGAAATTCTTACTATAATTATTTATATTATAATTAATAGTGTGAATATTAAAATTATTATTATTTTTATTATAATTGATATTATTAATAAAATAATTAATAATTTTTTTTAAAATTTAATATTAAAAAAATATTATTTGTGTTATAATTATTTTTATTATGATTAAAAGTATTAATATCAAAAATAGTATTATTATTATTAAAAATATTAATATTAAAAATAGTATCAAATTGGATTTAGATGCGTTCATGATTATCTTGAAATTAGATGTGAAGGCCAAAGCATGTTGGCTTGGACGGTGTCCACACTGTCCCCGTATTGGGTTTAGATCCCTTATTCACTTGAAAGAGATGTTAATGTAGCAATAAATTATCATGAAAAAGAGCCCATTTAACTTAATTATATTATATTGTAATGTTTGTTAAAACAATTTGCCACTCCAAAGTACACATCTAAAAAATGGCCCCATTTTGACTTTCAAATTATTGCCATAAGGGCTTAATCCCCACACCCCTCTTCATGTAATCAAAATAGCAAGTGGAAAATCTTGATGGATAGTTCAATTGGTATTTGTATTTTTAATAATTACAAGTGTAAATCCTATCAACACCAATAAAAACTTGCATAGTTATTAATATTTAATTTTAGAATTTATAGAATTAGTTAAAGTATGCACAAACTAATTCAAATACACATGTTAATAAAAAAATAAAAATAACATATTGTTTTTTTTTGAGGTTTTTTATTTCAAAAATATTTTTGAATTTTTTTTATTTAAATTAATTATTTTCTTAGTGTTTTAGATATTTTAATATAAATATTATTTTAATATATTTTTAAATTAAAAATATTTTAAAAATAACCCAACGATATATACAGAGCAGTTTAAATTTATGTGTAAGACCAGTTTAACAGACCAGAGCATAACGGAACAGAGTCCTAGTTCCATGGCCAACAGAATCCTGCCCTTCATCACTCTTGTCTTCTTCTCTACTTTGTTCTCCATGGTAAACGAATTATCTCTTCTCCTTTTTCTTTATTCTTTTTTTAAAAATAACTTTTCATTTCACTTCTGTTTGGATACTGAGAAAACGAAGGGAATAAAAATGGAAATGAAAGATCAAATCTTCATAATTGCAGTTATATTTCAATTTCTTTATTGAATGTTGATTGTTCTTAGCAATTTATGACATGGGTATTTATTTATTTATGGTTTATAAGGTAATAGGAGATGATGGGGTTGCGATCTCAAAGCAGTACCCATTAGTAGTGAGCACCTGGCCTTTCAAAGAAGCTGTTAGAGCTGCTTGGAGGGCTGTTGATGGTGGCCATTCTGCTGTTGATGCTGTTGTAGAGGGTTGTTCTGCTTGTGAGGAACTCAGGTGTGATGGTACAGGTAAAATATTTTATTTAAATGTTAATTAATTATTATTCTTTCCATGAAATGACTTAATAGAATACTTAATCTTTCATAAAATAGACCCATTTGCTTAAATAAATTCCTTAATTTTTGATTTTTATGGCATAACATCATTTACTTGAAGTTTCATGTTTAGTGTTTTAACATATCATCTCAAATTGCGAATTTTATGATGTGTTCTATCAAGTTCATATCTAGTCGTAGTCGATGTGTGTTTTAATTATTGTAGCTTTTAGCTAAGGTTTGTTAACTGATTGTCTCTAGTAATTTGAATCTGGAATGAACAGTGGGACCTGGGGGCAGTCCAGATGAGAATGGAGAAACTACTATTGATGCCTTGATCATGAATGGGGTAAACACTATTCTCCTTTTCCTTTCATTAATATTCTTGTTCTCTTTACTGCTGCATGCTGGTTTGCTTACATTATAAATGAAGATCCTTTTATGCATAGGTGACAATGGAGGTTGGAGCTGTTGCTGCCATGAGGTTTGTGAAAGATGGAATTAGAGCTGCAAAATTAGTGATGCAGCATACAAAGCACACTTTGCTTGTCGGGGAGAAGGCCTCAGCCTTTGCCATTTCTATGGGTCTCCCAGGACCGAGTAACCTTAGTTCTTCCGATTCCATCAGGAAGTGGAGTAAATGGAAAGAGAATAACTGCCAGCCTAATTTTTGGAAAGATGTTGTTCCTTTAGATAGTTGTGGCCCTTATCATGCAAAGGCTAGCATGGATGTTAAAGAGGGGGGGTGTTCCACACGCAACCTGATGGGAGTTGCTGAACCAAGATCATCTCTTGTTGGTCCTCACAATCATGACACCATATCAATGGCTGTTATTGATAAAGTGAGTTGATGAAACTGCAGATACGAATTCCACTAGCATGCGCGCACATGCATACAGTCTTCCTGCATATATATTTACAGAAGGAATTCTTTTGCTTTTCATGTAGATGGGACATGTAGCTGTTGGAACATCAACTAATGGAGCCACTTATAAGATCCCTGGAAGGTAAGGTGAATATGAAGTCGATGTGGATGAATCCATTGCCAATGCGATATACTGTAAACATTGTGGAAATGAACTATGATTAAAACGTGTCAGATTCTGCTTCCAATGAAATTTGGCAGCAGCATCTTGTCTCCCACCCTTGAGTCTTTAAGCTTTGAGATATCTCTTCAAATGTAAAAAGCTTTTCCTTTAAATATTGTAATTGACAAGAAGTTTTGAGCACTGTACCCCTCAAACCCCCCCCGGTGTAAGGTATTTTGGTTCAGGTTAAGCATTCATCTCGTTGATTTAATGTATTCTTTCTTTGACTGCAGGGTAGGTGATGGACCCATTGCGGGATCTTCAGCATATGCTGATACTGATGTTGGTGCTTGTGGTGCAACTGGGGATGGCGACATCATGATGCGCTTCCTTCCATGGTATTGTAATGAATATCAGTCTTTTTACTTTTTGAATGATGAAGTTATTCTTGGTAAACCATCACTAAAGGTATTTTCACACCATTTAACGACCCATACTTTTAGAGTTCCATTACATAGGCTGAACTCGGGATAATGCTGTCAATCTCGATGCTTTAAGACAAATACGCTCAGCTGACAGGAAATTTTGCTTGGTTTGGCTCTATCAGGAATAATAAACTAGTTTGGGTTATCTATGAGTTGATTCTTAATTTTGAGACCTTTGCAGCAAATATGAGACTCGTCTTTCTTATACTGTTTCATCCTACCTCTAGTATTTAGCCTTGTCTCATTTATTTGATGCTTTGGTTTTACTTAAAGCTAAGCTATCCTTGTCTCTTTCAGTTATCAAGTTGTTGAAAGTATGAGATTAGGTATGGAACCTAGGCTTGCTGCAAAGGATGCAATATCAAGAATTGCAAGAAAATTTCCAGATTTTGTGGGAGCTGTTGTTGCTGTCAATAAAAATGGTGTGCATGCTGGTGCTTGTCATGGATGGACATTTGAGTACTCCGTCAGAAGTCCAGTAACTGTTGATGTGGAGGTTTTTACTGTACTTCCGTGAAGTAGCAACTTCCTCACTTAGCAAGATGACCCGTTTTAACCTTTAAAATGACATTTTTTACATTTCACCTTGTGTAATTGTAAGCTCCAATTGCTTGGAGGTCCCACTGGAATGAGAGCGTTCTTCAGATAGACAAAGATTGTTGCTGTTTTTTAATTGATAGGCATTGTGATTCTAGTTAGGAGAGTTAAAGTAAAATACGTATAAAATGCCTTAACATGTGATATTAGCACGACTAAAACACTTCGATGAGTTTGGAGGCTTGTAAAATTGAATGAAAATAGTTCAGATTAGTTTGTTTGTTTTCAAATAAAGCTTCAGACATAATTTGAGAGTTTTGAAGAGTTTAGATTTGCTATTAACCTGTGAGCCAATTTGAGCTTGAATTTTCATTACTTTATTGCATTGTAAAGCATTGTAAAATAAGCTCATTCTATGTAGTTTTTAAGTTCAGAATGTTATCTTTTTAATTTGTCCAACCATACAAGCATTGAAGTTTTGTACGAAAAGTTATGGTTTTTAATTTTTATATGTTTGTGTATGTATTCTACAAGTAAAATCATGCTATTTATTATTTGTTTAGTTTCTAAACAAAATTATTTATTTGGATCTCAATTATGTCATTTTGATAATTCCTAGACTTGGAAGGTTGTTTCAAGTATTTAATGGTGTTCCAGACCAAATATTAGATACTTTTGAAAGAATATAAAACTTTTCAACTTTTTTAGAGAGTTTTCTTCCCTGTTCTTATATTTTAAGAATTAGTTGACAAACAAATTAGACTTGTCACTTTTAATTACAAAGAGTGTGATGTTTTTATCTTGATAGGAACTTTTATGTGACGTCTTTGACTTATCAAAGTGTTTCATTGAAATTTTATCTCTCATTTCCATTACAAATCCTGTATTTTTTTAGTCTAAACATCATTAAAAAAAAATCAAATAACCAAACCTATTTTCCTTTATCTTTATATTACATTGTTAGTTAGTTTGGGTTTGGAAGTTAAGACACATCATTAATACACACAAGTAGTGTCATAATCTATTTTTGGGTTATTCTTCAAATTTACATTTTTTCTTTCCAAAATAAAAATAAAATAATAATAGTAAGAAGACTGATATTTTGATAAAAGCAAGAAAAAAATCAAGCTGCAAGTTTGGATGGAATCAGAAGTCTAATTATACTTTATTTTACCCAAAACTGAAGAGACAATGCATATTCAAAGTCAAATTAAATCATTATTGGACAAATCTGCATAAAATTATATCCAAGAATATAATTAGATTTTTAACAGGCCAATTTGATTTAATCAAGAGTCAAATTAAAGTTTAATTATGTTTAAGAATTAATTTGGATTCAATTGAAGGATTTAATTAGGTGCAAGGACTTAATTATACTTTAAATAGGTCAAATTAATTTTATTAAGAGCTTAATTGGTGAAACATTAGGTTTGAAAGCCTAATTTGGGCTTAATTGAGAAAAATAAAATTTTAGGAGATCAAATTTAATTTTTACAAAATCAGTTGGTTCAATCAGGGGTAGAATTGCAAGAAAATCAAAGTTTTAGGGTCAATTAAGAGCTAATTTGAAGAAATTCTCAGCCAATAAGCATTTTACAAAAGATGTCAAACTATAAGGACCCAAATGATTGAAATCAAGGGTGAAATAGAATATAATTGAAAGTTTAATAGTCAATTAAGGGTCAATTTGTATAAATCCAAGACCAAAGATCAAAATGAAAAAGTCGCTGAAATTTGGGGTTGACATTGAAGTTCGGCAAGGGCAAAATTGCATAAAATTAGAAGTTTATGGTCAAACAAGGATGCAAATGAAAGAAATTAAAAGACGGAGGACCAAATTAAACTTTGACCAAACCCCTAAATTAAAACCCAAAACCCAAAATGGCACCGTTTTGAAAACAGTAAAAAAGAAAAGACAAACGATCATTGTCTTCTTTCCATTTCGCCTGAAAAAACATGGTCATTTAATGTTTTATCTCCCCATCAAATTTGACAAAAAATGCATGAAACTAATGGCCTGACATCCGACTACACCCTAGTATGGTTTTTTCTGGCTGATTGACACTATAGTAACCTCGGCACCGCCCTAAAATGGTCAACCCAACCAGCCCTTCTGCAGCAACTTTTTCAAGCCATGATGACAACTTTGAGCCAACGATTCGGATCCGTCCCAGCTAAATCAAGGGCCAAGATTTGTCCTCAAAAGAGACAAAGTGTCCCTCTTCCACCCTCTATAAATAGAGGTAGATTCCATGTTCTGAAGGAGGAGATATCGGAAGCCAAAGTAAAAAAAACCATCTTTCTGCCTAATTTTTCTTTTTCCCCCTCTCGACCACCACTTTGGCCACTTCATCCACCGCGTCTCAATCATTGTTGCCACCACCAACATGTGTCAGTCTTCCCCCCTAATACACCAGGAATGTCCCCAAAGTTTTCTCTCTTTTTTTCTCCTCCAAAACTGCCTGACCATTGCATTCTATATGCAGTGGCCATAATAATTAACCCCATGGTCACTAGGCTGGGCTAGTGACCATGCGGGCCTAGGCTAGATCCAGTCCACTTAAAAAAAAGAGAGTCAGGTTCGTTAGGTCGTTGTCGGCCTAACCTGACCGGACTGGGTCCGGTCTAGCTCAATATATTTAATAATAATATATTAATAAATAATATTAAAATATAAAAAAACAAAAAAATACCAAAAAATTTCAAAAGTCCTTTAAAAAAATTTGCGATTTTATCACATGTTTTCCCACCAATTTTGCATAATATCAGGTTGTATATTTACACTGTAAGATATATATCCGGTATTAAAATATTTTGTTTTCTCCAAAACGTTTCTAATTTTTTTTTGAAAATTAAAAAAAATCTCAAAATCTTTTAAAATTAATTTCCTTTTTCAAAAAGCAAAAACAAAATGTTTTATTTTCATGCATATAGCCGAATCCTAAAATTTTTCCAAACGTATTTTCATAAAAAAAACAAAAAGTTGCATCTTTCTCATGTTTTAAAAATGAAAAAAAAATGGATATCATGACCAATTTATAGTTATCCATTAGGATTTGGTCAAAATATCAAAAACCCTTCAGCAATCATTTTGTTCACTTTATATTTAAAGTATTAGGGTTTAGGTGTAAACTTTAATACTTGAGAGTGTAAAACTATACAGTAGAGTATGCCCTTAGATATTTAAGATAAAAAATACAAAGTGCAAAATAAATATGATGCTAAAATTTAGACTTTGGAATGGTTAGGATTTAGCTCGATAAGATAGAGATTTCCTCACAAAAGAAGATATGTCTTGAACCTTAGACAAGAACAAGACTTAGAATAATAGTCAAACAACAATGCAGCATACCTTAGGTAGGATGCACTAGGGGTGATGCGTCTTTCTCTTGCACAACTAGTCTCTTACTCGAACTCTAGCAGACCATAGGTTTACTAGTAACCATAATATTAGGTGGCAACTCTTGAACCTTAATTCTAATTTTATGATTAAACTCAAAACCCTTTCTTTTCTCAATACCTCCCAAGAGGGAAGCCCGCCATTCTACGTCACCCTGTGACAAGTAGTATCCATTTTATGACTTCTTCTACCGTTCTATGATCTAGGAACTGTCAAGTTTTTCATAGGGTAATTAGCTAGCAAGCCAATAGCTGAGTTAGATGTACGTGCAAATATTTGACGTAAAGGTATTTGATTGAGGAAACGTTTTGGCATGCATGCCTAATGTTTAACGTAAGTTAAGAATGGCATAATTTTTTTTATATAAAAATGTTAAAATTAATTTGATGTATGAGGACTTTTAGATGAAGTTATTTGTTTTCTTAGTTATTTTCATTTCTATTTAATTTAGGAAATTATTTTTTTATGGTGTTTTTATTCTTCCTATTTAGCTTAGAAAATTTTTTTTCTTACAATGTACGCCAATTACTGTTATAAATAGGGTTGTTTAGTTTATATTTGAGGAGACCATTTGAAGAGAAAATATTTAATAATAAAATTCAAATTAGAGTTCTTGTGGTGACCTTATTCAAAAAAATTATGGGTTACATGTGCTTTCTATTTTTCTTGAGTTATTTTTGTTCGTGTTAGTTGGTATCAGAGTTTAACGATTCCTAGTGGTTAGTTGTTATGTGCCTCTGAATAATCTTTGCTAGAAAAGGTGGTTGAAGAGTAAAAATTTACTCATGTAGGAGGAAATGAGGAGGTTCTCCCTCAAGAAAACGACATCCAGGAACTGGTGATAGAAAATACACAAAGATAAATTACAGAATTAACATGTCGATTGGAAGTGATAAAGTTGTTGCGGTGATTTTAAAAATTACCCAAAAATTGACGGAGATGAAGAAAAAACTGGAGGATTGTGAAAAGAGTAATCACAAATCAATAACCAATTTGAAAAATATGTTTCAAAGGCATAAGTAGAGGAGTTAATTTCTTGATCGAGATGAGTATCTTGGAGATTTATGATATTTATTTTGATGATGATTATATTGATAATGATAACAGATATAATGAAAATAATGATGATGATGTCATCAATAGTGTCCTCATTAATAAGTTAAAGATTGAGTGTAAATAGAACATGTACGGTACAATTATTAGATTAGGCTATGTTGATCACAAGTTTACAATTATCACTAAGATAGATTTGTTTAAAGGTTATACGGATTAAACACATGTTGATAAATCATGTTTGCGGTTTACAATTCATTACTTTAGAAGCTAGTGGAAGAGAAATCATTTGTCAATTGATGTTTTTTTACGCAAATTCTAAAGTGAAGAGAGAAAAAAAGTTAGAGGGTCTTGATTGGACATCCAAGAGATCGAATATTCAGTAATAAAATTCAAATTTGGGTTTTTATGGTGACCATATTTGGTAGAATTATGTGTTGCTTGTGCTTGTTATATTTCTTGTGTTATTTATATATGTGTTATAGTTAAAAGAATAGAAAAAAAATTCAAGAGCTTATTTTCCTTTTATTGTGGATTTATTTTGGACAACACATTATATCTATTTTCTATAGATAAGATATTTGATTAGAAAGAAATACTTGTAATAATTTATGTTAAAGGGTTTAAATACACTTATAATTATTGTTGTAATTGAAATTGTGAAGGTTTTTTTTTTTTTAATCAAATGTAAGAAATTTATAGATTAAATGAAACAGAGCTGGAGAACCAGCAAGTCAAATATATATACAAATATAAACATGAAAAGGGAATAGGCTCCCTAAAACACAAACTGAGATGAGCTCCCACAGAGACCGAGAGTAGCCAACAACATCCAAGAAACAAGAAAAAAAAACATGCAGCAACTACCCATCTAGAATACAGCTGAAACTAGGAATCCTAATAAAGAGAACAACAACTGATAAGCAGGGAGGCAATGCACCAGCACAATCAGCAACCAGTAACATGAAAGCAAGCTAGTTCATTGTTATCATAGTACAAGGCCACTAGATCAACAATGCTAGGAACTAACCTAGTTCATTGATAAACTTTTTGATCCAAACAACCTTTTTGTTTCCTTAAACGTGCAGGTGTACTCTTATTTAGTTATAAAATTAGTTGTGCTCTCTTATTTGGAACTCTTATAACTCAGAGCACTACCATTTAGACTAAAACATATATTGACTGGTATTTACTATTTTTCCAACATTTCATTGAGAACAAATCTTAATTCAAATAATTTTGAACTTCTAGTTTATCTTTATCATTGATGGATCCTATAGCCAAGTATAGGATATAATTTTCATCATATATCTCTTAATATGTGTCTTAGAACATATGTCCTTAGAGGGAGGTGTTCCATGAAAAATAGATAAGAATCAAATCTTAGATTCTTCTATACTAAACTATTTTATCATCCAGTCTATATGCATGAATTGGAACAATTTAAGCAACCTTCTAGATCTATGTTTATAGATCTCTATATCCAATATATGTTGTTTCTATCAATTTCTTTATGGAGAAATTCTTGAACAATTAAAACTTTACTGATTAAAGAAAAGATAAGTCATTTCTAAATATATCATCTATATATAATATTAGAAAAAATACATCATTCCCACTAACCTTTTGCAAACACAAGGTTTATCCATATTTTTTATGAAATCAAATCAGTTAATTATACCATCAAAATCGGATATTCCTACTCCTTAAAGCTTGCATAGTATATTTGTACATTGCCTTTCATGTTAGTCTTTCTCTTAAAGACTCACTTAGATCCATTAGGTTTTATCCCTTCAGGTCGATCAACGAAGTTTCAAATTTGGTTAATACATGAAGTCTATAGCTTTAAGTCATTTCTTGGAATAAATATAATATATTACTTCCAAGTAATTCGTAGGCTTATTAATTATGAGCAATATGTCATTCACAATTTTCATGAGTGGTCCTTATATCATTGATGCATGACATGTCCTACCAAATTTATAGAGATTTTATGTTTCTTAAGGTTCAAGCTAAACATTTAATGTTTTAGCGTTAAGAATACATTTTATTTGGATGTAGTGTTCTAAGAAGTGTAAAGAATCTCATTCTCTTTTAGATAATTCTTAAAATATTTGGTCAAATATTAACCACATCGATTCAATTGAAGTTTCTTAATACTTATTTCAATCTATATTTCAATTTTATTACAATTTATATTGAACATGGACATTTTAAATTCAGGTATATACAAACCATTAGTACAATTACCAGATCTATAAAAACATTATTATTATAAAAGAACAACATTTGTCCTCAATAATAAATTTAAATCAATGTAATACTAAATAAAATGAAAATGATGTCTTCAAATACTGGAACAAAATGACAATTATAAAGTTTTAGTATCAACCTATTAGGCAAAACAAAATAACTAGTTCTTACAACTAATGTAGCAACCCTTGCTTCATTACTGAGTCGTATGTCCATTTTTTTTCAACTAATCTTTTACTTTTTTTTTAGTTTTCGCATGCTATTGCAATGTGAAAACCACATTCGGTATCCAATACCCGAGAACTACAATGCAAAATAGTAAGATAGTTTAAAATTATAAACATACTTGAAGTAGAAGCTTCGTTAAGCTTTTTAACCTTCACGGTTGCAAGGTATTCGTTGCAATTTCTCCTCTAATGTCCTTCCTTTCCATTATGAAGATAAGTGCCCTTGTCTTTCTTGATGCCCCTTGTAGGTTTGTTTGCTTTAGAGGCAACACCTTTTTTTTCTTATCCTTCTTTTTAGACATTATAGAAGACTAAACTAGAAGAACTGGACCTTTTTTTTTTTTTTTCCCCTTAAGGGCCTCTTTTGTAGTCTTAAATATATTAAGCAATTCTGACAATGTACTATCCAACTTGTTCATGTGATAGTTCTTAATAAATTGCGAAAAACTTTGGGGGTAATGACTGCAAGACCAAGTCAATACTTAACTCATAGTTTATGACAAAAGCCAATTGACCTAATTTCTTAATATAGCCAATTATTTTCAAAACATGAGTGCTCATTGAAGAACCCTCTATCATTTTGCAGTGAAATAATTTCTTAGAGGTCTCATACCTTTTTGTCTTATTGGCCTTATTAAATCAAATTCTAAGTACTTCAACAAGCAAGTATAAGCAAATGTTTTTAATAAAAGGTGATTTTGGTTCACCTATTATTCTTCAATTCTTTGAAAACTAGAAAACACCAAAAATATTGTTTTTTAAATTCTCCAATATTTCAATAAGAGCCGTGTTTGGTTCACCTATATTTTTTTTTATGTTCATTTCTTCTAATATTTTTAAGGTAAACAAATCCTTATTAATTGTTTTAAAAAATTTGTATAGAAACTAAAAAACTATTCACACCTCAAAGATGAAAAATTCTTTTTACATTATTTTTTGTATCTTTTAGAAATTTGTTTATGGTTAATAGGAACATTTAAAGATCAAATTAAAAGTTGAGACCACTTATTTTTAGGATTAAGATTTTCTTGAAAATTCTTCTTCAACAAAAATACTTTAACATGAAATATTAATTTGATTAAAATAAATTATGGGTGAATGAGAAATTGATCTCTAAAAACCCTTAATTGACATGTTTTATAAATCCAAAAACATTCAATCTCACTTTAAGAGATTACATGATTCTCTTCTAACTTATATGATGGAAAGTTGAAGTATTAAGATTGAGCTCGTAGGGCACCAAAGTTTATAAGGAGAAGAAGGCCTATGCTAAGTAGGTTTTAGGCTTAAGCCGCACACATTAGGCAGAAGCTCAAGTAGAGGCCCTAAGCTTCGAGTCTCGGGTCCAAGTCTTTTATTTGGGTTTGCTATAAAATAATTTTTAGGCTCTTAAAGATTTTTTTTCCAATCCATGAATAAGTTTTAAGCCCTTAAAGATTATTTATTGTTCAACACATGAATAAACAATCTAAAAAGTCTTTTTCTTTAACCTAAATATTTTTTTTTTATTAAAATGAAAACGGTTGGATTTCAAAGCCTAAAAATTGTCAAGTTAATATTATTTTATGACGGGTAATTAAAGAACAGAGGTTGAAGAAAGATTTTTTTACACATATTATTCAACTCTTCTTCACCTTAGTTTTCCATAATAATTTCCTTTCTTTTTCATAATACTATTCTTTGTTTTTTCTTCTACTCTAAAGCATATATGGATTCTGTTATATTGTAGAGAGATTTAAAGTTATATTTTCTAGGGTTCATAGACCATGTTTTATAGTACAACTAATCAAGGTGGTGTTATTAAAATTTTAGGAAACTAATTGTAATCATTTCTTTTGCACTAAGAGATGAATAATAAAATCTTAATGACAAATGATAGATCATTGATAACAACATATATTCATCTAAATCAAATTTCAAGTGTTTCCACAAGCATGTGTTCTTAACAATTAGTTTAAATTTTATTTATGTAATTTTATTCAAGCATTTTTGTTATGTTTTAAGGTTTTAATTTGATCCTATAATTTTAGAATTTACATGCAATTCTCTTATAGGTAAACTAAACAAAGAACTAATTTGAATTTACATTATATTCTTTTATCCAAATCATTGGTTTTTCAACAATATTCTTTTTATTAATAAATTTCTTTTTTTTTTATTTAACAATGAAAATATATATTTTTTTAAATGATCTTAAAAATATATCAAGTGTAAACATGAAATTTTAATAATTATATAATTTGTCATTGTAGTAGAAAATTAACAAATTAACGAAAGCAACAATGACAAAGCTTGATTCAACAAATATTAAAAGTGTTATTAATTAGGATACATATTGAATACTAATGATATGTCTTGGTAGTGGAAGCTCTAAGAAAGGTAATGCATGGAATTTGGCAACTTGAACGTTCTTCTTGCAGCAGGGAGTCCCTCCACACTACTCCACTGATCTCCTGTGATTCCCTAGATGCGATACCCTTCTTTTATCAATCTTTGCCTTGCCTCGGATTTGTATTGTTGTACTTTCATGAGATCATCCTCAAGGCTCCTGTAATTATTATAAAGTGAAACCAAGAAGAAGAAAATGGTGAGAGAGAGAGAGAGAGCATGTACCTTAATATAAAACTACACCATCCATGATATCCGACATTGATAAGATTATCGACAGTGGCTGATCTAAGGGTTTCACTTCTGGAGGAAATAAGAAAGATTTTGACCCTTTTGTCTTTGATCTCATTGAAGAGCTTGAGTGTATGGTCCAGAGCTAGTGCCTTGCCTTGTTTCATCCATGCTTCCAATAAGGTTGCATTGAGCTTCTCTCTCCTGGTTTTATTCCCATTTCACAATCCAAATTGCATTACTTAATTAATTATTGATTGATCATAGCCATAATGCGATTGTACATTTCAGTTTTGTTTGAGAAACTAAACATCAGCCCCATTTGGAAAAGGATGATGTGTGTGATACCCAGAAATGGGAGGAAGAACCAAGATCACATCAGATCTATATATTCTGAGGAGCCTTACCAAAATTTGAAAATGATGACTACGACAAGTGAAAATGTGCTACCAAATTAACAAACAAAGGAATATATGATCGAGTGTAAACTTAAACAACTTACCCAAAACCATGTTTTTTGAAGTAGGGTATGGTGGACAAAAAAGTGTCATCAACATAAAAAAATCCAAGCATCTTTACCATCACCTTCCAAACTACAGCAGCTGCTTAGGTAAAGCCTGACTTCCTCAATCGCTCTCTCGGAGTCTGCTGTATACTAAGACGATGTCATGTAATGTTTGATGAAATCTACACATTCTTGTGGCACTACCTCAAACCCCTTGATGTTGTTTTGCTCAACATTGATCCTCCAACTCTCACAATAACTCTTCAAGCCAGAGGCAGCCCTGTTTGTCACTTTTTTGTTCAAAATATTCCAATCTGCACCTGCTAAGCCAATGTAGAGGCTTGTCAGAGCTAGCATGAACACCAAATTTCTTGCCATTTCTTACACAGAGAAGATGTGGGGGGGTGATTGAATTTGGACTCTGGGAAGCTGATAAGAGGGGGTCGTAAAGGGTCACGTGGGCTATGGGGTATGTGTGACCTGTTGTAGCTTTGAAAATCATATGGATAAGTGAATTGGTAGGTTAATTAATATAAGAACATATGACAGAAAACAAAAATATAAAAACTTTCTAGATGTTTGGTTTAAAATCATTAAAAATTTGGATGTATTGGTTTTATTAGAGATTTTATGGTAAAGAAATGGTTATGGCTAGAAAAAGTATTAGTACTCTTAGTACACCCATGATTTTGAATGTGATTTAAAGATTTTAATGAGTTCCTAATTGATAGTTTATCTATAACTTAGGATGAAGATTTATTCGTGTGAATAAACCGGGCATTTAGAATTTTATTATGGGCTTATGTGCCAAAACAAATTCTTATGGAATAGATCTATGTAGGTGCCCTGACAGAGTTCACCTATCCTAGAAGATGAATGAGTTTTTCACAATTCGTATGTTGTGGTGAAAAATACTTCCAATTAAAATTAATAAATATTTAGAATAACTTTGATAATTTTTTGGTTAATTCTTGATATTTGAATATCAACCGCACTTGTAAGTCCAATATTTATACCAGAATATTAACAATTAATTCTCATGAATTAAAATTTTAGTGATTATTATAATATTGGCTAAATTCTCATGCATTCAATAAATTGATTATTAAATCCAAAATGCATACTTAAAAAAAATAAAACATACCACGTATTTTATTTTTTAAACAAGATATTATTTTTAAAATTTTTTTGAGAGACTTGGCCGTATGCAACATGTAAAAAAGATATTTTTTAATATTTTTATTTTATTTTTGTAAGACCACATTTGGCAAAAAAATTCTTGAAATGAAAACTACCTAAAACAAGCCTAAAATGTGTTTATCAAACACCCTCTTAAATCAAATAAACCTTAAAAGAGATGACAACAAACCAAACAAGGCCTGAGGACTGATGGGTTTACCTGACCGGGTTGACTCAACTGGATTGACTCAACTAGCTTGACCCGATTAATGGTTTAGTAAAAAACCATTTATTGATAGTTAAAGAGGAAGATTAGAATGATCTGAGTGAGGAAAAATGGAAAGCAAAACTGCATGGAATCCTACAATGAGAAGTTGAGTGGAAAGCTCAGTGGATGAGAACAACAAATTATCTGATAAGTTATGGAGAAAGACAATGGATGTCTTTGATTGGGATAACCAAATATGTTTGTTACACGTTCTCTTTGGTTGCAAGACAACTTGGGGGCATATAACATGTGCCAAGGACGATCAAAATATCATAATTCTCTAAGTTATTCAAAGATCAATCTACTTTGGAATTTGTAGAAAGCATCAAACAAGACTGGAAGCTTCTGGTATTGATTAAGAAGAAATCAAATGGTTTAAGAGATCCAGTTACTAGTGAAAAATACTAAAGGTGGAGAAATCTATCATTGCTGATTGTCCCAATGAATCTCCGATTTGAAGCCGAAACTTCGCAAGCCACTAAACTAAACAAGAGAAAAAAGATTAACAACAAAGAAGAGCTAAGAGAACAATTGGAAAAGCTCCAGGTAGAATTGGGCACTAGTAAAGTCCTCAGGATCTCCCTCGAGGAACAACTCTTCGCTGAAGAGAAATTAAGGAAGTTTGTGGAGCAACAGTTAATGGAAAAAGACAAAAGTCATGTCTTTAGAGAAATAGCTGAAAGAGAGAAAAAGTGGCTAGAAACCAAGCTGAGAAAGAGCAAGGAGAATTGGGAGCAAGTTGGATGCAAACCAATTTCAAATGATTGCCAAAAAAGAACTAATATGTCTTCAGGGATCTAAGCTAAATTGGAAAGCCAGATTGAACAATATGATCAGCTATATATGGAACATGTGATTCTCGAGAGTAAGCTAGCTGAAGCAAAAGCCAGAGGAAAAGTTTTCAGGAATTTCAAGACTAATGAGATCAACCTGCTAAAGAGAGAGCTCAATAATGAAAAAATTAGGGCAAAACATTTAGAATAGAAGAACGGGTAAAGGATCTAAGCTAAATTGGAAAGCCTGATTGAATAATATGATTAGTTATACAAGGAACATGTGATGCTTAAGAGTAAGCTGGCTGAAGCAAAAGCCAAAGGAAAAGTTGTCAAGAATTTCAAGATTGATGAGATCAACCTGCTAAAGAGAGAGCTCAACAATGAAAAAATTAGGGCAAAACATTTGGAAGAGAAGAACGGGCTGCTGGAGCACCATAATCAGATGATTGATACTAATAATAATCAACTGAATAGGAGCAGCATGTTGCTCTCAGAAAAGATGAGTAACATGGATGAACAAATTGATCGAGCTTCTATCTACACCTGAAGAATTTGCCTCAATGCTCGACAAGTTGGGAAAGATCTTCACTGATATTAACAAAGTATAGCTAAAATTGATACTTTTCTTAGAGATGTACGAAAGGGTTTTGCCTTTCCCCCTATAAACAACGATGAATAAATTAGTTTTCAAATGTAAAAGCTTTCATTGAACATTAATGAAAAAGGCTCAGACCCAATCTTCTAAGCATCATCTTGTTTTGATGAGTCTAAATTTATTAAGTATTGCATCATATCAAACTTGCCTCAACAACTATGAAATGATCGAAAACCTTACCCAAATGATGTCCATATATCAGCCCAGAGATTTGGCTAACTCATATCCAACATGTATCATCATCCATAATTATACATTCATATGCACTTGTTCTTATGAATTTTTGAATGTGCATAATAGATATTCAAAATAAGGTATCCCTGCTAAAGTTTACAATACTAGGCTTCGCAAAAGGATGGAAAACAAAGAAATGGCTCACTTTGAGGCCCATTACCAAAAAGAGTTGGTGATGTTAAGAATAATATGTCTTGGGTGACTAGCTTACTCGAGCAACTCCTAAGAGCACAGTCTGAGGAAGGGACATCCAATCAACAACCAATTTTGCTACCACCGCCACATCTCTGATTATCATTGACCCACAAAACTTGAAAGGAAATCCCACTACTAGACCACAAGGAACAACAAGCATTCTAATGACTCGTCTAATTATGCCTGCTCAAGTGTCGACCATAATAGATCTAATTATAGGGGAACCCCACGAGGTTAAATCCTTTAGTCATCCTAAACAAGATAAGTAGGCTACTTGAGAGGAAAGGTTGAGAGTTGTTGAGGGATATGATGTCCATGACCCAGTTAGAGCAGCTGAGATATGCCTAGTACCCAAGGAATTTAAAGTTTTATAATTTGTGAAGTAGTAGGGATTGGAATGCCTTAATACACACTTGAGGTCATGTTGCAACAAAATGGTGGAGGTCATACATAATGACAAATTGCTCATCCATTTCTTTCAAGACAACTTGACTGGTTCCGCATTAAACTGGTATATGACGTTAGATAATACAAGGGTTAAGAAATGGAGTGATTTTGCTGATGCATTTTTAAGGCAATAGAAATTCAATATTGACATCGCTCTGAACCACATGAGTGTTATGGTGATGGAGAAGAGAAACAAGGAAATAATAAGGGAGCATGCTCATATATGAAAAAACAAGGCAATGCATATACAACCGTCTTTGTTAGAGAAAGAGATGATGAATCTATTCATCAATACTTTCAAGTCTCTATACTATGAGTACCTGATGGGCAACTCTATCCAATATTTTTATGATGTTGTGGTTATTGCTGAGAGAAAAAAACAAGGAATAAGAGCCGATAGAATATTAAAACCTACTGAGAAGAAAGAGTTTATTAAGGGGAAGAAGAATGCCGAGGTAAGCAATATAGAAAGAGGGTATAAGGGTAAAAAGGATTTCTAAGCTTAAAGCTATCACAACCAAAGTTACTAAGCCTCGTCTTCTAAAATACCCAATATCAACTTTGTCAAGCCTTTCCTAGTAAATCGACCCACCAACCCATCAAAAAACCAAGTAAAAAACAACATGGATAACTTTTGAAGATACACTCAACATCAATTCCAACTATTTGCCTAATCATGCTTCCAGTAGTGGAGGTAGTAAATGTTGTGGAGAATGGAGGAAAGAAGGAGCAGATTTTGAGGGTAACCATGGATAAGTTATATGACATGTTGGTGTAAGTCGGGTATTTGCCACGAAAAATGAATTAGGTTCAATAAAGGATGATGATTTTTATAGGTTTCACGAAGCAATGGGACACAACATTGAGGACTATGAGGAGTTTCACTATAACGGATACAATTGATGACTTGTGGTTTTTTACAGATAGAGAATGAGAAAGAGGATGATGTTATGGGCATGATAAGTTTCCAAGGGAAGAAAGCAGAAGTGTGTAGGATCCAGCATACTCTAAGCGATTCGCTAAAGCTTGTTCTGATAAGGCCTGCCTTTACCCATAATAGGAACTATAATGCACTGCCTCGTAATTACAAAAATTCTCCCAAAATTTAAAATCCTTCTCCTATGTTGCAAACCAAAATTGATGAATTAACTCGAAGTGGCAGGTGTTTTACACCTCAAGAACTAGAAAGACAACGAAAGGCCAGGTAAAGAGGTTATAGATGTCATCAAAGGTGTGGAAATGAACAAACCAATAAGTGAAGAGGATGCTGGCACCACACTAGACCAAAGACCTAACAAATAGGTCAGAAAGCGTCCACACATTCAACAGTCCCTAATATACAAAGTTTTCATAAATCAAAACTTCATAACTTTTGTTTCGTGTAGCTTTTGCACAACAAAGATTTGATGGTTAAGTCATTTGTTTAAGTTTATGGTTATTTGGACATCTCCTAAGGAGTTGCTTGGTGAAACATCATTCTTAACATATCATAAATTTTTCTAAAAATCATGAGCCAATAATAAAAGATCAAAATGCTTTTCCATTCTCTCAAGATCAAATGGCTAGAAACACCTCACATTAGCCTTCAAGTTTGTTACAAAACCACCTAAATCCAAAACATTTGATTATATGGTAAAACAAGCTTAGTTTTGGTTTGTTAGAACCCTAACAAACCCATTTATGACTTTTTTTTTACATCAATAAAGAATATGAGATGTAAACATTTGATTTCAAAGAAATAGAGTTATAGAAGGGGTGTTTCTTAGTTGAATAATGATAGTTCTACCAATGACTTGGGTGATAGAAGGGTTATTACTCTCATTTTGGCCACATATACATGCAATTCTTTTTATTGCTATTTTTTTTTATTATTTTGTTTATGTAAGGATCCTTTCTTCATGAAATCATGAGTTCATAACGTTTTTCTTAAAATAACTCTTCCATTTATAAATTTATGTAATTAAAGAAATAAGCAAATGGAAAATAAACACGAAAGAATTAATTTACTATAATTAATTAGGTTCCTTGAGGGTTTTTTTCTTATTTAATTTACTTTATTTTAATTATTTAACTTTCACTTTAAACTATAAAAAATTAAAATAAAAGAATTATTGGGTCGTGGGTTGTCAAGCATTTAACTTGGTATTTTAACCAAAAAGAAGTGGCACACAGATGTATGAAGTAACATAGTATAAATAGAGTGATCCATTTAATATAAAAGGAAAAGTAAAGGAACTCAAAAAGAAAAAGTTTTAAAAATACACATGAATCCTTGAATTAACTAGGTCTCGATGGTCTATTTATCATCTTAGAGTTTATTATTATTATTATTATTGTTTATTCTTTTACTTCCTCCATTTTAAGGTTTTAGTCTCTCTTAACTTTCACATAAATTAAAAAAAAAATGTATTGATTATCATATATTTTCAAGTTACCTTTCAAGATTGCTTTTTATTTTGTTTTAGAATGAAACTAGTTGGATACCCGCGCTAAGCAATGGACTCACTTTTTATTTTTATAAAAACTACTGTAAAAATTTATTATATAAAAAATAATATTTTTTTAATATTAATAATAATATTTTTTTGAAATTTATTAATTATTTTATTAATAATATTAATTATAATAAAACTAATAATATTTATAACACAAATAATTATATTAAGAATTTCAAGAATGCTTACAACACAAATAATAATATTTTTTATATCAATACTTTGAGTTATAATAAAAATAATAATATTTATAACTCAAATAATAATATTTTTGATATGAACACTTTGAATTATAAGAGAAAAAAATAATATTTATAACACACAATATTATATTAATACATTTGTGGTTGGGCGTGGACGCGTCCAAACCCAACTTGAGGTGTGGGCGTGGACGCGTCCAAACTTTTAATTATAATAAAAATAAAAATAATTATAACACAAATAATATAATTTTTAATATTAATACTTTTAATTATAATAAAAAATAATAATAATTATAACACAAATAATACTATTTTTATTATAAGTAATAATATTATAACAACAATGGGAAGCAGATACCTAGCTGCGCTTGCCCAACGTACAGTCCCAACTGCCATGTGGCAATGGTGTGGCTTGGAGGGAGCCAAAGCATGCTTGAGTCGTGGCAAAGGGCCCGATTATCTGGGGTCCGGCGTCATAACCCCAGCTCAATGAGTCTTGCGTGACCCAATTTTATTTGGACTTGATAAAGGATTTTAAATATTTTAATTTTATTATAAACAAAAATAGTATTATTTGTGTTATAAATATTTTAATTTTTATTATAATTAAAATTATTACTAGTATAATTGGTGTTACAAATATTAATATTTTATTATAAAGAATAGTATTTGCGTTAAAAATATTATTATTTTTATTAAAATTTAAAATATTCATATAAAAATAGTATTATTTGTGCTATAAATATTATAATTTTATTTATAATTAATAGTGTAAATACTAAAAATATTATCCGTTATGATATAAATATTAATATTTTTATTATAAATAATAATATTATAATAACAATGAGAATAAAAACCTGACTCTTGTGCAGTCATTACACCACGCGGTGTTAGGGCTGTCATAGCCAATCAGATCTTTATCAAAATCCAAGCACCAGGCGCACTGGTGCCGCCTAGGCGTCAGGTGGCTATCAGTCTGCCTCAGGCAAGGGTGGAGGAGAATCCGAGGGAGGACCTCCTTGTCTTTTAAGTAGTGGATTAATGCATGATATATGGTTGTGTGTGTGTTTTTATACAGAAAGGTACAAGCAAAGGTGACCCTACCACTTATTCGCTCTACCATCTTTTGCCCTTTGAAAATCTCACTGAAAAGGATATCCTTTTCTTAGCATATCTCAGTCAAAAGAATTACTTGTTTTTATTTTTATATTTTAAAAATACTTTGAAAAACCAACCTGAGGGATAACACTGAGAAGCTTTAAACTATAGGGATAGAAACGAAGCATTATTGATAAAATACAGGGGAAAAAACAGGTTTAAACCAATATTAGCAGCTGATGGAGGACATGGTCGCTTTTTTCTTCTCATCTCTATCTCTAGAGACATTTGTCCCATAAGGATTGAAGCCTCCACAAAAACTCGAGGCAACAAATTCAGGACACTACAATTATATATCATTCAAATCCTGGGAAATATTTAGGCTTGATTGTAAGATTGCTTCGATCCCCAGATAACGTTAGGTTTATCTTTCCCCTTGCTTCTTAGCAACCAAAACAAACATCAAGTAAAAGGCAGCATAATTAGTACTACTAGCACTTAAAAAGATAGTTTTTATCTGGGGGGGAGGATGAAGAAACATGGCTCAACTCAAGAAGACTCTACAATCTGTCCTGATACAGGTTTCAACAAGCAAGTAGCATGAGTAAAACAATGATAAAAGCCGTCGCAGAAAGGATCATACCCCCAATAACTTCAAAGAAACCTTGTCCATATGCCCCAGAAGGCTTCTGAAGCGACTGCGAGCCATGAAGTGACATATTGCTGAAGGGGAGGTTTTATTCAGAAACATACCGTTGGAGTTGCTCAAGACTCATGGCAGAGACCATCATCGAAGTTCAGAGAGTAGCTATAAAGATCATAGCTGCACTGTGCGCTGCTCCTTTGCCACCCAAAAGCTTGCTTCCATTGAGTCCTGAACTTCCAAAATAGCTGCATTAAGAATGATGATCCACCGTGGCGACAAAAAGGCAGTCGTCTAATTTTCACACTAACAAGTGTAACTGCAGACCCAGTGCTTGAATTTCTGCTCCGCCACCTCAAGAATGGGATTCTCCTCAAGCCTTGTAAGCCTAAAGCTCTCATGCTTCCTTCCATCTTCACTCTACCTGCTTATTGATCCAAGAAGGCCGTGTAACACTTGAAGTAGGACGTGTTAAAAGAAAAGCACTAGTTGAGCTTTCAAGTACCGCTTCCCACTAAGAGGTAGCACTATCCATGACATATTCAGTACTGTCACTCTCATTAGTGGGGTCAATAAAACAACATTATCGATAGATCATTGAATACTGCTCTACCAGCAAGTCTCCTCCGGTCATATTAGTCCCAATTTGCAGCAAGGATAGAGACTTGCATCTAGTGATGTCATGTCAGCAGTGACGATGCCTTGCGAAAAACTAGCCAGTCCTTTTTCTCTCTAGTTAGTGAACTTTCCTGGGAAGCACCCGTTAAAAGATAAGGTTCTCTAGCATGAAAAGTTTACACCGTCCATTCCTCAAGAACCATGATGAGAACTTCCAGGCTTATGTCCATTTACAGTTTGATCACACTATACACAAAAAAGGGGTCCACAAAGACGTGAAATATATATTTTGTCGGGGACATAATCTGGGATACAAAAAATAGGAAATAATATCATCTCACCTTACATGGACAAATACTTATTTCCTGTCTAAGCAACCCGTGGAATAAAGGACCAAGAGACTGGGAAAAAAACAATTAAACATACAAATTTAAACACAAGAAACATGGCATCTAGAGAGGAGCTACCCAAACAAGCAATCGCAAGATACCTCCCAGCAGGGACTCCCACGGTCCCAAAACAACTCGATATATAAAGGAACAATTCACAAGGGGTCGAACTCTGTTTGGTTCCTTAGGATCACTGATAAGTCAAAGTCATTATTCATGTTAGAGAATCATGATTAACAACTCAAATCACTTGATGTTGAAAGGACCGAAGAAGATATTAATGATTTATTGAAAAAAAGAAAGATGTTACAGTTAAATTATAAAAATAAAAGGAATGATATTTTATTAAAAGTTTTTTATAATATATATTTTTATAGTTTTTTTTTATTTTTCTTTATACTTCTGGATAATATTTAAGATTACAAGCCTATTTATAGATCTCAAGTTCTAAATAATTAAGGAATTAAATTATTCAAAGGAAATCAAATCTAATAAAGAATCTAACATTCTAATTAAACAAGGATTCTAATAAACTAGTCTATTATAAATCCTTCTTCATCAAGGATTCCTACATTAACTAGGATTCCTCATTTAGCTAATATTATAATTCTTACAAACTCTAAATCCTATTAACCTAAATCCTAGTTGATATGGAACTTCAACACTCCCCCTCAATATCAATTGTCATCATTCTTTCATCTTTTTCTTATCTTCACAATGTCCTGCCTTAATAGTGTTGATGTTGTTCGTAGTCCATCATTACAAAAAATTGATGAAGGTAATTTCACCATTGCACTTAATCTTAATTTTATTTTTCCAAACCTCATTTGTTTTTCTAAATCTTAAACTGAATTATTGACTTTTCCAAATGAGATTAACTTTTGGGCTTACACGTCTTCAATTTCTTGCAGCTTACGTTAAATGTTATCAATTAAAGCAAAAACTTCATTGTAATTAATTCCTTGTTTTTTATTATAACTTTTTTCTTCCAATCTTGTCCTGTACCTCTATTTTTCTCTTTTGACATTTTTTTTCTTTGTAGATCCACTTAGCACCTATTGGATTCTTTTCTTTTGGTCTAGGAAACAATTTTCATGTGTTATTTTTTTTCAATTGATGCAATCTCCTCATTCATAGCAATTCTCAACTTTTCATCTTTTATTGCTTCTTCAAACACTATAGAATCATATGTAACAAGGTGAAAATATAGTGCTACATCATTATCAATATGATTAGTTACCTCATATAAGTCATCAAAGCTCCTCATCTTTCTTGGTGGACTTGATGGAGTGCCACTACTTGAGCTTTCAATACAAGAAGAAGAAGTTGAGTTCATTGGTATTTGTGTTTGTGGAGAAGTGACTATAGGTTCTTGATAATATTCATATATTTCCTCCTCTTCATCAAGAATCAGTAAGGAGTCATATTTCTCGCTATCATTTAACTTCCAATCCCATGCTCCTTCTTCATTGAACTTAACATCTCTACTAACTACCATTTTTCCTTCATTAGGGTTGTAAAGTTTATATTCTTTGGACTTTTGGTCATAGCCCACAAAGATCATCTTTTTACTTTTTTCATCTAGCTTAGTTCTTACTTGATCATTTACATGCACATAATTAATGCTACAAAAAACTTCCAAGTGATAGACACTTGGTTTTCTTCTATTTCATGCTTCTTGTGGAGTTATGTTATTCAAGCTTTTAGTAGGACATCTATTTTACAAGTAGATAGCACAATCTATATCTTCATCAAGCTCCATGAACTTGTCTTTGTTTCCACACATATGATTACTGGCTCCGTTGTCTAGGTACCACATGTTCTCTTTGTCTTGCATTCTCTCATTATGCACTGGTAGTAGAGTGACTTCCTTCTCTTCTTCTATTATAAGATTTGCATTCTCCTCAACCCTCTTGGTTGGACTCCAGCAATCCCTTGCATAATGACTTGTATTTTGATAATTATAGCATTTAACTTTTGATTTGTCAAACTTGTTGTCAAATCTGGATATCGTATTGCTACTGCTAGTTAAACTGGTTGATCGGTTCCCTTCATTCGGTCGACTGTTTGATTTGTTGAGGTTGTCTCTTCCAAATCGTCCTTTTCCTCATCCTCAGGAATATCCAAAACCATCTTACTTTGAAAAAAATATTTGTGCACCCATATCCTCTTGAATCTCATTGACACTTTCCTCATAAACCTATAATTTTCCCATGAGAGCTTGTATTGAAAGAAAATCCATATTTTTACGACTCCTCTATCGCGACCACCACATAATGGAATTTCTTTTGTAGCGAGCATAAAATCTTCTCTACGACACATGTCTTTTTCATCTTCTTCCTATATCTCTTCATTTGATTGTATATGGCTAATACTCTTGCAACATATTCTGAAATATTATCTTGTTTAAGCATATATAACTTTTCCAAGTCACCACGTAGTTTTTGTAGACGAACCTTTCTCACATTATCAGCTCCTTGGTTTGATTTATAGGCCTCAAGTTCTAGATAATCAAGGAATTAAACTATTCAAAGAAAATCATAATCTAATAAGGAATCTATCATTCTAATTAAACAAGGATTCTAATAAACTAGTCTATTATAAATCCTTCTTTATTAATGATTCCTACATTAACTAGGATTCCTCATTTAGCTAATATTAAAACTCTTACAAACTCTAAATCCTATTAGCCTAAATCCTAGTTGATATTGAACTTCAACATGACCCACATTGGGTAGGCCATTCATTGGAATAAAAGTGAGGGAGATGAACAAAAAATTACGAGCATAACACACACATAAAGGTTTATATATGACATTCAGAGTTTTGTATCCATCTTCCTTGGCAATCCTTGCCAAAAACTCAAATCTTCCAACTATTTTCTCAACTCAACCAACTGTATTAGTAGCAAGCAGTATAGAGGATGAGATGGTGTTGTCGCTAGTGATCAATGACCTTGATATTAGAGCAACATTTACTTTCTTTGAGTAATGCATGCCAATGATGATGTTGAAGTCATCCAAATTCACCATCAAAAAGTTTTGTTTCCCTTTCATTGGTCCAAAAAAAAAAAAAACAAACACGTTGTAAGCTAAGCCATGCATCTTTTGTGCCTTGACATTCACTGTTTTTGGGACTATTTGTTTTTGTGTTTTAAAAGTGTTTTTGTTGTTTTTGGGACTATTTGTTTTTGTGTTTTAAAAGTGTTTTTGAAAAAAATTGAATTTTTTTCTTACTTCAAATTAATATTTTTTGTGTTTTCAGATTATTTTGATATACTGATGTCAAAAATAAATTTTTTTAAAATAAAAAAATTTATTTTAATACATTTTCAAGCGAAAAATACTTTAAAAAATAACCGCTACCACACTTTTAAACACCGCCTTCATGGTAGTGCGATTATTACTCAACCACAAGTCAAGCTCCTTCAACAATCTGTTAGCAATAAAAATATATGTAGCACCCAAATCTAACATAACAATAACATACTTATCATTCACTTTGATTCTCATGCACATCAAAGTATCTAAAACACCTAATTTTCCTTGCCTCAACGCATCAATCCTCACCAAATCATGCTTTACAAGGTTGTACTCTCAACTAAATCCCTCAGCTCAGCCACCAAGCAATTCAACACACATATTAGGTTTATGTGAGATTACTTTCTCTTCATTACCATTACTAACCAAGATGACATTGAGTTTTTCCATCTTAAGACATTCATTTCCATAGTGTGGTTCACAACAAATAAAATAGCTAAAGTTTAGCTTCGCTTCCTATCCTTTCACCCTTAACTGTTTGGCCTTCCCTTTTGTTAACAACAAGTTTAGATCCACCCCCACCAAACTTATTTTCCTTTTCCTCCTCACCTGTAACATATCCTTCTTTAGTGTTTGCTTTAAAATCCAACAACTCATTAGTGACTACGATGATAGAAGATAAATTTTTAACCTTTTTTCTTTATAACTCCTTTATGTTCACGATTGGAGTCCCAAAAAAAGCTAAACAACTTATCTTCTTCAAACATGTTTTCAATGTCAAGAATCAAAGAACTAAACTTTTTTAACATATTACCGCACTGAATTATCTTGCTTCAACTTCTTTAAGTCTTCATATGCAAGTCAAAAAGTATTATTCAACATGGATCATTCTTTCAACTCTTGCTTCAAACATTTACATATATCGATCTTAGGTTGTCTAGTATTTTTATCTTCCTTAGACCTTGTTCTTCATCACACCTTTGCATCACCTATAAGATACATCAGAATGATGTCCACTTGGTCACCCAAATAAATCTTAGCAACACTGAAATATCGATTCATGTCCCATAGAAAATTATCTAATTCCTTGGAATTTATAACCCCATTACCCCACTAAAGAGTTTCAATTCTAGCAATTTAGGTTTAGAAATGCTTAAACTACCCGTAGTGCTTACTATTACCCTCCTCAAAATCGAAATCTCCTCCTCTATGGCTTGTAACCATTGACTCGTTTCTACTACAAGATCGATGTATTGCCACTCAATGCTTTTAGTGTTTTCAACAGATATTATTAGCTTTTCATCGATTGAGTGATATTTATCCTCCAAAATAGGCCATATCAAGCCTTCAAGACATTACTATCTCTCCTGAATTGTTTTCATTACCGCGTTATTGCTTGGCATACAAACTCGAGTCATAAAATTTCAGAACCAACAACGCTCTGATACTAACTGTCATATAGATACTTTTTTTGCTCAAATTTCATCTCATCATGTGACACTCTAGCCCTAACTAGATTCAACTTTTCATCACTGATTTGTTTGTGTTTGCCTACAACTAAGTGCCTTACACCTTGATGGAGGTTTTCCCACACTCTTACTCTTAAACAAGCAGAATACGGAAGTAAATAAATAGATAAAACACAAATTATAAGAACCTCCCTAACCTTTATTAAACTTTTTTGACAAAAGAATATATAATCTTATATGTATGTGTTATGCATAAAATATCTTTTTTCTACAAGGCATTGCATCTACATAAAATATTTTACAGCCTATTATAATACAAATATATAGAAGTTACAATAAAAATTATCTCTCTATTTTCTGGAAAACACTTGGGCAATTGGCTAGTTTTTGCCAAACTTGTCGTACTTATGACTATCAATAACTAGCCATAACTTACTTGTCTTACCACCCACAAACCAACTGATCATTGGCAACACTATTGCTGTTATAGTTGTTATGTTTCCACTTGACTTGGACAATCCATTGCATAAGCCTATGTTCGTGTCAACATTAACAAACAACTCATATAAACTGTCGTATGCTACTTGCCAATTTCACCACTATGCATATGAGTTGTTAATGCCCATAATGTTTTCTAAAAGGCAGTAAGACAGTATTGGCTAGAGAATGGCTTTCTTTATACAAAAGAAGGGTAAATATATGTCTAGTAGGAAGCTAAGGAAGCATTTGATGATAAAAACTTATGATCCATAATGGGTAAGCCATCCGAGAAGGGAAACAATGGTAGTGAAGTTATGGTATAGGACATTATCTAAGAAAGATCTTAATGTTAGACAACCCAAGTTTGATATATGGGAACGTTTAAAGTAAGGGTTAAAAGAATAGTTTTTATCAAATAATACTTATCCGCTTGCACATGAAGACTTAAATAAAATGAAGCAAGAGAAGTCAATGTTGGAATATGTTAAAGAGTTTAGTTATTTGATTCTTGACTTTAAAAAATTTATTTTAACTTTTCATTAGAACATCAACCATTAACACAAGCAAAGTTACGAAGATAAAAGGTGAAAGATTTATCTTTTACCATCATAGTTGTTGATGGGTTGGTGGATTTTAAGGTAGCCATAAGGTATATGTTGTAGTCTTAAAGGAAAAAAAACAAGAAGGAAGAAGTTTGGTAGGGGTGGATTGAAACATGTTGCTGATAAAGGGAAGCCTAAATAGTTAAGGGTGCAGGGAAAGGGTACCAAGCTAAACTTGTGTTTTTTTATTTGAGGCAGACCATGTTACGCAAAGGAATGCCTTAACAAGGGAAAATTTATTGTCATCTTGATTTATGACGGTTATGGAGAGGAGTTAAAAGAACAACTCTTGTCAAATAATACTTCTTGGCTTGCACAAGAAAACTTAAAGAAGTTGAAGCAAGATAAATTAGTGAGAGAATATGTTAAGGAGTTTAGTTCTTTGATTCTTGATAACAAAAAAAAAATTGTTTAACTTTCTGTTGTGACACCAACCATGGATATAAGCGAAGTTATGGAGACAAAAGGTGAATGATTTATCTTTTATCATTGCAGTAGCTGATGGGTTAATAGATTTTAAGGCAACCATGAGAGATGTATTGTAGACAAAGGGAAGCCTAATCAATTAGGGGTGCGAGGAAAAGATGTCAAGTTAAACTTGTGTTATTTTATTTGTGGTGGACCATGCCATACAAAGGAATGCCCTAACAAGTCAAAGGATTTAGTTAAATAGATCAACCTTTTTAAGCATAATTTGGCGAGGATTGATGCATTAAGGTAAGGAATATTGGGTTTTTAGACACTTTGATGTACGTGAAAATCAGGGTGGGTGACAAGAATGTTATTTCTATGTTAGATTTAAGTGATATATATACATTTATGGCAAACAATTGGTGAAGGAGTTTGACTTGCAGTTGAGTAGTAGCCACACTACCATAAAGGTAATGAATATCATGTTATAAAAGATACAAGGCATGACTTACAACATGCCTTTAGTTCTAGACTGATAGAAAGGGAAGCGAGGCTTTTTGGTGGTGAATTTGGATTACTTCAACATCATCTTGACATGAATTACTTGAAGAAAGCAAAGGTTGCTCTAATGTCATTCCTCGATACTGTTATGATTGAAAAACTTTAGTGGCAAACAGTAGTAGAGAGGGAAAAACATGGTTTCAACCATTATTATTAATAAAAAATTGAAGAAGGATGGGGTGTTATTTCTTGCAATAGTAGCATATAAGAAACCAGGCTAGTGTATTGAGGTGTTGAATGCTATTACATAGATGCTTAGTGTTATTGTGGACCATCTCATTAAAATCAATAGTTTCAATATAATTATTAGTTATTTATGTCAACAAAATAGTTGTTAATATTTATGTAATTATAGTGTAAATAACTTTCTATAATTAGATTGATATTATAATTAATAATAGTTGATTTTATGGATTGTAAATTAAAATTATTTCTATTTAATGAAAAGGACTCTCATGGACAAGAGTAATTTAGCCAATTTGGCATGGTGTCAAAGCTTCACTTCTCAATCTCCATATCTTGTTGTAGTTTTTCTTTGGTTTTCTTTACTGTGTAATCAGTCTTAGATACCTAAGACTCTTAGGTGTTGAATTTTCTTTGATTCTTGTATTTTCTGGTTTTGTTGTGTTTGTTTAGAACATGACATCAAACAATTCTGAATTGCTTAGTGTTCAATTCATTGGAAAAAAATTATTCAGCATAGGAACTTCAGTTTCAAGTATTTGTCACGGGGAAAAAATTGTGAGGTCATGTGGATGGAAGTGATCCATGTCCCAATGATTCTACAAATTGCTTCAATGGAATGCCATAGATGCTTGGTTAATGTTCTAGATTTTAGGTTCTGTTGAACCTCTTATGTTCTTAATCTAAGGACATATAAACATCACAAGTTATTTGGGAATACTTCAAAAAGGTTTACTATCAAGAAAACAATGCTAGATGTTTTCAATTAGAAAATGATATTTCTAATTATTCTCAAGGCGTCCTTTCCATCTAGGATTATTACTTTGGCTTTCAGAATTTTTAGGCAGAATATATTGATATTATTTATGCCAAGATACCTATTGAATCTCTCTTTGTTGTTTAACAAGTTCAAGACCAAAGCAAACGCGATCAATTTTTAATGAAACTACGATATGAAACCATGTTAGAATATACATAAGAATTTGGAAGTACTGTTGTTGATGGGAATTTACAATAGAAAGAGGTTGTTGTATAACAACACTTTCTCCACTACCAATCAAGGCAACTTGTAACATCCTTGTTAGCTAAATCAATTTATCTTCCTCATAAGAGAAAAATGGGACAATTCTTTTTAAAAAAAACTTATATAGGATTCTCTGAAATTTTTAACAAAATTTCAGCAGAGTCTCCCCTATACCAGGAGGTCTTAAGTTATCAACTATCATCATATACACGTCTTATACTCGCATCTCAATCATGTCACAATCACAATGAGTCTAACTCAACAATATATTCAATAACGTAAATTTAACATTTTATCTACTCAATTTCTTTCACATTTGACATACATAATTTAACAAATAAGAGAAGCATACAAACATTTGAATTCCAAATACAAAATAATACAATCCAGTATTCCAAAAACACAAAAAACAAGTATGACACTATTACGTTTCGAGTTACATGGTTACTTAAAAATAAAATACATAGGTAATCCTTACATTTCTAATTTATGCAAAAGAAAACTAGAGGACCTAAATATTACTCCTTATGTGAATGGGAAGGACCTGTAATTTATAATTTTTAGAATAAATAAAATAAGAATATAATAAAATAGAAAAGGGAAATTTACACAATACATGCGTATATATTTAATTATATACTAATCTGTGCATAACAATAGCTCGTTGAATCATTATTTTATCTTCCATGATTATGTCCCAATTTATCCTTCTGGCAAACACTCATTATTTTTTATTTTATAAACATCCAAAATTTCATCAGGAGCACATCATCATAACATCTTCCTAATCTAGAAAGATTGTTGCCGACACTAATAACTCACATTAGTATCTTTAGTCATCCCAATCTAGGAAGATCGTTGCCGACACTAATAACTCACATTAATATCCTTAGTCTCCCATTCCAGAATCGACTAATCAAGTTTGTGGGAATGCCGACACCAACATAACTCATTGATGTCATTAACTATTTTTAAACTGAAATAGTTAATCAGTGTTCTATATTACCTTGGAATATCCTCGAGCATGCTGATGTCAAGAATTCTTAACAGCATTAGCTTTCACCTCAGAAAAGCTAATCAAGTTCCATGAGTTTGTCGATATCGATGTCAACTACCGATATCATTAACTATTCTTAGCCTGAATAGTTAATTAAGTTCAATATTTCTCCTTCTTTGTGTTGGTCATGTTGATGTTAGCCAACCTGGCTAACATCAATAGCCTCATGTATCTGGGAATCGGCTAATCAAATCTAAGGGATGATTATCCATGAAAACTCATTATTTCCATCCATTCTCTCTGAAGAGACTCATAAATCAATTCTGGTTTTTCAGTTCTCATTCATGTCATTTCATCTTTTCTTTTTTTGATCTCATCCATAGACACAAGATTTATAATCTTAATAGATAACTAAAATCGTTATTAACTAAGGAAGATATAGGTGTAGAATACCTACCTATTGTAGATGCTTAACTCGCATTTCCCTGATGTTGTTGCACTCCTCCAACAGTTACTCCTAAATCCACAAATATCCATCATTATTTCATATTTATTCATATTTCACAACATAATAACAACAATGGTGACAATATCCATTTATCTTTTACCATTATTCTTTTACACCTACGTTCCCCACTATTATCCTTCAGGATTTCAACAAGGGTTCCTTCTTCTTCTTCTTAGGTGATGCATTTTTTTTTCTTTTCTCTAGTTATCAATCACATTGCAACAACACATCATAACTAATTAGATAAGGAAAATCATAAGTTCTTCTCCTTTCATTTTTTTTCCCTCTAGTGGTTGGCCATTTTGAACCTCTTTTTTTTAATTTTTTATTGCACCATTCACATTCAAGGCAATCTATAGCACCCTAATAGGTCTAATTTCAAGTAATTTTGTATTTCTCCTAAATTTTTATGTTCAAGAACCCTAATTTTGAATTCAAGAAAATTATGAAATTTTTAATCAAATTGAAGAAATCTAAGATTTAATTCTCAAAAATGTAAAACATCTTGGCTCCCTTCTCCTTGCATGTACTCGGCCACTCCTCCTTTTTTCTTCATAATTTACACACTTGTTTTCTTGTAATTTGTTTTGTATAATGATGTTCTTCTCCTATAGGCTTGTCTAGGATTTGAAATTTGTTAAACCTTAGTGTTTTCTCTCCCAATTTGATTGAAGCAAAATATGAAACCCCCCCCCCCCCTTTTGATGTATTTATGTTGGCCTTCGAAGAGAGAAGAAATGGGGTATTGAAAGTCCCATTTCTTCTTACTTCTATTTTGGCCCTATCTTTACTCTTTTTCATAATTGAGTCTCTTTTATGTTCTCTAAAACTAATAAAAAAAATTTATTATTATTTTTGTAGTTGTATTATTTTTGTATTGATTATAAAAATTTAAATTTTAATAAATTTTCTTTTTTTATATAATTTGTTATTGGAGTTTCACACAACTCCTTCCACTATATGTTTACTACGTTTTCTCTACCTTCTTCTCTCTCTAAACCTATCTATTTATAGTTAAAAATGAGGGACATACTTTTCTATTTTCAAGCACAATTTCTACCAAGAATCTGCCATAATTTATGCCATTGATAGGTTGATTTTCTACCACTAATTATGCCATTAACATCCCTCCTCAAACTGATGCTGGTAAGTCAACCAACAACAATTTGCCAATAAAAAATTGATGTCGTCATGAACTTCAAGACAAGAAATTAAGAAATTTTCAAGTTAAATTTAAAACAAAATTTTCAAACAAAGGAAATTTCAAGAAGAAATTTTCTAACCAAGGAAATTCCCAAGATGAAAATTTCAAACCAAGGAAATTTTCAAGATAAGATGAAGAATAACTGTTGTTCAAAATAAGAAGAAAAACACAAAACTCTAGAAAGCAAATTTGCTTGAATGACGTGTGGTTTGGGATTGTAGTTCCACTACCATATTAAAATCAAATATCTAGCTATGATATCATGTTATAATACACAAGAGTTTGGAAGTATGTTGTTAAAGGGAATTTATAAAGACAAGAGATTGTTGTAATGTTGCTTTTCGACAATAGCTTTTACCAATTAAAATAACTCCATTTGCTGCTAATAAAAGCAAAAAATAAGAAAAATAAGAAAGATTGTCCCTCATTTTTAGCTATAAATAAAGAGGTTTAAAAGAGCAAGGAGGGGACAAAAAACACATTAAACATGTTGTAAAAGGAACTGCCTTCATTGGCAACAAATTAGTAGCATAAAAAGTGTTGTTATATAATAACCTTTTATCTTTGTAAATTTCCTTAAAAACTTAGTTCCAAACTCTTATCTATTTTGATACCACTTGTCACATGGTCAAAATTTTCATTGAAATCTAAATCCTTAAATGGCATCCTAGTGCCCTTTTAGACTTGGCTTTTCTCACCAATTTTCTCGTGTTTGGTATAAAATCTAAGTGTTTCACATACCCAAAAGGTTTTCTCCATAATCTCTTGTTGATTATAAGCAAGAATAAGCAAGCAATAACAGAATCCAACTCAAGTTTATAAGAAAAGTCACAACCTTTATTACTCATTGATAAAGAAAACATACAACCAATGTCTTTGTGTGTGCTATGCACACTTGTGCGTCTACACACTTAAAATGGCCTATAAGTACATAAAATACATGGAAGTTACAAACAAAACTATCCCTGAGGCTATGAAGCAGATTTGACTAATTTTCCTCAAAACTAGTAATTGTCGCTAATTACCGACACCAACTACCCTAACTATTATAATCTTTCATGGTCTGCCTCACACAAACCAGTAGATCAACATCTCAACCTCTATGATACATATGATTCTGCCTAATTTGGACAATCTAATGCCCATGTCAGAATTCATGTTGAACATGCACCCAATGTCCTGGTGATGTTGGACATACTCTTAAATGTTGTCACTATTTATGCATGTTGCCATCATGCCAATAATGTTTGGGAGGCATACTAAGGAACATTACAAAAATTGGGGAAGTTGATGTTGACAATTATTGATAGTTACTAGTTTTGAGTAAAACTAGTTAGATTTGTTCCATAACCTTGAGAACGGTTTTTGTTTGTAACTACCTTGTATTTTATGTACTTATAAACCATTTTAAGTGTGTAGCATGCAAAGTATGCATAGCACATATAAGGACATTAGTTATATGTTTCCTTTGTTGAGGAGTAATAAAGGTTGAGACTTTTCCTATAAACTTGAGTTGTGTTATGTTCTTGCTTGTGTGCTTATTCTTGCTTATAATAAACAAGAGATTATTGGGCAAAACTCTTAGGTGTGTGGAAACACTTAGATTATAGAACAAACACGAGCAAATTGGTGAGAAACATTGAGTCTGTTGGGGTATTAGGCTGCCGCATCAGACCTAGCATTCCTGGGGCTTGACACAGTGTCAAGCCCAATCACGTTTGGGTGCTCAGGGCTTGGCACACTGCCATGTCTAATCACGTCTAGGTCTGACTAGCGTTAGACCCATCATTCCAAGTTCTTGAAATACTGTCAAGCCTAGCATGTTGAGTCTGGCTAGAGCCAGAACTGACACGCCTTCACTAGGACGTGCTTGTTTTCTTGAAAAATTATACCTGTAAATCTTTCTTGATTCATTGTTTTTTGGTAAAGATATACTGATAAAAACTTGATTCTTTTGTAGCCCTTTAGTCTTTGTGATATAATAATATGCAAAGACTTTAATTAATCTCTAAGTTAAGGTGGAGTAGTGAGTTTTACTCGTATAGAAAAGGCGATAAGCTAGGAAAATTGTAGAGAAACATGCATCTGGACTAAAAGAAATTCTTTCATATACAAAAACACAAAAATTTATACTTAGAAAATTTCTAAAAGATTGAGGGTACCATGCCCATCATCTATATAAATTCTTAAATGGTAATGTGGAAGCTAATAAAGGTGAACCTATACCTAGAAACTTCTAAGTGATTATAGGTTCTTAATGAATGGGAGCCTGTAGCTTTCTTGATATTGTCATGGGGCTTAAAAGTCATCCACTAAAGAGTGGCCATTATGATTTTTTTCTTACGGTGTATGAGAGCCCCCTTACTGAAAGTGGTGGAGACTAATCACATCATTCGTTAGAGATTGGTGCATATAACACTAGGTAAATTACATGTTTCATTTGAAGATTGATGCATATAGCACTAGGAAGATTACATCTATCCCTTAGAGATTAATGTATATAACACTAAGAAGATTACATTTATCCCTTAGAGATTGATACATATAACACTGGGAAGATTACATCTACCCCTTAGAGAGTGGTCCATATAACACTAGGGAGACCAAGTTCATCCTTTCCAAGGTGTATTATTGAAAAAACCCTCAGGCATTGATTAGTACTTAAAAGTGCATTCTTATTAAGGTTTTATGTCATCATATTGTACTTTTAGTAACATTAAATTCCCTAACTTAAGTATGTTTTATAATAACAAGTCTGATAATATAAGATAGCTTTAATTTATAGTAAATGCTCATTTTAAATGCATGCAAATCTCACAATTCAAAGGATTGATTGATGTGATTAACTATTGAAAATAAAAGGACAAAGGAAGGGCTAAGGTTAGAGAAGAGATGCTAGATCAAACTAGAACATCATTTAGTCATTTGATCATATCTGGGGTTGTGGACCTTGTATTGATGTTTGGTTTATTGTTCTGGAAAGTTAAGACATAGGCCTACAACTTTCATGAAGAGTGGAAGACCCAAATTTGTCATTTTTAAATTCAAAGCTTGGCCACAAAAGAGAAGTCAGAATTTGTCCTGCAATCTAGCCCAAACATTTCTAAGAAGTTTATCCATAGATGGAGTTATAGAAAGCCAAATGACGTTATATTTGGTGGGTGAAAAGATAAGATAATTTACAATAACTTTCATGGGGACTACCTGCTCCAATTCTGATGTTAGCAATGACATTTCATCCAAACAAGAGCTTGAGGGCTAGCCACCACGTCCACCATAAGCACTACTCAGTATTTTAGCCATATCTCGAGCTTTAGTGATCCAAATGTTCTTTAATGTTGTGGGTGGAAAGAGGAGATGATTGCCAACAACTTTCATCAATAACACTTTGCCAAATTCTGATTGCATCAATGTCATTTCATCCAGCCAAAAATACTTGAGTGTTGCTATCCACCAAGTCCACTAAATCAATAGTTGGACACTACATCAATAATCAATTACCAAATGAATAGTTCTTAATTTTAGCCTATAAAAGGAAGCATTTGCCATTCATTTAGGCATCTTGGTTTTCAGATCAAGATCATTTTTCTTGTTCTCTCTCTTTGTAATGTTTAAGTTTTATTTCATGTTTTATTTTCATTAATCTCTTATTTATGCTTTTCATTTTCTTTACTACTTTTAGTTAACTTATATCATAATTATGTTCTTATCTTGTTTATTTATGTTTTTCTTCTTCATTATGTCTAGCTAAGTTAATTATGTCAAGGTGAAAAGGTTTCACTAATGGTGTTAAAAAATGTATAATATAAACTCAACATGAACTTCAATGTTTATATCCAAGAAAGTTTGTTATTAATATGTCTTATCTTTTTATCTTACTAATTTTTAATACCTTGCTTGTTAAATGATTAATCTAGATTTGTGTTGTATAACATTTGGTACAATAAATGCTTGATCCTTTATAGTTTTCGGCCGACATCGTTGTTATGAGAGGAACTTGATTTGTTGTTAACATAAGTCAGCATCATGAATTCCTGACAATATTTAAAAGTATGGTGTTACTAAAATAAGATAATTAATATGATCATGTTAAAAAATTATAATGAACTATTAAGGATAATCATCCGATTGGAATCTCATTTGTGTGTGGTTTCCAGTTGAGTAATAAAAAGAGTTTATACTATACTTATTTCTAATACTATTAGAGGATCCTCTAACCTTGACAACTGTTTTTATCATTGTTTAATCCTCACATTAATCTTACATCTCAAAGATCTCTTTAACTCTTTATTAACTTATATATATATATATAGTTGACCTCCCTGTGGATCGACCTCAGTTTTGCCGGGTTATTTATTACTTTAACACTCCTGCACTTGGGATAAGACATCAACTCTTTGATCGTGTCAGGCATCACCTGGAGAAAATGAAAATAGTCATTTTGAATAAGTCATTTATATATATGAAACTTATATTCTTATTCTCATTGGCTATGATAAATTTTTATTTGAGTAGAGTGTCCAACGTGAAGGAGACTTTTCCCTTTTCTTTAGATAGTTATAAAAAATACTTCATATGTTCTATAGTTTGAACCATTATTCCACATATACTTATTGAAAACTTTTCAAAATCTCAAGGCTCCAATTGTATTTGTAAAGTTGGCAAAGCATAGCCCAAATTTATTTGTCTCACTTTGAGTGGTTAGCATTACCTCAGTGAAGAGTCAAACCTAAGTGAAGTGTTGTTGAAACTCTGTTTGGGCAGGAGTGTCTACAGCAATGAGATGACTTGTCCCACATCTTGACCCAGGTGGGTATTAGTTGTGTGCCATGGAATGGTCTAAAAATGTCAAAAGCAAGCTTTAGAAAGAAGTCAATGACTTTTTTATCAGTTTTTCACAGATGACATCACTGATGAAGTCCTAAAAAATTCAAGTAGCCTAGGAATAGGGTTCATAGGTTGGTTAATCAATTAATAAATTTGTCCTAGCAATCTCATCCATTCACTTGAGTCAAGGTAGTTGATAGCTTATACTTGATGCTCGATAGACCAATATGGCTTGTGACTAGTACCTGCAAAAGGTCCCCTTTGATAGAGGTGAGGACTCTTTGATGCTTAAATAAATATCTGTTTAGAGAGATAAAATGCAATAATATTCTGGAGAGAGATATCTAAAAATATATATGCAGTTGAAAATGAAGATTATAAACCATTATTTTAAAGGTCTCATGGTGTATTTATAACTCATGAGTCTTATCAATTTGTGAATAAAAGGGTCTGAAGTGTAATTTTACTTTGATAACATTTAATGAGGTATAAATATCTCTTACATTGTTTTATTAATGTTCTTGAAGAGCTTTTATACACCTAAAAGATATAGAGAGATTAGGGTCCAAACATCAAATGTAATTGAGCTCATAGAGGCTAAGCTCTTCTCCTAGGCTAGACCCAAGAGAGGAGGGTTATTCCCTTGGGCGTGTTCCAGAAAGGATGATCATTCCTTTAGACGTGCTAAGAGAGGATGATCATTCCCTTGAGGATGCCCAAGGAAGGATGGTAGGCATGCCAAAGAAGGATGATCATTCTATTGGGCATGCTCTAGAAAGGATGATCATTCTTTTAGACGTACTAATAGAGGATGATCATTCCCTTGGAGGTGCCTAAGGGAGGATGGTGAGCATACCTAAGGAGTATGTGATCATTCCCTTGGGCATGTCAAGGAAGGATGATCGTTCTCTTGGGCGTGTTAAAGGGAAGATATGGTCATTTCCTTTGACGTGCTAAAGGAGGATATGGTCATTCCCTTAGATGTGCGCAATAGAGGATGGTGGAAGTACCAAGTGATGATGGTTATTTCCTTGGACGTGCTAAGGGGGAATGTTGGAATTCCTTTGAGCATGTCCAAAGAAGGATGCACATTCCCTTAAGGGTGCCCAGGGTTTGGCACACAACCAAGCCCAGCGTGCCCAAGCCTTAACACAATACCTAGCCTAATTACGTCTAGGTTTGGCTAGTGCCCAGAGTTTGGCATGCGGACACACCTAGTGTTCTGAGGCTTGGTACACTACTAAACTCAATCGCTTATGGGTCTGACTGGCACTAGACTCAGCATTCAGAGGCTTGGTATACTGCCAAGCCCAATATACTTTCATTAAGATGTGTTTATTTTTCTAAAAATTTATATTCATAAATCTTTCTTGATCCAATAATTTTTTATAAATATATATTAATAAAATATTGATTATCTTAAATTATCTTTTAGATGATATCCATTGGCAAAGCAACAATGTTGCTTTTGTTCTATTCTTGAATTACTAACAACGATATTAAATTGTGATGGATTTTAATACAAATAAAGATTCGAGATTTAAGTTTTTAATAGGATTTTTGCATATGCCATCCACTCTTGTATACGAATAAAATGTAAAATAATGAAAAGAAATAGTACAAACGCGCATTTATGATAAGGATAATTGATTTTACTTTTAAATTGGAAGGATAAAATAGCACTAAATGCCTCAAACGATGATCGGTGATGTTTGGTTTTTTTTTTTTTTTTATTATTATTAAAGGAAATGGGACATGTCAGGCAATTATGTGGCGCCAATGTCGAGCAAGCAATAATGGAGTAGCCGTCGTTCCTGATTTCCATATTTGTTTTCCTCCGGTTATGGAATAAATAAGTACCTTCAAATTAGAATTAAAAATTAAAAAAAATTAACATTAATATTAATATTTTAATAAAAAATAATCTTTGTAGCACCACCTTATAAATAACAAAACACTATTAAATGTAATTATTTTTTAAATTTTATTACTAAAAAAATATTTTATAATTTATTGGTAGTTTTTTTATATATTTAACTTAATTATGATCAATTTCACCAATTTAACTGATTAATTCAGTTGAATCAAGTTTTTCTATTTTATTTTTAATAGTAATTTTTTCAATTTCATCTTTTATCATTGGATCGATGAAGAATTACTTTTTATGATTTGTTTGGGTTTATTTTCTATTAAATTATCATGTTTTCATGGCCTGAATCACTAGTTTTGTGAGTTAAACTAAGTAAACATGAGTCATTTTATTGTGGTTAGTCGAGTTAATCCGAGTTGACTTGATTTTTTTTCTTGATGTTTTTTTTTAAATTGATTTTTTTTCAATTTTATCCCTTGATATTAGATCATTGGATCTTAAGTTTTTGTGGATTTTTATTTGCTTTTTTGATTTTTTTATGAGGTTATCCCCGGTCATGAGTTAGTCAAGTTAATCCAAGTTAACTTAGAGAGTTTTTTCAACATTTGCTTAATTGGTTAAACTTCAGTCTCTTTTTCTGGGTTTTTTTTAATATTTTATTTTTTATACAATTTCGCGTGAATTAACTTGGATTGATTTATATATATATATATATATGTATATTTTAAAAAATTATATTTTTTAATTTATCTAAAAAAATATTAATTAAGTTGATCCAATTAACAACGGAGCGCATTATTGTTAAATTAATTGGAGCCAAATACAGTGGGAGTAATGATAAACCGAATTTTATATTTGAGGCACATCGTCCACTATGTTTAAAAAAGATAAGACGTGAAATCAATTGTGATCTCGAAATAGTATTCTTCTTCTGTTGGACCGACCACCACCACAAACATTTAATCATAATTTCTTCTGTTTTTCCAGTGATAAAATATGCACTTTTCCCGTTTCTCACAGAACTTCTTACCATCCAGCAGTAAATTTCAATGTTAAATCTCGAGTTCGTGGCATTGAAATTTTCCAATAAGTGGGCTTGCTTGAATAGCCTTTTCTTGAATGGAACTGAACCCCACTATCCAGCGGGATTTGCACAAACTGTTAGCAGATTCAGCCTTTGTGATATCCCTAAGCGCATCTGAAGATTTGGAAGCGTCTCTGTTCATTTCAAACCCGTTTACTCAGCTAACAGGCATGCTAAAAGAGAAGAATGATTGCAGCTCACAACACACAGGCATTCACATCCAAAGCCCCTTCTTAAAGCAATTATCCATGGTTTAGAAAGACAATCACCATCCATTTTAGATGGAACAAACTAAAAAGTAGCAAATCCTAAGAAGAGGAAGTAGTTTCCATCTTCGCTTCATAATTATATATGTGTGTGTGTGAAGAATGATTAGTTATTCAGCTCTGAAATTAAGGTATATATATATTGCATCAAATTAAGGACTTCATCCTAAGAAGAGGAAGAAGTCTGCACCTCATTCGCCTCTCTAATGTATTGATCACCAACCAGGAACCTCCAAACCATGGTAACTAATACCATGAAGGCCACAATAGGGGACCACAGGTTGTATCCTCCAAAACAGCAAAGGTTAAATTTCTTAGATTTTCAAGAGATGACTTGACGGAGTGTGGTTCAATCTTGTGAACTATTTTTTTGAGTTCTAGAATACTTATGAAGCCAAGAAAGTTTCTTTGGCCTCCTATCACTTGGAAGGGGATGCCAATCAATGGTGGTAGTGGATTCACATGACTTTCCAAGAAGAAGGACGTGCTCTCTCTTGGGCAAATTTTGAAGCTAAACTCTAGGCTCGTTTTGGGCCTTTAAAGTGCGAAAATTTTGACGAAGCCCTTTCAAGTATTAGGCAGATTGGCTCCCTGCGTGAATACCAGCGGGAATTTGAACGGTTAGGCAATCAGGTCAGAGGCTGGACACAAAAGCCTCTAATAGGAATATTTATGGGTGGCTTAAAGACAGACATCTCGAATGGAATTCGCATGTTTAAACTACAAACATTAAAAAGATGCTATCAGCTTCGCACGAATGAAGGATGACCAACTAATGAGGCAGAAGAGGTTCAGACGACCTGCACCACCAGAACGAGCTTCCCTAACTCTTTCGCTGACAACACCTGTTGTTCCTATATGGCATTTGAGTTGGGATGAAATGCAGCGGAGACGGCTCCAAGGTTTATGTTTGAATTGTAACTACCGTTTTACCATAGGGCATATGAATGTTAAGGGCCAAGAATACTCATGTTGAAGGGACATGATGACGGCAACAAAGTTGTTTGTGACAACATCACCGACAAGCAGCATGCGGAAAAACACCATGAAGAATTTATGGAACCAGAGATTACACTGCATGCATTAACAAGATGGACTGCACCGAAGACCATGCGAGTTACTGCTAGGATTGGTTCCAAAGACATTTTCACATTAATTGATAACAGGTCCACTCAAAATTTTATTAGTGAACGTGATGCAACCATATTATTCAATAGTTTCACCCATATTTAACTAGTGTTTTGCCTATATTTTATATATAAAATGCATTGATATTCTTTGTTTTATGTTTTGAAGGCACTTTTGGATGAAAGATGCAAAAAAAAGTAAATTGGAGGTAATTGGCAGATTTGACCTTCAGTCGATGTTTTGTGCAGAGCATGAGCTCTAGAAGTCGAAATGAAGTGATTCCAATGGAATTAAAAAGCTAAAATCCATACCTTTTTGGGCATCAAAAGCAAGAAAATAAAATAAGGAAGATCATGGAAATCACATCCTTCAAAGTCAAATCTTGCAATCTGCCAATGTTGATGTTCGGCCCTTCCGACTTGAATATCTTGAGTTACAGAAGTTCATTTGATGCAAACTCAATATTTTTAGATTACTGACTCAAAGACCTATCAATGCTACAAATTTCAGCCAGAAAAGATGTCATGTGAGGGATATATGATTTTTCAAATATGGCAACTGAATTCTGCCAACAAACAGGTTTCGTGAAGAAACGAGTCTAAATTATGTTTCGAAGCATCTAAACCAACATCCAAGTTTTTATTTCATCAATTTAGCTCCTCTAACTCAAAGCTTAAAAGATTTCATGCAAGGCTATTTCTCCTTTTTTTTAGTTATTGAAGTACTTAAATGTAAACTATCTACTTAAGGGAGGATTATTTTGTAAAATAGAGATTAGAGTTTTCTAGGATATAAAAAGAATGAGAGAAGAGAAGGAAGCTAGCCAAGAAGAGAAAAACACCCCCTTCCTCTAAAAAACCCGAAATCATGCATTCCTCCTTTTTTTTGATTAGTTGTTCAACAAACATGCAAGGTTAAACTCTTTTTCTTGGTTGCAAGGACACGGAAACCTTCGGATTTCAAGAACTGTGAGATTTATTTTACATTTTCTTTTCAATTTATATGATGAATATGTTCTCCTATGCTTATTTTTCTTATGATTGTTTATTTGAATTGCTAGAGCGGACTCTAAGTTATTATTGTAAACAATCCATTGCTAATTTTGATATCAAAACCAAAGTTGTGGTATATGAACTTGTAAAGCAACTGAGTTTAATAATTATGACGAGTCTACTTTATTAATCTTAGGAAAAACATTCAATCAAATCAAACATAGATTGCAGACAATTATGTTTTCTTGATTAATCAACTTATCTAGTTCTTAACACTGTCATTGAATTAAATTACTAGTGTGGACATTGAGGTTGTTTGATGGTTATGGTTAGTTATACGGCGAATCTGTTAACTAAATAATGTTAAGAAGAGATAAATATTCAGAATATAAATTGATGTTTTGTTTCCATGATCAATTCTGATTTCCGTAGGTGGATGTGTGCTTGCGACCAAGGTTTGTTCTTTTGATAATTTTCTGATTTTATTTAATTTTGCTTGATAGTTTTCTATTTTCTTTTACTTTAACCTAGATAACGTTCGAACGCCCTCAAATTGCATATCATCTAGCATAAAAATCTGACTTGAACCTTACTTATGGGATCACCCATTGCTTGCTCTATACTATCATGTGTGTTATGTTTTAAGCTAGGGTAATTAATTTGTGCGACCGCGACATCATAACAAATTTTGGCATTGTTGCCAGGGAAGTAATTTTAGTTGATTCTTGTGCTATTATTTTTATTTGTTGTGATTGTTATTTATTTTTCTGAAAAAGAAAAGAGAAACATAATTTTTGCTTATGGCGGTACTGTTTATTTACAGCAGTGGTACTGTTCAAAACATATTTTTTGATGGAATTAGGTTTCAGCCTTTTGTTTCCTAAAGAGAAATGACATTCTGAACAGGACAAGTGGTAAACCACTGTCCCCATCCTATCGAAGCCAAATTCCGTTGTTTTCTAGGGTTTTTAGGCAGTTTTAGTTTTCTAGCATAAGATTTTCATACAATTTGCATTGTTTTCAATCTCTTGTGTAGTTAGTTTTTTTTTAGTTTTCTTGATGATTTATGCCTGTAACCCGTTCTGCTAACCAAAGTCAAGTGCAGGTGGATCTCGAAATAGAAAACACTTTATGCAGGTTACGAAAGGAAGCTCGCGTCAACACCATGGTTGTTGCACGACAACAAACACTCAAGGAACTTGCTACTCCTAACGTGGAAAATCAACCATTATGCATCAACATCGACAATAATGTAAAATTCAAGTTCAAATCTGGTTTTATACATTTGCTACCAACATTCAATGGTCTTACAGGAGAAGATCCTCATACTCATCTTAAGGAGTTCCATATGGTTTGCGTTGGCATGAAACTGAATGGAGTTGACGAAGAACAGATTAAGTCAAAAGCTTTCCCTTTCTCTCTAAAAAGGGCAACAAAGACATGACTTTTCTTTATTCTCCCAGGTTCCATTGGAACATGGAATGCCATGAAGATCTTTCTTGAGAAGTATTTCCCAGCATCTCGAGTTACCAACATAAGGAAAGAAATATGTGGTATTCGACAATCTCATGGCAAGACACTCTCTGAATATTGGGAAAGATTTGAGCAACTTTGCATTTAATGCCCTTATCATCAAATACCCGATCAACTGCTCATTCAATATTTCTATGAAGGATTGATGCCTACTAACCGTAGTATCATTGATGCTGCAAGTGGAAGGGTATTGGTAGACAAGACACCCGCAGCTGCACGCCAATTGATCTCAAACATGGCTGCCAACTCGAAACAGTTTGGCACATGTGGAGATTTCTCAAACAAACGAGTAAATGAGGTGAGTATTTTTAACCTTGAAAATAAAGTTAATGATCTTACTTCTCTTATATGTTCTTTGGCTTGTGGAAATGTACAACGAGTGAAAGTTTGTAGCATATGTTCCTTACAAGGACATACCTCAGATATGTGCCTAACAATGCAAGAAGATTACATTGAACAAGTTAATGCAGTTGATGGGGGATTCAATGGACAGCCCCAGCATAAATATGATCCCTTTTCTAACACGTACAATCTTAGATGGAGAGATCATCCCAACTTACACTATGGGAACCCACCTCAACAAGGCAATCAAGGCCGATAGTTCCATCCCCATAGATTTCAATCCCAACAGAATTATCAAGCCTGACAGCCCCCTCCATTCACAAACTCCAATGTTATGGGGTTGTCATCCAATGATGATCTTCGTGAGATGATGAAAAATCTGGCTTCTAATATTGTGACCTTGTAACAAAATATCATGTCTTTTCAACAGGAAACAAGGTCAAGTATTCATAACTTGGAAAAGAAAATGAGACAACTAACTTCAAGTATGGGGAAATTGGAAGCACAAATGAATGGAAAATTGCCCTCCTAAGCATTAAATCCAAAAGAGAATGTTAGTGCGATCATGCTGCGAAGTGGGAAAGAACTTGAAAGGCAAAGGTCGAAACAAATTGAGATAGAGGAAGAAGAAGAGATAGAAACCAAATTGAGTACAAGAAGAAACACCTCCTCCTCTACAAACTGAAACAATGACCAACACTCCAAAGGTAACTCCTCACTCAATGAATTCTAGTTTTAAAATAATTTCACCTTTTCCTGTGAGTTCTTCTAGGTCAAAGAAAGAGGACAAAGAAAAAGATATTTTAGAGGTTTTCAAGAAAGTAGAACTCAACATTCATTTGCTTGATGCTATCAAGCAAATTCCCAAGTAAGTCAAATTCTTGAAGGAGTTGTGTACTACTAAGAGAGCCTACAAGCTAAAAGGTCATGAAATGGTAAGTATGGGTGAATTTGTATCTGCTGTTTTTCAAAAGAATATGCCTTTAAAGCAAAAAGACCCAGGTGCGTTTACTATCCCATATGTTGTTGGTAATACTAGTTTTAAAGAGGCTTTATACGATTTAGGTGCATCCATTAATGTTATGCCTAAACATGTTTATGATTCTCTTAGTCTAGAGCCTTTGAATAAAACTAAAATTATAATACAACTTGCAGATCGTAGTTTTTTTTATCTACTTGGTGTGATAGAAGATGTCCTTATCAAGATTGATAGTTTGGTTATTCCATGTGAATTTTATATTCATAATATGGAACATGATTCTTGTGATTCATCAAACAACACTCCTATATTGTTTGGAGACCATTCTTGAAAAATGCCAATACAAAGATTAATTATGCTAAGGATACTTTTTCTATGGAGGTAGGAGATGAAAAAATTAAATTAAATTTTCAAGATGCAATGACATATCTTTATAGCAATGTTTATTCTATCACATGCTATGACCAAGTTGATAAGTGGGTGCAGCAAGTTTGTGATTTTGATTGTGAGGATGGATTAAGCGTAGCGTTAATCAATGGCTATGATTTTATCGAGATAAAAGAGATGGAGAGGCATATATGTGTTCCCTAAAATGTGCACGAATCAGCATTGGCTTTGCAAGCTTTCAAACTGTCCCCCATGATGCATGAGTCATTTACCCCATCACAAACAGTGAATGGGTGGCACCTATCCTTTTGGTGCCCAAAAGATTGGAATTACATTGGAAGAAATACAAAATGATGCTTATGAAAATGCAAGGATTTACAAAGAAATGACCAAGAGTCTTCATGACCGAATGATTACAAGAAAAGAGTTTCATATTGGAGACAAAGTCCTTCTTTATCATTCGCATTTGAAACTTTTTCCTAGAAAGTTATGCTCTCATTGGATTGGTTCTAATGTTTTTCCTTATGGTGCAGTTGAAATTATAAGTTTAGAAACAAACAAAGTGCTCAAAGTTAATGGGCATCGCTTGAAACCTTTCTATGAATGTTGGACGATAGAATTCACCGCTTATGTGGAGTTAGCTGAACCAATTTATGAAGAATGAGCATACCACATGTCGAGCCAATGACATAAAACAAAAGCGCTTACTGGGAGGCAACCTAGCAAAAAAAAAAAAAATTCAGATTTGCTTTCTTTTTCCTTGTCTTTTATTTTTTGTATTTTACTTTATTTTTATCATTCTCTTATATTCCTTTTCTTTTATTTCAACATTGAGGATAATGTTGTGTTTTAAGTGTGGGGGTATTGGGAGAATGTTGGTTTTCTTATTTTGGTTTTCTTTGTTATTCCAAAAAAAATTGATAATAAATTTCTATGTTTGATCTTTTGAACTCCTATTGGTTTATGAGAAGGAGTGTGCATTATATATGAGAAGGAGTGTGCATGCAAGTTTTAAGGGTTAATTGGTTTAGGGATTGACTTTGAGAATATGTCATGTTGACTTTATAGTGTTATACCAATGCAAGCTTTTGAGCCTTCAACATTATATTCTTTAATTGTGCATTCTTTCATTGATATGTATCTCTATAACTTGCTTCATATCTTGTTGAGATTACATTCACATTACATATATACATAAAGATGATAAAGGCATTAGGAATTTTAACCACTTCAGCTAAAAAGCCAACCTAAAGCATATTATACTTAGTGAGCTCCTTTTGAGCTTGTTTATCTTTTATTTGCTTTATCCATATATAAGCCTTAACTTTTTATATTTTTTTCATTTCCCCTGACCAAGGATTAGTAGAGCATATACTTGTGATATCTCATGGAATTATGGTTGGAAATTATGCGAAAAGAAAAAAGAAGTGATGATTGATGAAAAGATGGGCAAAGTTGCCAAAGGTGAAAAAAGAAAAAAAAAGAAAAAAAAAAGAAGTGTTCCTTTATGTTCTTAAGATTTTATGTTGAAAGAGTTTGAAATCAAAAGAAGTTAAGCATGGGTGATTAAAGATGGAAAATTTATGTGCTTTGATGGAATATCTTGTTTGAAATATCATTTTTCATAATGCTCTACTTTCTTTGGTTTGAACCTTTTCTTTTACTCTCTTTTACCTCACCTTAACCTTAGCCCCATTACAACCGGAAAATAAGACATTTTGATTCATGCATTGCTTGTAATATGTTAGTAATGGAGATGAGATTGAAGAGCAAGCTTATAGTAGAACATATTCATTGATTGAATTTGAGAGATTTAAACACATAAGACCTAAATATTTGAGTGTTGAAGTGTATATCAATGAGAGGACCTATCACTTTGGCATGACATAGATTTCATTTAAATCCCGATGATTAATTGAGTTTTGAATTCGCATGTAAATAAATTCATGAAAATTTATACTCTTTATCCTTCTTGATTGTATTCTTGTTTATAATACATATATTCTTGGATATTGATGGGAGATTAGGAGATTAGTCATAGTGATTTGATTTAATTTAATTTCAATCTGATGTTACTTATCCTTTCTCGAGGATAAGCAAGAGCTAAGTGTGGGGGTATTTGATGCAACCATATTATTCAATAGTTTCACCCATATTTAACTAGTGTTTTGCCTATGTTTTATATATAAAATGCCTTGATATTCTTTATTTTATGTTTTGAAAGCACTTTTAGATGAAAGATGCAAAAAGAAGTAAATTGGAGGTAATTGACAGATTTGACCTTCAGTCGATGATTTGTGCAGAATCTCTAGAGGTCAAAATGAAGTGATTCTAGTGGCATTAAAAATCTAACATCCATACCTTTCTAGACATCAAAGGCAAGAAAATAAAATAAGGAAGAGCATGGAAATTGCAGCCTTCAAAATCAAATCTCGCAATCTGCTAGTGTTGAACTTCGGCCATTCCGACTTCAATATCTTGAGCTAAAAAAGTCCATTTGATGCAAAATCAATTTTGTTGGATTTCAGACTCAAAGACCTATCAACGTTACAAATTTCAGCAAAAAAAGATGTCATATGAGGGAGATATGATTTTTCAAAGATGACAGCTGAATTATGCCAGCAAACATATATTTCATGAAGAAACGATTCCAAATTACATTCCAAAGCATCTAAACTGACTTCCAAGTTTTTATTTCAGCAATTTAGCTCTTCTAAGTCAAAGCTTGAAGATTTCATGCAAGGCTATTTCTTTTTTTTTAGGAAAATAGTTATTGAAGTACTTAAATGTAAATTGTCTATATAAAGGAGGACTATTTTAGAAAATAGAGACTAGGGTTTCCTAGGATATAAAAAGAATGAGAGAAGAGAAGGCAGCTAACCAAGAAGAGAAAAATGCCCCCTTCCTCTAAAAAACCCGAAATCATGCATTCCTCTTTTTTGATTAGTTGTTCAACAAATATGGAAGGCTAAACTTTTTTTCTTGGTTGCAAGGATATAGAAACTTTCGGATTTCAAGAATTGTGAGATTCATTTTACCTTTTCTTTTCAGTTTATATGATGAATATGTTTGTTCTCCTATGCTTATTTTTCCTATGATTGTTTATTTTAATTTCTAGAGCGGACTCTAAGTTATTATTGTAAATAATATATGCTAAGTTTGATATCAAAACCAGAGTTGTGGTATATAAACTTGTGAAGCAACTGAGTTTAATAATTGTGGTGGATCTACGTTATTAATCTTAGGGAGAACATTCAATCAAATCAAACATAGACTGCGGATAGTTATGTTTTCTTGATTAATCAACTTATCTAGTTCTTAAGGTTGCCATTGAATTATATTTTTAATGCGGATACTGTGGTTGTTTGATGGTTAGGGTTAGTTATATGGCGGATCCGTTAACTAATTAATGTTAAGAAGAGATAAATATTCATAATATAAATTGATGTTTCGTTTCCATGATCAGTTCTGATTTCCGTAGGTGGATATGTGCTTGCAACCAAGGTTTGTTCTCTTGATAATTTTTTGATTTTATTTAATTTCACTTGATTGTTTTCTGTTTTCTGTTTTCTTTTGCTTTAGCCTAGATAACATCCAAACCCCCCTCCAAATTGCTTATCATCTAGCATGAAAATCTGACTTGAACCTTCCTCGTGAGATCGACCCCTTGCTTACTCTATATTATCTTGTGTGTTGTGTTTTAAGCTAGGGTAATTGATTTATGCGACCGCGACATCGCAACAGAACGCATGGCTAACTTCCTGCAGTTACCAGTGGTGCCAACTAATGCTTTCACAATATGGGGTAACCAACAGAGAGAATCTCAAATGCCAAGGAAAGTTCAACAAGGTACAAGTAGACCTACAAGGTTCTATTTTTTCCTTAACAATATATTCTCTACCACTCACAAAGCTAGATTTAGTTCTGGGAATTCAATGGCTCAAGTTACTCGATTTTATGGTTTGCAACTAGAGATGGTTAACCATGGAATTTTCTTGGGAAATCAAACCAAATGATTGGTTAGGATCGATGGCCAAGAGATTCAAGCGGCTTCACTCAAGGAGATATCTAAAGGAGTTTGTTCAGGCAGTACCATATATGTTTTCTGCCTATAGATCACCATGAAGGATACACCAGATAATATACACTCGAGTATACAAGTGGTTTTGCAGGAACTCTCTGATGTATTTATGGAGCCCTCAAGTTTACGACCTACAAGACAGATTAATCACAGCATTCCTCTAAAAGAAGGCACTGAACCTGTGAATGTACGGCTATATCGATTTGAGATTGAGGGGGAAGCATTCATGATTGCTCCATAAGATGATGAAGAACCTAAAACATTCAGTCATGCTCTATCTTGTCCTAAAGCAAGTGAATGGATTAAAGCTATAGAAGAAGAAATGGAGTCAATGAAAATTAATCAAGTTTGGGACTTGGTTGATTTACCGTCAGGACGAAGATCCATTGGAAATAAATGGGTTTTTAAAATTAAACATAAGGCGGACAGGTCAATAGAACATTATAAGGCTCGACTAGTAGCAAAAGGCTACACTCAAGAAGAGGGAATTGATTATGAAGATACATTCTTACCAGTTGTGAGGATTACTTCAGTTCGCTTCATTTTAGCTATAGTCGCACATATGGACCTAAAGTTATATCAAATGGATATTAGAACTGCGTTTCTCAATGGAGAACTAAATGAGGAGATCTATATGAATTAGCCTTTAAGATTTGAGACTAAATGATAAGAGCGCAAAGTTTGCAAGCTTAAAAGATCTATATATGGTCTTAAGCAAGCCTCTAGACAATGGAACGTTAAGTTTCATCAAACTATCCTTAAAGATGGTTTTACAATGATGGAAGAAGATCATTGCGTGTATTTAAAACATTCTAACAATAGTTTTATAATATTGTCCTTGTATGTTGACGACATCTTAATAGCTGGAAATAGAAAAGAGATGATTGATACTACTAAAAAGTGGTTATCATCAAACTTTGAAATGAAAGACATGGGTGAGGCCAACTATGTACTTGGTGTGAAAATCATAAGAGATCGCACTAAAAGGATTTTGGGTTTAAGTCAAGAGACTTACATCAAAAAGATGTTAGAGCACTATCACATGCAAGATAGCAAACCAATGGACACCTCTGTTGATAAAAGTTTGAGCCTAAGCTGTGATATGTGTCCCAAGACTCTAGAAGAAAAGGAGAAAATGTCTAGAGTACCTTATGCCAGTGTTGTCGATAGTTTGATGTATGCAATGATGTGCACACTTCTCAATATATGTTATGTCGTTGGATTGGTTAGCCGATATCAATCAAACCCTAGTCAAAAACACTAGATGGCAGTCAAAAGGATTCTACGATATTTGAAAGGAACTTCAAATTACATGCTATGTTACAAAGGAAAGAAAGATTTGCGATTGATTGGTTTCTCTGATGCTGATTGGGGAGGAGATGTCGACCAATCCAAATCAACTTCAGGATGTGCTTTCTTGCTTAATGATAGTGCAGTACTATGGAGGAGCAAGAAACAATCCTGCATAGCCTTATCTACCATAGAGGCTGAGTATGTAGCTTGTTCCACAACAACACAAGATGTTGTTTGGTTAAAAAATTTCCTGTATCATTTGAAAATTGTCAAATCAGCATCAGACCCAGTGACAATTTACTGTGATAACACTGCTGCAATAACTGTGGCTAAAGATCCAAAATACCATGGAAAGACCAAAAACATCAAGATGAGATATCACTACATTAGAGAAGCAATTACTGAACAAGATGTGATCCTAAAACACATTTCTACAAATTCTATGGTTGCAAATCCACTCACAAAACCAATAGCAAGGGATGCATTTGTTAGACATGTGAGATCCCTTGGCCTATGTAGAATGTAATTAGCAATATAATTAGTTTTAAGGATCATATGAAAGCTTACAGTGATTGAGTAATGAATAAATGCCTTTAGAATATCATTTTATTCATTATTTGTTTCATGAATATATTATGAGTATCGTATAGTACAATTTGTTATAGTATATTGATAGACTTAGATTGGCTCACTCACATGAGCAATCACCTCTAGCACTTGTAAGGTGAGTAGAGATGAAACTATTTGAGTTTTAATGCTCAATAAGCGACTTGGGCGCAGTGGGAGCAATTTTAACTCAAAATGATTATTAAAAAGTCACCTTGGCTGGGACCAAGATGACGTTCTTAAATAAAAGAATCGGCATGAATGGATTCCCGCCATTCATGTGTCTATTATGATTGAAATCGAGTATGAAATTATTCATTTGCCACTAATAAAAAATGAGCAAATGAGAATTTCTTATTTGAAATCTATGTTTTTAGCAACAAGACTAAGACTCGTATAATGTATTTCCTCTAACAAGGAGAGCAGTGACATACACTCTTTGTCTTAAGAAAAGAAAAGAGTAAGCTCCACTATAGCATGTATTTTATACTACATGTGCTAGCGACCATTACAGGAATAAAGAATGGATCCTTGCTTCTTTATTATGTGAGTCCTGAATATCATATCTAAGATCTCAAAATCTTACCCTTTGTGACTTTTGACTATATCATAAGGTGATGTATTAATGATCGCTACTTTAGGAGTATATCCTATGGTTATGGAATGATTCGACTTAAAGGAATACTCTTAGGAAAGCGAGTTAATTCAGATTTGATTGATATGAGAGCGAAAGAAAAAATAATTTTAGTTCTACACCTATTACTTGTATTCACCGGCCGGGATCATATCACTTGAATAGATTTGATATGATTTAGAATACTTGTAATTGTAAGGATGGATTGAGTATGAAATTCTTGAGGGATTGAATTATATTCAATCATGTGTAACTAAAAATGCTTGGGGTATATTAGTACACTTTAAGGACCTTTCACTGTGTGCTTCAGGTCGCACGGTCTGTTCATCAAGTATGAAATTCTTGTGCAAGTTTGAAGTATAATGTATTAGAGAGATTCAGTGATGCGAACCCTAGCGGAATTTAATGGTATTCGCGACCCCAAGATCAATCTAACCCAAGTTTGTTGAGATTTGAATGAGCTTATCACAATGGAAGACTTGCTCCAAGGCAACAAGACTATAAACCAACTCGATCACAACGCCTACACCTGGAGACGAGCAAAAGAAGTATAAATTCACAAATTCACAACAAAGAATGGTCAATTCTTTGAAGAGTTGAAAGTTCAATCAAGAACCAAGATTGAGCAACCCAAAGTCGGCTACAATGCTGAAAATATTATAAAACATCTTCCCTAAAAATATTCCTAAAGAGTATTTAAACTCTAAGCCAAAACCCTAGTTTTCCTAATGGATCTCACATAAACCCAATTTAAATAATAATCAACCCAAGCTAAAACTAGCCCAAACTAATTAAAATAAACAAAATAAACAAGTCTAAAACCCAAACACGTTGTCTCCTCTCAAAATAAATAAAGTTTGATAGCCCAACTAATTAAATAACACAAGTTCGTTGTTTCCGTATTCTGTTTGGCAGTAGTAAGGCCCAACTTAAAATGGATGATTCTCTCTCGTCTTAATGAATTAGAAGGCGTGCCATATACCGTTGTAAAGGTATGGAAGTCTAGTTTCCATTCCAACTAGAATCACATCAAAATTCGATTTGTAGCTCCAGTTATGACCAAAAGAGTAACGAAAAGTCAAACTCTCCAAATCTAGTCTTCTTCTCCCAATCCTTGTGTAATGGTCTTGGTTCCATCAACAAGCCCCTCTTGAATATGACTCAGATTAATCAAGGCTTGCTCTTTATTATTACAAATCCTCTTGAAGTCCACCTTAGCCCATGTATCTTTAAGAAGTCCATTGAAAGCTTCTTTGAACTTCTTAGCCCTAAGCCTAGTAACTGGACCAACTGGAACCTCCAATGGATCCTTTGATGGTTGGATCACATTATCCCCTCGCTCTTCAAAAGGATTCGACCTCGAATCATCACCTACATCAAATGAAGAAAGATCAGAAATATTGAATGTAGCACTAACACCATACTCACCTGGTAGATTCACTTTGTAGGCATTATCATTAATCCTTTCTATGATTTGATAAGGACCATTTCCTCGAGGCATCAACTTTGATCTTCTTTGTTCAAGAAACCTTTCCTTCCTCATATGCACCCAAACCCAATCACCTGGTTCAAATCTCACTAATTTTTCATCCCCTATTGGCTTTGTTTGCATATTGTTCATTTTTCTTTTCTATTTATTGCTGAATTTTTGCATGGAGATCTTTCACCACCTGTGCTTTTTTATTACCATCAAGACTAACCCTTTCATCAATAGGCAAATGAATTAAATCTAATGGTGTCAAAGGGTTAAAACCATAAACAATCTCAAATGGTGAATAATCTGTAGTAGAATGCACACTACGATTATATATAAATTCAATGAATGACAAACAATCTTCCCAATTTTTAAGATTCTTTTGAATGATAGCCCTTAACAATTGAATCAAAGTTCGGTTAACAACTTTAGTTTGACCATCTATTTGTGGATGACAAGTAGTGGAATCTAAAAGTTTAGTTCCTAACTTACCCCACAAAACCTTCCAAAAGTAACTCAAAAACTTAACGTCTCGATCGGATACAATGCTCCTAGGAAAACCATGTAGCCGAATGACCTCTCTAAAGAATAGGTCAGCTATATTTATTGCATCATCTGTTTTATGGCAAGCAATGAAATGTGCCATCTTAGAAAATCTATCCACAATAATAAATATAGAATCTCTCCTTTTCCTAGACCTAGGTAGACCCAAAATAAAATCCATAGAAATATCAACCCAAGATTCCTTAGGAACAGGCAAAAGTGTGTATAGTCCATAAGGCATTACCCTAGACTTAGCTTGTCTATGTGTTATGCACCTATCACACATTCTTTGCACATCTCTTTTCATATTAGGCCAATAAAAGTGCTCATGCAGAACCTCCAAAGTTTTAGTAATTCCAAAATGCCCCATTAAACCTCCCCTATATGCTTCCCTTACAAGCAATTCACGTAAAGAACAATTAGGCACACATAACTTATTTTCCTTAAACAAAAATCCATCATGCCTAAAATATTTATCCTTGGCCGAAACCTTGCATGTATCATATATAGCACTAAAATCATGATCATCAAGATACAATTTCTTAATATACTCAAATCCTAGCAATTTAGTATTAAGAGTATTAAGAAGAACATACCTTCGCGACAAGGCATCGGCGACCACATTTTCTTGACCTTACTTGTATTTAATCACATATGGAAAAGTTTCAATAAACTCAACCCACTTAGCATGTCTCCTACTTAACTTACCTTGACCCTTCAAGTGTTTCAACGATTGGTGATCAGTATGTATAACAAACTCTCGGGGCCACAGATAATGTTGCCAAGTCTCCAAAGCCCGCACGACTGCATACAACTCTTTATCATAAGTGGGATAGTTAAGAGTTGCACCATTGAGTTTCTCGCTAAAATAAACGATGGGCCATTTTTCTTGCATTAAAACGGCTCCAATACCTATTCCTGAAGCATCACATTCAATCTCAAAAGCTTTATTAAAATCAGGTAAAGATAGTAAAGGTGCCGAAATCAACTTTGATTTTAAGCTAAAAGCATTTCTTGTTCTTCTCCCACTTGAAACCTACAGCTTTCTTAACAATTTCAGTCAATGAAGAGGCTATCGTACTAAAGTCTTTAACAAATCTCCTATAAAAACTAGCCAAACCATGAAAACTCCTAACGTCTGTTATGGATTTTGGTGTAGGCTATTCTTGAATAGCCTTAACCTTAGCCTCATCCATTTCTATACCTTTTGCACTAACCACATATCCAAGAAAAACAATCCTATCCATGCAAAAGTCACACTTTTTCAAATTAGCATATAAGGACTCTTTTCTAAGCACATCAAGAACTTGTCTCAAATGACTTATATGCTCATCAATCTCCTTACTATAAATCAAGATATCATCAAAGTAAACGACTACAAACTTACCAATAAAAGCACGCAACACATGATTCATCAATCTCATAAAAGTACTAGGTGCATTAGTAAGTCCAAAAGGCATAACCAACCACTCATACAAACCATATTTATTTTTAAAAGCAGTTTTCCATTCATCCCCTTCTTTCATCCTAATTTGATGATAACCACTTTTCAAATCAATTTTCGAGAACAATTTAGAACCATGTAATTCATCCAACATATTATCTAATCTAGGAATGGGATGTCAATACTTTACAGTGATGTTATTGATGGCTCGACAATCCACACACATTCGCCAAGTTTTGTCCTTTTTTGGAACAAGAAGCACGGGAACTGCACAAGGACTCCTGCTCTCTCGAATGTATCCTTTCGACATCAACTCCCCCACTTGCCTTTGAAGCTCCTTAATCCCTTCAGGATTGCTCCTATAAGCTGGCCTATTTGGTATAGTTGCTCCTGGAACAAAGTCAATTTGATGCTCAATACCTCTAATTGGCGGCAAACCACTAGGAATGTCATTCGGAAAGACATCTTCAAATTCCTGCAAAAGAACTTTAACAACACTAGGAACACAAGAATCTAAATCATCTGAGTTAAAGAATGCCTCCTTATACACGAGTAAAATCATAGGCAAGTCAGAAAGATAGGCATGTTTAAGATCATTAGATTTTGCAAAAAAATTGTGTTTCCCCACTTTTTCTACACACTCTTCTTTTCTCACCCTTTCTCTCTTCTCTCCACTCATTTTCTCTCCACTTTCGGCCTTCTTTTCATTTTTTTATTCTTGGTCATGACCCTCCCCTAATGTCCTAAGGGTCGAAACTTTGTTCCCTTTTGTTTTCAACTCATGGCTCACTCTCTTTTCTCTCTTCCTCACATCCTCACCATGTTGTTCAACTTGTTTTTCCATTTGGCCAAATCTTTTTGTTCCTCCACTTTGGCCGAAACATGTTGCTCTTCCTCATAACTCTTCTTCAATTGAATTTGATCTTCATACACTTGCTTTGGTGAGAGTGGGGCAAGTGTATAAATCCTTTCATCCTTCTCTAATGAATACCTATTCTTAAACCCATCGTGCTTAGCTTTTTTATCAAATTGTCAAGGCCTCCCTAGTAACAGATGAGTAGCATGCATAGGCACAACATCACATAACACTTCATCCTTATATTTGCCTACTGAAAAAGAAATCATCACCTGTCTATTCACCCTAACAACACCACATTCATTCAACCATTGAAGTTGATAAAGCCTCTCATGCTTTATGGTATTCAATCCCAACTTTCTAACCAAAGTAACACTAGCAACATTAGTACAACTACCACTATCAATGATCATACTACATACCTTATCGTTGATTAGGCATCTAGTATGGAAGATGTTCTCCCTTTGTTGCTCCTCATCATCCTCCTTAGTCTGAACACTAAGTGACCTTCTAATCACCAAAACTTTATCACCAACAGCATACTCTAAATCACTAGCATCCTCAAGTGGGGGCATGTCATCACAATCAGACTCCTCACTAGTGGACACAATCTCTCCATCATCCCTTAGAATCATAACTCGATGATTTGCACATTCTGATGCATAGTGACCCAATCTTTGACACTTGAAACACTTTATATCACGATTACGCTTCGGTTGAACTTCTCCCTTAAGTTTTTTTTATCATTGGTCGAAACCTGCTTCTTCATGAAGGTAGGTTCGGCAACTTTAGAAGTCACCAAAGGCTTCGATGATGCACTACCCTCTCTCCTATAATTCATCTTCCAACCCGAAGAAGACCCCATATAAGCTCCAGATCGTGTATTACCCTTCCTTTTCAACTGTCCTTCAACCTTAATGGCTAAGTGTACTAATTCCTCCAAATCAACATATGATTGCAACTCCATAACATTAACTATGTCTCTATTCAAGCCATTCAAAAACCTAGACATAGTAACTTCCTCATCTTCATTAACATTAGCTCTAATCATAGCAACCTCTAATTCTTTCTGATACTCCTCAACACTCTTATTACCCTATGTAATCATTTATAAACGATTAAAAAACTCCCAATAATAATGTTTAGGAACATACATCTTTTTCATTAATGTCTTCAACTCCTCCCATGTGCTAACTAGTCTTTCTCTATTCCTTCTTCTTTCTACCACCAATCTCTCCCACCAAACCATGGCATTGTCAGTAAACTCCACTACAGCTAACTTAACCTTCTTTTCTTCAGAGTACCTATGGATGTCAAAAATCATCTCCACCTTTTTTTCCCAATCTAAATAAGCTTCCGGATCAGTTTTTCCCTTAAAGGCTGGGATTTTTAACTTAATACTACCCAAATTTCGATCTATATCTTCCAGATAATCAAAATCCCCTCTATGCTCAAAATCCCTATGTGGTCGAATATGTCCCCTCCTTGACTGATTCTCATACCTCTCTCCCCTATGTGTACGAAACCCACCACCACGGTTAAGATCATCCTCGACTTCATCTGCAAAGTTTCCAGCAACACTCTCCTCCTTCCTAGCTTCTCTACCCCTTTTACTACGCCTTCCATCAGACCTAGTCTCTAATTTTTCAATCCTAGTCATCAGCTCACCAAACATAAATTCCATCTGTTGTTGTATTATCAAAAGCCCATCTTCTTGGATTTCACCGTTCTTCTGTGGCACACTATTAGAAGACATTTTTTTTAATCCTGCACGAAAATCGTTAGCAATAAAAATAACACCTCACACACTCGTGTTTCACACAAATTTATAGGCTTTTCACTCGAATATGCTCTCTATGCCTTTTTCCACTCAAATTGCCTTTCTTTAGTTCTTGAAATCACTTAGCAACAATTCAGGAAAAAAAAAAGCAACCAACTATGTAGTGAATTTATAAATTTGATATAGACTCTAGAAGCAAGAAATTACGAAACTAACAAAACAAAACTCGATGACAAATTCACGAATGGCAATGCAAATTTGTACGAATAATATGACGATTTGAAGACACGAAAAAAAATAATCAAAAAAGAGCTAAACAATTACGAATTATCAAGAACTAAGGATTTAATTCAAGAAAATTCCAGAAACTCAAGAAAATCAACTAAACTACCCAAATTTTCAAGAAACACAAACAAGACTACAAAAAGATTCACGAACCACGACTAACCAATTTCCCAATGATCAAGGTTTTTTCAAGCATGTACTCGGCCAAAAAAAAAAGTGATTTTTTTGTTTTTTTTTTTGCAGCAATCAAGATTTCAAGAGCAAGCCTCCTTTTCTTTTCTTCTTTTTTTTTATATATATATTATATATTTCAGCAAGAACAAAACAAAATCAAGAACTTAGGTTTGGATGCCAATTTTGATCAAGAAAGCATCAAAAGAACACTAACTTATGATTAAATGTTCAACAAAGCAATAAAAAGTAAGATCCCTAATTTTTTTTAATTTTTTTTTTATATATAGGTGGCCAAATCTATCAAGAATCAAACAAGAAACAATAAAGACTCAAATTGAAGGATATAACCTGTGATTAGATCAGCTCTGATACCAACTGATGCGAACCCTAGCGGAATTTAATGGTATTCGTGACCCCAAGATCAATCTAACCCAAGTTTGTTGAGATTTGAATGAGCTTATCACAATGGAAGACTTTCTCCAAGGTGACAAGACTATAAACCAACTCGATCACAACGCCTACACCTGGTGACAAGCAAAAGAAGTATAAATTCACAACAAAGAATGGTCAATTCTTTGAAGAGTTGAAAGTTCAATCAAGAACCAAGATTGAGCAACCAAAAGTCAGCTACAATGCTGAAAATATTATAAAAAGTCTGCCCTAAAAATATTCCTAAAGACTATTTAAACTCTAAGCCAAAACCCTAGTTTTCCTAATGGATCTCACATAAACCCAATTTAAATAATAATCAACCCAAGATAAAACTAGCCGAAACTAATTAAAATAAAGTCTAAAACCCAAACAAGTTGTCTCCTCTCAAAATAAATAAAGTTTGATAGCCCAACTAATTAAATAAGACAAGTTCGTTGTTTCCGTGATCCTGTCCGCAACAAGAAGGGCCCAACTTAAAATGGATGGTTCTCTCTCTTCTTAATGAATTAGAAGGCGTGCCATATACCTTTGTAAAGGTATGGAAGTCTAGTTTCCAGCCCAACTAGAATCACATCAAAATTCGATCTGTAGCTCCAGTTATGACCAAAAGAGTAACGAAAGGTCAGACTGTCCAAATCTAGTCTTCTTCTCCCAATCCTTGTGTAATGGTCTTGGTTCCACTAACAAGCCCCTCTTGAATATGACTCAGATTAATCAAGGCTTGCTCTTTATTATTACAAATCCTCTTGAAGTCCACCTTAGCCCATGTATCTTTAAGAAGTCCATTGAAAGCTTCTTTGAACTTCTTAGCTCTAAGCCTAGTAACTGGACCAACTAGAACCTTCAATGGATCCTTTGATGGTTGGATCGCATCATTCAGTCCTTCATAGACGAGTGGGAGATGTTGGTTATTGGGTTAGGCCTAGTCCGCCTATGATGGATACGCCTGGTCCAAGTTATTAGACAAGTTACTAAAAGAATAACTGCCTCTTCTAATCATATATAAAGGGACATAACCCATATGGAATGATAAGTTTTCATTATTGAAATAACATAGTTCTCTCTTTCTCTTCTCCCATCTTGACTCTCTACATTAACTTAACAAGATTTATAAAGACGTTTGTACTGTGGAATATCACTTTGGATCTAGTAATTGAAGTGGCACTGAAGTAATTGATCTAGGAATAAGAAAATGAATTCTCACTTCGGTTTTCCCTTCTTTTTTTTAACAAACGCCAAATGGCAGTTCCAATATCAATTGGAAATGTAAATATTAACTGCCGAATGACAGTTACACATCTTTTAAAAGATGTGTTCTCTTTTTTTTTTAACAGTTAAATAACAGTTAATTAATTATAAAAATCCAATTAACTACTGCAATTATAGTCAATTGAAAATGAAAATGTAAATGGCAGTTTCTAATATCTCCTTTTCCATCATCAATTCACACATGAATTGGTAATAGAATTATACAACTACCATGCAGAAAATCTTTTCTAATTAACTATAGAAAAGACAAATTCATAACTAAATTACTTCATAAAATTTTGTAAATTCAAAATTCTCAATAAAAGTATTATTTTAACACAAAATTTACATCTATCGTTCATGTAATAATAGATATACTGCATAAAAGCAATATTAAAAACCATGGCTCTGATACCAATGTAGATCGGAAAGGAAAACTTACTTGTGAGAATTCGTTTTCTTATTCTTGAATCAATTAATCAAATAACACTCTAATTGATGTAATTCTTGCCACTCGAGAATAAATGTCAAAATAATCAACACCCTCTTTTTGAGTAAAACCTTTGGCAATCAATCTTGCCTTAAAGGTTTTTATGGAACCATCGGTATTGTATTTTCTTCTAAACACCCACTTACATCCTATTGGCTTAGAACCTGGAGGTAAATCTACTAGGACCCAAGTATTGTTAGACAATATTGAATCCATTTCATCATTTACTGCTTCTTTTCAAGAAGCAACATCCCTAGAAGACATAGCTTGACCGAATGTCTTTGGATCATCTTCTATATTTAGGATCATAGGTGTCTTTTTTAATATTGTATTTCTATTACCTTCCACTAAAAATACAATTGAATCAATAGAAATAAAATCTGTATCTATATGTTTTTCCTTTCTAACTCTTTGACTTCTTCTAAGTTCACTGGAACCTATTACGTCTAAGTTTTTACGTTTTTCACTTAATGTTGAGCTAGAAGTCATTACTTTTATATTTGGTTCTTGCAGATTTGAATCACTTATGAATTTATGTTCGATAAATTCAACATGTATAGATTCAACAATCACATTAGTTTATAAATCCAAAAGTCTATAAGCCTTCGAATTTTGTGCATAACCAACAAAAACACTCTTAAGACCTCTAGGTCCTAATTTTTTTCTTTGAGGATCACAACTTTTATAAAAAGCTACACACCCCCACACTTTAAAATAATTCAGATTTGGTTTTCTACCGTTCCATGCTTCATAGGGAGAAACATTTGATTTTTTAGATAGTACTCTATTATGAATGTGACATGCAGTAAGTAAGGCTTCACCCCATAAATTATTTGGTAATTTAGCATTCAAAAGCATGGCATTGACCATATCCACTAAGTTCCTATTTTTCCTTTCAGCAAGTCCATTATGTTGTGGTGTATAGGGTGCTGTGATTTGATGGATTATTATGTTTTCCTCACAAAATATAAAAAACTCCTTAGAAAAGTATTCTCCACCTCTATCACTTCTAGGAACTTTAATTTGCCTTTCCTTTTGATTTTCTACTATTTTCTTGAATTCTTTGAATTTTCCAAAGGCTTCATCTTTAGTTCTTAACAAGTAAACATAGATAAAACGAGAATAATCATCAATGAAAGTTATGAAATATCTTTTCCCACCCCTTGTTAACATACCATTTATTTCACATATATTAGAATGGACCAACTCAAGTAATTGAGAATTCCTTTCTACTTTAGGAAAAGGCTTCTTTGTCATCTTTGCTTGAATACATACTTCACATTTGTTTTTTTTATTGTGTTGATATGAAATATAACCATGCTTACATATATATTTCAAATATCTATAATTTAGATGTCCTAATCTAGCATGCTAAAGAAGAGAAGTAGATTCAACCATATAAGCAGAAGTAACATTGATTTCATTAATACTGAACTTAAACATGCCATCACAGGAATAACCCTTTCCCACAAACATCTCACTCTTAGTTACAATAACCTTATCAGACTCCAAAATAATTTTGAACCCTTTCTTTCTCAAAAGACTAGAAGATACAAGGTTTTTCCTAATTTTAGGAATATGAAACACATTGAGTAAAGATAATTTTTGTCTAGAAGTAAAGTACAACTCAATAGTTTCTTTTCCCAAAACTTTGGCAGAATTATGGTTGCCCATCAAGACCTCTTCAGGTTTTTTCAATTCTTCATAAGTCTTGAACCATGCTTTATTGTTGAAAACATGAGCTGTTGCACCAGAATCCAGACACCAATATGAAGTCTTTACAACATTAGTTGCCATATTTAATTCGGTAATCATTCCAATTTGAATGTTTGAAACCATGGCAACTAACTCCCCGACTTTGTCTTTTTCAACCATATTCACTTTGAAAGAACCACCTTTCTTGTTGAAATTCTTGAATCTGCACTCTTTTATATAGTGCCCTTTATTTCCACAATGGAAACAAACTCTATGCTTCTTATTAGCATTTTGTTTTTTCTTGAATTTGTTTTCTTTCTTTTGCACTTTTAGATTGTTTTGAGTCATTGTCAAACCAGTTTCAGTAACCAAATTCACTTTAGAATTTGTTACTTGCAATTCACGCATACGAGATTGAACCTTAATTTGCAAGTGTGTTTGAAACTGTTCAAATGTATAATTGTCTATAGAATGCAACATTTTCTTCCTATATTCATTCCAGGATGGAGGAAGTTTTGATAAAACAGCCCCCACTTGAAGTGAATTAGGAACTTTGATATCCAAATCACTAAGTTTTGATATCAGCATTTGAATTTCATGGACTTGATCCATGATTGGCTTATTATTAGTAATCTAATACTCAAAAAATTTTAAAGCAAGAAAACGATCAGAACCTGATTTTTCCTACTTGTAGTGTGTCTCCATGGCAACCCAAATTTCTTTTGGCGACTTTAATTTGGAGAAGATGTCATAAAGTCGACTGGTCAGAATATTCAGTATATGCCCTTGACAAAGCACTTCATCTTCTTCATGTTTTACTCTTGCAGTCTTAATAATGGCAGATTTATCTTCTTGTGGTTCAGGTAGTGCAGATAGATTCAAATCAAGAATGTAGTAAATCTTTAATGAAGTAAGCATGAATATCATATTGTCCATCCATCTTGTGTAATTCGTACCATCAAACCGATCTAGTTGAATTTTGACATCCTTAGCAACTTTGACGCTGGAATTCATATTTATCTCCATCAAATTAAATACCTTAAAATTGTTAGGAAAATTTAGGATGAAAACAAATATGGAGTTGGCTTAGAGGCGTGAAAACACTATCTTTAAGGTGTTTATTTGTCCCACACAGAGACAACACCTCTAGGATACAACTAAGCCCTCTAAACCTCTAAAAGAATGAGAAGATAAGACCAAAAAAAGAATATGTCTTTTTTTTTGTTCTCTTTTCTGTATAGTAACATGCTTTTATAGACTTGAAATATAACGATGAAATAGTATGACTGTTCATCAAACAATATGATTATTGATGAAATAATATGACTGTTCATCAAACAATATGACTATTCATGAAACAGTATAACTGTTCATATTAAGTTCCAAGTTCCAAATGCTATCTTTTGATATTATAAATATCCATATAATAACATTAGGAAGCCAAATAGGAGAGTTTGTCCTTCATGGCTTAATTTACTACATAATAGAAACCCACGCTTAAAAACATTAGGAGGGAGTGTTTCTTTCCAATGTGGGATAAACATCTTTTCTTTATTCATTTACAAACTACACCAACAAATCGTACCTTCTAAGCCAAAAATTCTACATTCAAATTGATCATCGTAGCCTCAAGTATTTTTTGAAACAACAGGTGGTCACACTAGAACAACAAAAATGGGTAGCTAAACTCTTAGGCTACGACAATGAAATATTATACCGCCTGAGATGTGAAAATTTTGCAGCGATGCACTCTCAAGGAAACCATGTAGTCCTATTCTTTACCATCTCTTTGTTCCCCATGTCAGTATATGGGAGGACATTAAGCAAGTTGCAACAACAGACCAGTATATACAGACGAAGGGTCATATGGCAACTAACCACCCTGAAGGACAGTATGTGTGGCGTCATGGGTTACTTTGCTACAAAGGCAAGGTCATCGTTCCCGACGATGGAATCTTAAAGACTCGACTACTACACAAAATGCACGACACCAAAACGGGCGAACATTCAGCATTTTACACACATTTAAAAATTAGGACAACAATTCTATTAGGCAGGGATGCATAGATCAGTTAAAGAATATATCAATGGGTATGCAGTATGCCAAAAGATCAAGGCTGAAACACTGGCTCCGATGGGACTCCTTCAACCACTATCAATACCATGTCAGGTGTGGGACGACATCACCTTAGACTTTATTGAAGAACTGCCTACCTTACATGGAAATGATACAATTATGGTAGTCGTTGATAGATTTAGTAAATCAGCTCATTTTCTTACTTTAACCTATCCATTTACTGCTAAAAATGTCGCTGACAAATTTATGGAAGGAATTATCAAGCTCCATGGGATGCCTGTTTTCATTGTCAGTGACTAAGACTCCATTTTTATTAGCAAGTTCCAGCAAGAATTCTTCAAGTTATCGAGCACTAAATTGCAGCTTAGTTCTGCATACCACCCATAGATAAAAGTCGTGAATTGCTACGTAGAGTAGTACCTTCGCTGTTTCGTTCACCAGTGGCCACACAAGTGGAGCTGTTATTTGCCCTAGGTTGAATATTGGTATAAGACCACTTACCATATTTCTGCAAGGATGACCTCGTTCCAGGCATTGTATTGTAGACTGCCCCCCTCTATCCCATTGTACCATAACGGATTGTCAGCTGTTCATGAAATTGATCAGCAACTCTTAACTCAGGACGCATTGCTTAAACAACTGAAGGCCAACTTAGAAAACTCCATTAATTGTATGAAGCAAATTGCAGATCGCAAGCGGCGGCATATTTCGTTCGATATCGGCAGTTGGGTGCTATTGAAGCTGCATCCATACCGCCAGCAAACGGCCTTCAAACGGTCCATCAAAAGCTAGTAAGCTGTTTTTATAGCACCTACTTAATTCTAGAAAAAAGTGGCCCCGTCGCATACAAATTACAACTGTCGGACAATGCGCACATCCACCTGATATTTCATGTTTCCCTACTGAAACGATACCACAGTGATGACGGACAAGCAGAACCACAACAGATCGACTTAACATCGGTCACCGATGAAGGAGTTGCCATTCTAGAGCCTCAGACTATTTTGGATACACACTCGCTCAAGCACGGGCACTAAAAAAAATATAGGGTATTAGCATCTGAATTTAGCAACGGATAATTTTGTTGCTAAATTCAGTAACGGATTTGCAACGGATTACATATATATTATTTTTTTAATATCAGCAACGGACTTTAGCAACGGATAATCCGTTGCTAATTAAAAAAATAATTATTTAAATTTTAATATAAAACCAAAATTACGAACACCGTTGATTACATTTACAAGGATTAAATCCCAACCGCTTATTTTTCGCTGGCTTTGGTAAATCGACCCCAGTGCTCTTCCCCCACACCAAAACGCAAACAGATCTAGACGAAATGAACAAAACCAACAAATCAAAATTAATGATCTTCCACTCTTCCAGTCTCCTTCGTCCCTAACAAAATCAAACCAGAACTGTAGAAAAATCACCCTCTCTTCATCGATTTGATTTTCCTTTATCCCAAACATTTCATCTTCTTTGTGTCTTCAGCATCCCTAATTTCTTTTCTTCATCTTCTTCTCCTTCATCTGAACAAAATCGAACTAGACCCATCATTATCACCATCGAACATGCTGATTTAAGGTATCTCCTTGTAAACGGGTTGGGTGTTTCACGATTTTCTTTAATAGTTCAGGTAAGTAATTAAGGGTTTTTATTTTTGTTTGTTGCAATTTAACTTGCACTAAAAATTTTTCACCTAACTTTCCCAATCCAGGTTTCTTTCTGTCCTGTAGAACGATCTCGGTCACCTGTAACTCAAGAACACAGGTAACTTTTTTCTTTTCAATACTTTGAATAATGGTTTTAGGCTATTAATTTGGTAATATAGGGGTTTATGAAATATTTTTACCATGATCTATAACCTAATTATACATGTGTAATTGAAAATTTATCAAAACCCCCAATTTAATTTTTAGGGTTACGATTCATAAATTTTTTGATGTCCCAGCAGTTGAGATATGATTAGTACTTAAAAGTGCATTTTTATCAAGGTTTTATATCATCATTTTGCACTTGAAGTATCAATAACTCCTTAACTAGAGCATGTTTTATAATAACAGATCTGATAATATAAGATAGCTTTAATTTATGGTAAATGTTCATTTTAAATGCAGGCATATCTCACAATTCAAAGGATTGATTGATGTGATTAACTATTGAAAGTGAAAGGACAAAGAAATGGCTAAAATTAGAAAGGAGATTCCGATTCAATTCAAATTGGAACACTGTTCAGTTATTGGGTCATATCTGGAGCTGTAGATCTTGGATTTCAGCTTAATTTATATGGATGGAAAGCTAAGAAATAGGCCTACAATGTTCATGAATAGTGTAAGACCCAAATCTGCCGTTTTCAAATTCAAAGTTTGGCCACAAAAGAGAAGTCAGAATCTATCCTGTAATCCAGCCCAAACACTGCTTAGAATTTTACCCATATCTGGAGTTCTAGAAGGCCAAATGACGTGCAATTTGGTGGGTGGAAGGAAAAGACAATTTCCAACAACTTTCATGAAGAAGATTTTCTCAAATTCGTATGGTAACAATGACATTTAGTCCAGACAAGAGCTTGAGGTCTATCCACCACGTCCACCAATAGTACTACTCAGTATTTTAGCCATATCTCGAGCTCTAGTGATCCAAATGCTCTGAAATTTTATGGGTGACAAGATAAGATGATTTCCAACAACTTTCAGGGGGAACACTTTGCCAAATTCTGAATGGAGCAATGTCATTTCATCCAGCCAAAGTGCTTGAGTGCTGCTGTCCACCAAGTCCACTAAATCAACAGTTGGCCACTACATCAATAATCAATTACCAAATGAATAGTTCTGAATTTTAGCCTATAAAAGGAGGCATTTGCCATTCATTTAAGAAGCTTGGTTCTAAGATCAAGATCATGTTCTTGCTCTCTCTTTATTGTTGTAATGCTTAAGTTTTATTTTCATTAATCTCTTGTTCATGCTTTTCATTTCCTTTACTATACTTAGTTAACTTATATCATGTTTATGTTCTTATCTTGTTTATTTATGTTCTTCTTCTTTATTATGTCTAGCTAAGTTAATTATGTCAAGGTGACAAGGTTTCACTAATGGTGTTAGGATAAGTATAATATAAACTCAACATGGACTTTAATGTTTATATCCAAGAAAGTTTGCTATTAACATGTCTTATCATTTTTATCTTATTAATCCTTAATACCTTGCTTGTTAAATGGTTAATCTTGATTTGTGTTGTATAACACTTGGTACATCAAATACTTGATCCTTCATAGTCTTCGGTCGACATCGTTATTATGAGAGGAACTTGATTTGTTGTCAACATAAGTTAGCATCATGAATACCTGATAAAATTTATAAGTATGGTGTTATGTAAATAAGATGATTAATATGATTATGTTGATAATTTATAAAGAGTTTATACTTTACTTATCTCTAATACTATTAGTGGATCCTCTAACCTTGACATTTGTTTTTATCATTGTTTAATCTTTACATTAATCTTCCATCTAAAAGTTCTCATTAATTTCTTCCTCTTCTTCTTCATTATTATTAGTACTACTACTACTACTACTACTACTACTAATATTGCTATTATTATTATTATTATTATTATTATTATTATTATTATTATTATTATTATTATTATTATTCTTGTTATATTTTATGCACTTTAAGTATGCTCTGTGTTTGATAAAGGATCCTGACATTGTTGGTCTTGCCTTGTTCATTCGCATCAGAAATCTGTTTATATTATATAATATATCTCTTTGATCTTTTCATAAACTCAGTATATAGGCTGGAAACTTGTGACCCGATCTTTGAGATCATTCTCAGGTATAACAACGCCACGCATCGAGTATTATTACCATTACTATTACTATTAATATTATTATTACTGTTACTATTATTGTTGTTATTATTGTTGTTGTTGTTGTTGTTGTTTTATTAATTATAATTTATACAATTAACCTCTCTGTGGTTCGACCCCGGTCTTGCCGGGTTATTTATTACTGTGACACTCCTGCACTTGGGATAAGACATCAACTCTTTGATCGTGTCAAGCTATAATCATTTTTGCTTCCCTTTGGTTTCTTTTTGCCAATAGATAGTTGTTTTCCCCCATGAGATACCTCCTGTGATGCATTTTCTTCTTCTGTAGCAGTCCAAGTGTTTCTTTTTTTTCTTTTTTTCTTGCTGTGATTTGATTGAGCATGCTTGCAGAGTTTTAGTGCTGCCTTTTAGTCACAGCCAATCCAACTTACTAGGATGTGGTGGTTGCTGATTCGTGTAGATATTATTTCAAAATATGCAATTATTAGTTTTAGTTGCAAAACTTATACGCATTTACCACATCAAAATAGCTGTCACTGGATATAAAGGGAACATAATGATAAGTTAAGGTGCATGAATTAATTTTTGATTAGAGGTTGTTTATGTTTATGTTCATGATGTTGAGTTTAATTTCCACACATACCTTATCATTACTATCACAGTTGTAAAGAGGGCATAGATGCTTTTGATATCATATACTATGAATCTTTTTAGGTTAAACAAATTGATGTAGTACTGAACAAAAAGCCTTGGGTGATTATTCTGTTTTTTTTAAGCAATTTTTGTAATACCCGTGTTTGATCTCCAACTGTGACAATCAACGCATCTTTATCTGGGCAGAAAGACACCCAGCCTTTCTTGGAGTAAACATGAAATTGTGATGACCCATCACATATATGCAAACACAAGGCATGGGAGTAGTCAGTTCCCCTTATTAGCATGCTGAACACATCATATCCCAAGGAGCTAGCCAGTCGATCAGCTGGAATGTCACGTCTATGCCTGTGAAGGCATGGGACTGTTTTTTTTTCTTTCCTTATTCAATTCAGAAAAAAAATTGTTATGAGAAGACAATTGCCATGAAAATATGAAAACTAAACAGTACTTTAACTTGAATATTCTTTCTGTTTTTCATAATTTAACTTAGATTTGTTTTAAAGACTAGCAATTGATAAAGCTGGATGGGTTTAACATACTATTTATGTTTTTTATTTTTCCAGCAATATGAATGGCTTATTGGATCACAATATAAATCAATAGAGTTGGCTAAGTCTGATTGGGTTGCAACAAGGAAATCTCCACCTTGGGCCATTAATTATTGGGGCTTTGGTAAGTCAATTTTGCTCCATTTTTTTATGGTTGCTTAATTAGATTATGCTTAATTTGTCTGCTGGGCATGCCTATTGTAATCTTTTCAATTAATTGGAACTCTGCTTTTCATTGGGATAAGATTATTCATATTTAAATTTATTGTCCTTGTAGATCCTAGTATGTGAACATGATGCTGGGATTATATTCAATTAACTTTTCTGGGCATAGTACTGTCTTTTGTATTTCTGCTTTTACATATTGCTTCCTGAAGTTCATGTTTTTGGTGTTTTTCCTCTAAAGAAGAATAATTAATGCTTTTTTACAATAAGCTGTGGGGGGAACATTACAAGAGTAAAAAGAATGGGGTAAGAGGTGATAAGGACAAATTTAAGGGCGGAATCTTATGGGGAAACTTTATTTTTGCTAGTTGAGGGTGTGGTGACTGTTTAAGGATTCCTTAATTTGTCTGTAAAGTCGTGGTGTTTTATAGCTTTGAGGTAAAATTGGATTTATAATTATGGGGAAAGAAAATAAAATTATTGGTTGACAACAAGTTGTTGCGCTGTGAATGGATGGTAGAGGAATAAGGAGATGTTTTGGACTGTCATAATGCTACATTGATTTATTTATTTATTCTCCACTGTAAAGATATTTATTTTCAAATTAAGTTGTATATCAACTGGAAAGTAAATCTCTTATGTTACACGGGCCTCATATGACATCATCATAAATGAAAGTATTGCTGTAAATTAAAGCACAGACGTCAATTGTTTTTCCTTCCATTTCATGTAGTAACAAATAAGAATTGGATTGAATAATTCCAAGATCAAAGAGACCTAAAGCAACGCTTTTTCCTGATGTACACATTCTTTTCTATGTTAAAAATATGTCTCGTCAGAACTGTAACCAAAAGAATGTCTCGGCCATTTCTTCTGTTGACAGACTAAAGCATACAGAAGTTGTTTGGGCATCAGACCTGTAACCACTCAAGTCTAACAATATAGAAATATAAAAGAACAAAATTAGCTAACAAAAATGTGAACAAAGAACAGATTGATAATGTGGTCGACTCTATAATTAGCAACCCCAAATGGTAGAATCATCAATGAACACTCCTGTGCGAAATTAATTGGTCAAATGGATATCAGACATCCACATCAGACCTAGTATAGGACTGCTTCAAATAAAAAGTAAAACTGAACTTGAGTACTCCACATAAAATCAAAAGGGTAAACTAAAGAAAAAGGAAAAAAAAAAGTTCCCCATTCAGGAGTTACTAACTAGTGAAGTTTTATTGCAAGTAATGATTTCCCATTTGAAAAGGAGATGTCTGTTTTTTTTCTCCTGCTAAATTCCAACAGATTCCAATTAGCTAGCACATATCTGGAAGACCTTGTCTTCTGGATCATTTCAAGCTTTTTACACAAAGCAAGCATTCGATTCCTCTGTGCATTTTATTTCCTTTCATGTCTTTCCACCCTCTCAGACGCATCCTTGGAATTAATTTCACTTGGATTTGTTTTAAAGACTAGCAATTGTTATAACTTGATGGGTGTAACATACTGTTTATGTTTTTTTATTTTTCCAGCAATATGAATGGCTTATTGGATCACAATATAATCCAATAGAGTTGGCTAAATCTGATTGGGTTGCAATAAGAAAACCTCCACCTTGTGCCATTGATTCTTGGGGCTTAGGTAAGTCTATTTTGCTCCATTTTTACATGGTTGCTTAATTATATCGTGCATAATTTTTTTGTTGGGCATGCCTATTGTAATCTTTTCAAGTAGTTGGAACTCTGCCTTTCATTGGGACAATATTGATAGTTTGTATAAGAAAACTAATTGAATGATTTTCTTTTATTAAATCTGATATTGAGTTTATTTTTTATGGAAATTATGAGACCAAAATGAAACCTAGAGGTGGCTGAATAATATATCAATTAATTACAAATTTAAATGTCGTGCTATTTGTCAAGTCTTGAAACATATTGTGACGTTGAGATTGAGAAGACAACATTTCTCTTACGGTCTGCTCATGTCAATTAATTAATAATAATATTATGCTCCATACGTATTAAGAGAAGAAGGAAGGCAACAAATCTACTAGTACATGAAATTAACTAATTTGGATTGTGCTTAAAGAATTTATAAAACAAATGTATTTATATTTTCATCCACCAGTATTATAATTATTATCTAATTATTATTTCACTATGACATAAAAGATAGATACAATGTATATGATAAGAGACAAAGATACAAATGTGAGTAACTATTATAACCCATAATAAATTATGTTTTTTTTTTATATTGCATTTTCATCTTTTTAAAAAAATAAAAAAAATTCTTTAATCTTGTATTACCTCGCATGTTTCTGATTTCATTTACCATTTCTTAGTTGGGCAAAAAAAGATCCGAATAAAAATAAAAAGTTTGATGGATCCAATAAAAATAAAAGGATCGAAATAAAATAAAAAAAACTATTTCAGGTGGTAACAAAAGTTAGAAGGGCCAATAAAAAAAATGAACTCCAAAACTATTATAAAGATAAATTTATTTAATATTTGTTCAACTAAATATTTTTTTTTCTTTATCCATTCATTCTGTATAAAATACTAACCGAACATAATCTAAAAAGTATATTTTTGTCACTAGTTAGAAAATATAAATGACAATATGAGTGTGTGGGAATTCCTCACACACTCATATTGTCACACTAAACAACCCATATATTTAAAAACTCAATAAGAAAAAGTAGAAGAAAAACAGTTATCCATTTTTTAGCTTCATATATGTTTGAGCTGGACAAATAATTAAAGTTTATTCATGTGGTACATATTTTATTTTAAAGGATTGTTTAAGTACTAGTAGTTAAAGAAGTATGTGTATTTCAAAAAATGCTTATTGGTGTTGTCATGTTAATTAGATTAACATGGATGATCGATCGTGGATGTATCGTCGTCTTATGGATGGTCGTCTTCGTCCTGAATACATTACTGGTGTTAGAAGATTTATCAATTTTGCATTTTCAATTGATAAAAATATATCTGGGGGAAAAATTAGATGTCCTTGTGTGAGGTGCAAAAATCAAAAGTTTTTAAAGGAAGATGATGTTAGTAAACATCTATTGACAAAAGGTTTTTTACCTTGTTATGAAAATTGGACTGTACATGGGGAGCCTTATGTCGCATAACCAATATTGGCTGGACCTTCATCGATTATAATGAGTCATGATGTGAATGATGTTTGTCTAGAGAATCCATATAGGAATCTGGTTATGGATGCAATGGGGGTTGGTGATGCATTCTATAATGATAATGTGTCTAGTCCTATGGTAGCAGGGGAAATTCCAAATCTGGAGGCAACTAAATTTTTTAAGCTTTTGAAAGCTGTGGAGGAGCCGTTGTGGGATGGGTGTACCAAGCAATCCAAATTATCTGCTTGTGTACAATTGCTTAATATGAAGTCAACTTTAAATTTGACTCAGAATGCCTTCAACAATTTTATTGACTTTACAAAAAGTTGCATGCCTAATGATGAAAATTTGGTTTCAAATTTTTATGATGCCAAGAAATTTATGCGGCCACTTGGACTTGGTTATGAGAAATATGATGTGTGTCCTAATTACTGTATGCTGTACTATGGGGCAGATGCAATGAAAATAAATTGTGATTTTTGTGGAAGTTCACGATACAAACCTAGAAATCCAACTAGTAAAGGTTCCAATAAGGCGGAGAAGCAACTCCGATACTTTCCTCTAACACCAAGGCTTCAGAGACTATTCATGTCTCCATATCATGCCAAAGATATGACATGGCATCATTTTCATAAGTCTGATAATGGGGTTATGGTGCACCCATCTGATGGGGAGGCATGGAAGGAGTTTAATCGTGTCCACTTAAGCTTTGCATCAGATCCGAGAAATATTCGGTTAGGGTTGTGCACTGATGGGTTTTGTCCATTTGACATGTCTTCAAATACATACTCTTGTTGGCCAGTAATTGTGACTGTTTATAATTTGCCTTCGTGGAAGTGCATGACTAGACCATTCATGTTTTTGACAATGATGATTCCTGGGCCAAAGAATCTGGGTAAAAAGCTTGATGTTTTTCTAAGACCTTTGATTGATGAGTTAAAGAATTTGTGGTTTTTTGGTGTTGAAACATATGATGTATATAGAAAGGAAAATTTTCAATTTAGGGCAGCTTTGATGTGGACCATTAGTGACTTTCCAGCATATGGCATGTTATCGAGGTGGAGTACTCATGGAAATTTGTCTTGTCCTTATTGTATGGAGCATAGCAAGGCTTTTGGATTAAAAAATAGGGGGAAAACTACATTTTTTGATTGTCATCGACGATTCCTACCCATGAACCACCCATATAAATTTCAATCTGATAAGTTTTTGAAAGGAGTAATTGAAAGGCTTCCTCCTTTACCTCGTCCATCTGGTTTGAAAATGTTAAACGAAGTGTCCAAGTATACTGAGGGACATAATGGAGGTTCATCATATAATGATAAAATTCCTGGCTTTGGTGTTAAGCGCAATATGGTGAAGAAGAGCATTTTCTGGGAGCTTCCATATTGGCATACAAATTTGATTCGTCATAATCTTGATGTCATGCATATTGAGAAAAATGTCTTTGACAATATTTTTTATACAGTAATGGATTGTCCAAATAGAAGCAAGGACAATTTAAAGGCTAGGTTGGATATTCAATTGTATTGTCAGAAGCCAAATTTACATTTGCAACAAGATATGAGTAGTCGGGTTTACAAACCTAAAGGCACTTATTGTCTACACAAGAAACAACAACAAGAAGTTTTGTCATGGATGAAGGAATTATCATTTCCTGATGGTTATGCTTCAAGCATTTCACGATGTGTGAAAGAGGCACAATATAAGGTTTCGGGATGAAGAGCCATGATTGTCATATCTTCATTCAAAGACTTCTTCCAACCGCTTTCCGACCTTACTTACCTAGGCCACTGTGGGAGGCATTAACTGAACTGTCCGTATTTTTTTGAGATATTTGTTCAACAAATTTAAATGCCCAGCACATGGAGTTAATGCAGATGAATATAATTGAAATAATTTGCAAACTTGAAAGGATTTTTCCTCCATCCTTCTTTGGCTCTATGGAACACTTGACAATACATCTACCTTACGAGGCAAAAGTTGGTGGACCAGTTCAATATCGATGGATGTATCCATTTGAACGGTATGTTTTCATACCATGTTAATGTTATTCACTTTTTATTTTTAAAAAAATAAACTAATTTGAGAAATGATATAGGTATATGTTTTATTTGAAGAAGAAAGTGACCAATAAAGCTAAAGTTGAGGGTTCCATATGTGAAGCATACTTGATTGATGAAATTACCAATTTTGCATCTCATTATTTTGGTGATGACGTGCAAACAATTTGGAATCGAGTTTCACGGAATGATGATGGTGGCCTTAGAAGTGTAGATGGATGTCTCTCTATTTTTTCCTATCCAGGGAAAAAATTATCCAAAAGATTTTATAAAAGCGGTTGTCACATCTTGAAATGCAAATTGCGCATAACTATGTGATATTCAATTGTCAAGAACTGAAGCCTTATTTAGAGTAAGTATGAAATATTATTTTGTAATTTATTATAATTTATTATTAACTTTAACATTTTAAAATTTTAGGCAATGTCGACAAGAGCTAAAGTCACAACAACTATATGCGAGTGATGGTGAAATTGAAAAATTATGCGAAGCGATCTTTCCAAATTGATTAAAAAATAATGTAAGTATTTTAATAAAATTAATTTATATTTTATGTCAATTAGTTACTTTAAAAATATTATTAATCTCTTTTAAATCATTATTTCTTATAGAGTTAACTATTATGCTAGGTGGAATACCAATCTAACAGAATTGAAAATCAGCTCTTTGGACTTGCTATGGGCCCTTCAACTTCAGTGAAATGTTATAATGGGTATTATGTGAATGGTTTTAAATTTCATACTCAACGTTATGGCTGTTTTAAAAAGATAATGAATAGTGGAGTTTGCGTCAAAGGAAGTTGTTATGATGATAATGAACGTGATTATTATGGAATGCTTAAAGAAGTTGTTCGGCTAAAATACTTGGGGAGTAAGTGCAAGTTATTTATGTTTAAATGTAATTGGTATGATACAAAACGAGGGATTAGAGTGCATCCTTCAAATGGTTTGGTTGAAATCAAGCATACATCTCGACTACATGGAAATGAAGATTTTGTGTTAGCACAACAATGTCAACAAGTCTACTATACATATCCACCTGGTAATAAATCATCTGAATGGTGGACGGTTATTAAGACAACTGCTAGAAGTCGTTATAATGTTGACATGGGTGAATTTATTGAAGATGCCAACAATGTGAGATCATTTGATGTTGATCAATCAGATGAGATTTCTCAACCATGTCGTGTCCTTCCTACTCCAACACTTGATGATCCAAATATACTTGTTGAATCATCTTATTATGAAGAAATCGGGCAACATGAATTGATTCAACTTGACATGAATTGGGGAAACAAAGATGATGAAGATGAAGATGAAGATGAAGATGAAGATGAAGATGGTGATGGTGATGGTGATGGTGATGGTGAAGGAGAAGAAGATGATGAGGATGAGGATGATTGTTATGGTGGTGATGGTTAGGAATGATGATAATAATGAGTAGCACAAGTTAATTATATTTTGTAGTATATGTAATAAATTATCTTTATTATATGTATGAATGATTTCATATTATTTGACAATATTTAGGCTTTCAATTTTTTTTTTATTATTTTATTCAAGTGTGTGTTATGCATCACATTACATAAATCATTTTCATTCACCTTTGAAACCATTTATAACCTTTCAAGTATCAATCTTTAAATTGTGATTCTAATGTTATATTTTATTTTGTGATTCATTTTCTTGCTTATAGATGCTGAAGCGTGAAAGAAAGGGTTCTTCCTACTCAATGTTTTGATAGGACCAAACATTAAGGTAAGCATCCTTATAAATTTTGATTTCTGTTTAATTAATTATTTAGATTTTTATTTTTATTATTGTTTGTGTTAACTGGCTTTTGACAATTTAAACTTCATGGCTGAGTTTTGTCATTGCAAGGAATGCTTAATGAAATTGTCTTGATGTTATTTATATATTTGGTTTTGTTACAGTAATTATTTTATTTGAAGTATAATATTTTTCAGAGTGATGACTATTAAGTGGGCAATCCATACTGATTTTGAACATCATAAACTAGATATTGTTTGTAATGAATTGGGAAAAAAAATGAGATTTAATAGTTTGTTTTCATTCTAGTTATGGCAGTCTTGGGAAAATATCTGTGAATTTTTTGTTCCTGATGGTTTAAATATGAGCTAATTTATTGTTATGTTGTATATATTCATATTAAATGTTAGTTATTTTTCTGGTTTTTAGCATGCCTCGACGAGGATCCATATTAGATTCTAGGAGTGACAGGTCCACATCAAGGAGTGACAGGTCCACTTCATCCAAGTCATTTCAAACTACATCAAGGCATAATAACAAAGGATCCACATTTCATCAATCTGTGTATCAGAACGTAAATGAGTATTATATACCCACTTTGGGGAGTACACATCCTCCTCCACATGATTATGGGAGGGTTGATGCATATCAATATTGTGAGGGCTTTCGTTTTCAAGATTTGCTTCAAACTCAAGGAGGTTTCTCTCGAGATAACCAACTTGTTTATGGAGGACATAATTTATATGGGACTTATGGGAGAGTTGATGGTAATGATGATGATGTGAACATTAGAAATGAAGATGAGGGAGACGGTAGTAATGAGAGAGGTGTATGTGATGAGAAAGATGTATGTGATGAAGATCAAGATGGTGTTCCATCATATCACGGTTCAACATCTTCTCCGTACAATTATGATCAAAGTGTTAAAAGGAAGGGTTTTGACACGCCAATAGATCCAATAACAAGAAAAAAAGAGCTTTGTTTGTATGGAACAACAGAGTAAGTTCAAACTTTTAATAACTAACTTATTAACGTTATATTTTCAAGTATGAAAAAAATTACTTATTATTGTGTAATTATTTGTTTAATATAAGTTTGTTATTATATATTTTCAGGTTCAATAACGCATCGTGTGGTCGTGCAATCGGAGATATTTTGAGGTCCAATTTTAAGGGAGCATGGCACTCTTGGGAAAAAGTAGATCCAATGTGCATGGATGAACTCTTTAAAGAGTTTAAGGTAAGAACCAACACTAATTGCCATAATATTCTTTTCAATTTTGATCACTTTAATGTAGAATTATGAAAATTATCAACTGAATAGCTATGACTGATTTGTGTTATAATTTGTTCTTATTTCTTGTTTACTCTTTAATATCATTTAATTTCTTTAGTTATCACATCATCTTGCAAATTCTGAACAAGATAACACAATATGATTAATTATTTATATAATTTGAAATTTTGTGCACTCTTTTTACTTGGTATATATATTATTTGGTAGAAAAAATATTCCTTTCCTGAGGAAGATGAGTCGATTGTTCATAATATTTGGGAAGATAAGGCTAGGATAGCTTTGAATCAACAATTGACACGAGCTCGCAAGAAAGCCATTTCAAAAGAAAACACTACAAATATTATAGATTGTCTTGATAAAGGTCCTGCCTGGATAAACAATGATGACTGGAATCAAATGATCAAAGATGTTTGGTCCACCCCTGAATTTCAAAGGAGATCTGAATCTGCTAGGAGGAATCGATTAACCAAAACAAATAGCAAAATAAGCACTCATTCTGGAGGAACAGTGTCATTTGCATCATATCGAGCTAACATGGTATGGATTTTTTTTATGCTTAAGTTAATAAATTAAAATTTGTATATTTATCTTTTATAATATTTATTAATCTTGAAAGCAAGAGGAAGCTGGTGGAAAAGAACCTCCATGGGATGATGTCTTTTCAGCTTTGCATCAAAGTATTAAGCAATCTGGTAGCTTCATCGACAACAAGTCTAAAAAAGTAGTTGTATGTATTTTTATTTGATTATTTCTTAATATAACTTAAGTATTATTCAACATTCAAATTAATTTATTATTGCATGTATTTTATTTGTAGGAAAATTATAAAATGGAGATGATTTCAAAGTATGGAACTGATCGGGAAAATCATCCTTCATTTGATGGAGCAGCTTCGTGTGTGGCTTCAGGAGGAGTTACAAAGGGTAGGGTATATGGTGCACCTCGTATGCCAAAATCAAAAGTTAGTACAAGCTCTTCATCAAATTCCTACTCGGTGGAGTCATCATATCCCAGTTCATCGTATCAAGCATTGCAAAAGGAGATAAAGGATAAAGAAGAGGAGATAAAGAAAAAGGATGATTTTATTCTTGAAATGAAACGGCAGATGGATTCCATGAAAGAATATCTTGTTAACAATCTTGGATACCATGGTGGGACATCAAATATTGATTAAGGTATGCCACCACCTTTGACTTCATCAATACCGCCACCTATGGCTCCTCAGATAATAACACCTATGGGTCCCGCATCTCAACCAATTTTTCGACCTACACCTCAACCTTTATATCCTGATCAATCCTGTGCTGATCCACAATATCATGGTTCGTCTTCGCAACCAGCACCATGATTGTATCTTTTGTTGTTTTTTTTTTTTATTGTATTTGAACTTAATTGTATTAATGCAAGTTTAACTAAATTTTTATAATATGAATATTATTTTTATTTTGTTTTTTATTAATGATATAATTATTTTTAATATTAATTAATTTATTTTGGTTATATAAATTCTACAACTTTTAAAATATCCATAAATAAATTAAAAGTCATTTTAATAAATAAATAAAAATTAATTTAATAAAAACAAATGCAATCACCAACAGATTCTCCGTTGGTGATTGCAACTGATGCATGAATCAGCAATGGAGAATCCGTTGCTGATTTACAAAACTAGCAACGGAAAATCCGTTGCTGACAATTAGCAACGGATTAGCAAAACTAGCAACTAGCAATGGATTATTCGTTGCTGCCAAATCAGCAACGGATAAATCCGTTGCAAAAAAATCAACAACGACAAATCTGCATCGGATTTTTGCCGTTGCTGATTCCATTGCTAAATTGTTTTAGCAATGAATTTTAGTATTATTTACAACAGAATCGTCCGTTGCTAATTACTCCATTTTTTAGTAGTGGAGGGGTAACTTGTTGAAGAAAGCTTAGTACAATGGAAGCATCTTCCAACCGATGATGCCACCTGGGAGCTGACACAAAAATTGCTGGATAAATTCCCGCTTACAATCCTGGAGGACAAGGATCCGCTGAATGGGGGGTTGTTCAATAAGGACCCACAAGCCAAATCCCAGGTATTTTGAGAATGAGGGGACGTAGGCTTTGCATGCGAGTAGCAAGGCATGATGCGCATGTGGGCAGTAAGGACATGCATTGTGCATGCTGGATAAGGCTGGATTGGGGAAGACATGCATTGCATGCGAGGAAAACGTGCATGCGGGAAGCAAGGAATGAGGCTGGAATGGGTCTTTTACAGTTGCATATATTATTTCTGTATTTTTATTTTTGTTAGTACGTGTGTTTATGTTGTTTGACATTATCCTTTATTTTCAGTTTTAAGTACACGGGTTGTTAAATGGTTTTACTATTTAAGCAGCCAGGAATTATTAATGGATATAAAAAAGTTTATTCAATCTATGGTATGTTCTCACCCAAATAAAAAAAACATCATTTTAGCGTTTAAAATAATTATTGGGCCTATCACCTTCAAGCAAAGATTATCATACACAAGTAATTGGTTTTATTTTTCTTTTCTACTTATTTTCTTGGTTTGTTTTTTGTCTATGGTTTCAGTTAATTCTTCTTCTTATTCACCATTGGCTGTTGTTGTGGTTTAGACCGAAGCGTGATGACGAATTCTGTATAGGGTTAATGAGTCTCAGTTGGAATCGATGGAGGCTGCGTTGGTCGTCACTCAGAGTGACAATGAAGAGGAGGGAGGCAAATGGGCTGATTCGGTGCTGGATCATGACTTGGTGACTGATAGTGGCTGAAATGGTTTCGCTGCTGGAGAAGCTCCCAGTGCGGTGTTGCCGACAAGAAGAAATAGTTGTCTTGGGTTGCTGCCGCTGTGAGGTGATTTGGTGGAGTCTGTGGTGGGTCTTAGCTAGAAAGGAGAACTATGATAAGGCCGACAAAGCTGCTGTGCGGCTAGAATAAGGAGAGAAGGTTGAAGAAGATGGAATCGGTGGAGAGCAGCTGATTTGCTCACGATGGAGTTTTTTTAGCTGTGGCCGAGAGAGGAAGAGGAGGGTCAGGTGAAGGCTTTGTTGGAGATGCTAAGGTTGATGGTGTGAAGGAGTGATAGAGACGACCTTCAACAATGAGAACAGGAGAAATAGGCTAGTGTGTGGTGGGCCTCTCTAATGTTTCGGCTGGCCTTGTGTGTGCATTTGTTTTTTTTTTTTTTTTTTTTTTTGTCTCTCAAAAATTCTCTTGATATACTCTTGAAGTGATTTTTTTTTCTCTACCTATCAAATTATAATATTTCCAAATAAATATAAATATTATTTAAAAAAAATTAATTTTGATTTAAAATTAAAAATATAAAAATTAAATGAAAATATTCTGATAATTTTTTTCAAATTAAAAATTAGAAGAAAAAAATAAAAAAAAACAATATAGTTCTTAGTTTTCTCACAAGTTGTTGCTACCCAATTTTTGACCCATCTTTTGATAATTTTTTAGAAAAAAAACCAAAAATAGCAAAGAAACAATGAAAACCCAAAAAATGCATTTTTTGATATATTTACATCGTTTTTAACATTTTCAACGTCATCTCAAAAGAATTTAAATTTTCAAAGGTATTTGAAACGCGTTCAACATTTAACGCTTAAATTTTATGATCATTGATTTTTCTTGTTGAGTTGACGTTGATATTGCTCGCTTTCAAAAATACAAAAAAAAATAAGAAAAATCAAAATTTACAAAAAAAAGAGAAAAAGAGAAGGAAAGGAAAGGTTGAGGGACTAGTTTGAAAACCTAGTAAAACTTTTCCTATAAATACCATGCTATACTGATTTTGTAAAGGGGAGAGGGGGTATTTTGTAATTTGGAGAGGCAACACAAAAAAGGGAAAAAACCTAACCCTAAACCTATCTAACCCAAAACAGCCGCCCCCCTCCCCTGGGATTTTCTTCTTCCCCTCAGCAGCCGGCCGTGAGACAAGCTGATTCTCTTCAACCACAGCCGCCTCACCATTTCCTCAAGCCCCCTTTTCCCCGGCCAAAACCAGAGAACAAAAGGAGCGGCGCCCCTCCCTTTCCTCTCGTCTTCCCCCATTTTCAGGCTCCCCAAACCAGCACCACCCACACGCCCTACCATCTTCCTTCTCCCTCTTGACCCATCAACACCGAAGCCCCCTTTCCTCGGCAGCATCTTCTTCTTCGGTCTTCTCAACAGCAAAGGGCCAGGTCAACAGCGCCTTCTTCTCCCTTGGCCGACTACCAACAGCAACGGAGAAGCAGCACCCACGTGCACCGATCTTTTCGCCGCCAAGCAAAGATCGCCCACAGACGCGGGGTGGTCCGCCTTCTCCCTCCAGCAGCGTCTGCAGATCTGCCCTCTAGCGGCAGCCCCGACACGGCGGCGCCCACAGATCCAGCGCCATTTCCAGCCGAGAACCAGCCGACCACCGCTGCCACCAACATGAGTGAAGACCGTCAACGCAGCGACCACCACTGACAGCTCCCCCAACAACCGTCGGCCATCTAAAACAGAAGAAGAGGAAACAAAAACAATATGCAGAGAGGAGCAGATCTAGACTAAAATGGATTGAAATCGACTGTGTTGGGTTTTTGTTCTTTTGCAGGTGACGGTGGGTGTCACCACCGGCAGAGAAGGGAAAAGGAAAGGAAGCCCACCGGTTTTCCGGCCTATCTCACGGCGGCGCGTGAAACCACGCGCCGCCACTGTTCCTGCGGTGGCAGAAGGGCTTCCCTGCAATTTCTGGAGTTTAGGGACTATTTTGTAATTTTTAAATTATGTAATGTAATTTTTGTTTAGTGTTTATTTTTTTATAATTTTGTAATGTGATGTACAAAAACACAAAAAAAGAAAAGAAAAGAAAGAGAAAATAATAATAGAAAGAGAGATGTGTGTGTGTGTTTGTGTATTTTTTTTTTTATGTATGTTATTGAATCAAAAGATAAAAAATGAATTTAATATTTTAATTTATATGCTCAAATATCTAAAGGACAGATAAAAATCATGTTGTATTTTCCATAAAAATATAGAACATGTATCTACATATATTTTGGGAACTAATAACTGATTTATTAAAGCCTTAGATTTGGGCTAAAATTTTATTTTTTTAATCACATCGAGTCCACGAAGCATGAAAGTGAATGTGTGGTGTGTATTTTGTTTATGAATTTTTTTTATGATAAAATTGCAAGAATAAAGAAGAATTTAATATTTTGGTTTGATCACGGTAAAAAGGATTATGAACTTATACGTAAGTTGTATTTCTAATACCTGATGAAAGAACAAAAATTTTAAAACTTTTTTAACACATCAAAGCCATGAAGCAGCTTACCTTAGGTAGGGTGCGTTAAGGGTGCTAATATCTTCCCTAACCACAACCAGTCCCTTACTCATGAATCTCTGACAAGACCAGTACATCCGGTTTCCTAGTAGCCTGCAATCAATTACTAGGTGGCGACTCCCAACGATGTAGTCAAGCAAAACGAGAAATGGAAAAATTATCAACCGATGCCGCGCGGATTTTGACGTGCGACAGAATGGCGACTTCGCTAGGGAAGGTACTGTTTCTGACAATATTGGACTAAGCTTTGTGTATTTGATGTGTTTAAGTTTTTGCATTTTTATCTTGTTTTATTTTTGTTTTATCTATGCATTTTTAGAATTGTTTCATGCATCACCTATATTTGTTTTTGAAAGAAAACACAAGATTCTAGGTTAGGTGGGGGACTAGCAGCTTACCTTATGACTTTTAGTCAAGGTTTAAGTTTGTGTAAACCCCAACTCATCGTTGAATGCTTAGACCGGTAACAGTTGGTACACGTGCCATCTCATTGCCTGCTGGGCCCCTATATTGCCTTCAAGAGGGTGATCACTGGGACAACGAGAGATCCTTTTTAGAGACCAAGTAGTAAACCTACCATTTGTCTCACGTAAAAAGATTAGAACCTGCCTTTAGGATGTATGTTTCGTACACATTGTCTTATATCCGAGCAAACCCTTCTTGAAGCATCTTGAACTCAAGACTTGTGGGTGACACAATGACCGTCGCTTAGAAAATTTTCATTGTAGAGTTTGTACAAGAATCAAGATTCTTGTTTCATCATGCAAGAGTTGCGATCATATGTCACCCCTAGAAGGGTCAGTTCATCATATAGATTACATTTCATACATTTATCATGCATGTACTGGGATGAAAAATAGGTCCCCCACACAAGATGTGTTACACGCGAATGAAGAAAGATGATAGAAGCGAAGAAGTTGTCAGATAGAGGCTCATTATCAAAATGAAGTTGAGAGCATCAAAGGTGAAGTAGCTAGACTCAGATCTCCCTGAAAAAATGTTGAGCATCAAATGGAAAGAGAATATCTGCACAGTCTTCTGTGGGAACACTGCTTGTCCACGTCCCATTGAAGCTGCATCTCTTCTTTTCAGCCAGGAACAACAACAACAATGCCTTCATTCATCAACTAATAACAACCTTTGTCCTTGTTCAGTTGCATTGTTAATTGCTCATCACCTCCACATCTTCCAATGGCACCAAATAACTGTTAACCTTCTGTGCAAGGTGCATTAGCCTTCTTTGAACTTACCCCCACTGTGAGCCCAATTCCAGTGCAGTATCACATGATTAGACACTGAACCTCTACGTGGCAAAGCTCTCTCTATAGAGATTTGTTTGTGGATCTGCTAGTGGGGAATGCAAGAGCGGATGCAGTACTTTCATACGCTACAAAACTGTCTCATCAGTTTCAACATCGAAACACTGGAGTAGGCAGAAGAGTTAGACCTAGTCTGAAAACATGAGTAGCCAAACTTCAACGTGGCAGAGCTCTCTCGGTAGGAATCTGTTTATGGATCTGCAAGTGAGGAATCCAAGAAAGGATGCAATAGTTTCAGATCGTCTACAATTTTCTCCTACCAGTGTTGGAATTAAAACACAAAAGTAGGGAGAAGAGACAAACGTGGGCTGAAATACATGAAGAAAACTGAAACTTCAACAGAGCAGAACTCCCTCTACAGGTGTTTGTTTTCTTTGACCGTCGATGAGGGATCGAAGAGGAGACAAAGGAGTTTCAGATTCATCAGTTTCTCCTCCAATAAAAACAATGCATCATTTCACACATTGACAGTGATAGCGCTGCATGATTCTATGCACTGCCAAGATTACCTAGCTGTTGGAAGGTTTCCAATAATCCACAAACGACGACAACAACATGGGAAGATTGGCATGATGTTGTGAAGATTGTCGAAAGAATTGAACGAGCCATGCAGAAGTGAAAGATTGAAGGTTCTGCCATGAATTCCAGAACAATGAAGAGAGTTGAATCAGAAGATGACTCTCAATTGAGAAACCTCAGTTATTTTACCTAGTCAAGTCTCGCTCAAGCATCAACTACTCCAATGTCTTTGCCAAAGATAGACATTCCTTTGCCATGTGGGTTTATTTACCAGCATCTGCCAGATTCCAGACTTTTGCCTGACTCTAACAGATCCCATGCAACCACCGTTTTCTAGGTGGTATAATCCAGACAAGAGATGTGATATCATGGTGGGGTCCTCAGCCATTTCAATTGAACAGTTGCAAAAATTGCAAGAATTGAGTTCGAAAGTTGGTGAGCAAGAGACGAGTTGAATCTGTGAAGGAGGTTGTCATTGGCTATATTGACCCCCGAGCATCTTCAGAATGACATGTGATCGAAAATGCTTGGTAAAACACAGATATTGCAAGAAAAGCTGATTCAAGAATGGCGATGAATTGTCAATCATATTGTTATGGAATTTTGCATTTGGTTTTGGGATCTCATCTCATCCTTCAATGAAACATGTCTTGTTTTTGTCTCTTTGTTGTTTTGAAATCAACAGATGTTTAGCATTTTATTCTGACAAAATATTTTGATCAATCTCCAACATGTGATAAAGGTTAATCAATCCTGAAGATTAAAAGTGTTTTCATTACAGAAATGACTTGATGATTGTTGAAATGACATGATAAACAACAAGAGGTGACCGAGCAAATTTTAAGCTCACATATAAAATTGAACCACACATCATATAGCTAGGTTTTAGTAGTATGCATAATGACATATAGTGGATTCGGTAGTTATGGACTCGTGAATCATGATTCTTACAAGTCCCAATCATTACACTGGACGAGGTCAAAATTTATCGGTTCTAACCGACCTTGCTTGAAATGAGAAAAGGCCATCTTTGATATCCCTTCACTTTCTGAAAATCATATCCCTTGTAGTCCCATTTTGAGCTGGATAGAATATCCTTTCAAAAAGAAACCCTGACTAGGATCACACCCCACACTGGGGGCAAATGAGAGATATTATGAAGACACTGATATGATTAATGGATAAAAGAAAGGCTTAGAACAAAAGTTCAATGATTGAGAAAGGGCTAGAAGAAGAAAAGCCATAGATTGAGGGCCATCCAAGAGAACATTGAGGAAGGTTACGTAAAAGCAAAAAAAGAGTGGAATGGAAGGAGAATGCCTATCAATTCTAAGAGGGGCAAAAGAGGTTTCAATTGAAGAAAGACACAACAAATGCCAAAAGTCAACACTAAAAAAATCAAGTTTCATGTCTTTTAGTGTGTCTAGGAAAGCCTTTAGTGTCTTCAAAAAAAATTTAGATTGATTATTCATCATAAAAAAAAAAGTTGGATTTACATTATGACCTATGTTAAGAGAATTCTGATCTTTGAGATTAACAAGGTTATATGTCACTTTCTCCACAATGATAACAAGAAAGAGAGTTGATGAATAGTTAATGTTGATCCTAGGTCTTTGAAACCCTCAAACACCTTTTGAACTTGTGAAATCCTTTCTTTCATAGCCATGAACCATAGCCTGCATCACGTGCTTTTAAAAGCCCTTTTTGATCAAGTAAGCAATTTGAACCGATAAATGGCGCTCTCAAAACTTAAAGAGCTTCTCCATAAGGGTTGTGGCTTCATGGATTAAGCTACTTGTTATTATGCATGCTGATAAAATTGGTGCAAAAAAAAGAAAACAATCTTTCTTGATGAATCCTCAAGTTTTGACTTGAGTCTTTTGTTTCTTGAAATTCACAGAAGGTCACCTCATCGCAGACCGTTAAAAGATATACCCAAGATCAAAGGTTAAAACTGATACAAAGAACCATGAAAGAAAAAAAGCCATTTTAGTCTTACAACATGTCAAGTTCTGTTTTCAAAATACATGACAATCAAAGGACTGTATATTTCGAATAACGTGTGTTAGGTCTTTGATCAAAAAGCTTGATTTTCAAAAGGTCTTTTCAAAAATTATTATCTCTTTGATTTCATTTCAATAAGACTTGAATAGACATGATCTTTGAAAGATGAGATTTGATTCCAGAACAAGGAAGATTTGTCAAACAAGAAGAACATCGATTGAATTTGCAAAATCCCTAACAAGAATGACATCAACACTTCTCGACACTCCTTGAAAAGTTGACCACCTGGGGCAATACAATGGACCCTGAGAAGGAAAGCAAAAGGTATTCAGATTAGCTGGGGCAAAGAAAGAATCGAATGATGAGTTAGCGAAGTCCATCAAAGTCATTCCTGGCGATCATAAAAACCATTTGGTTATAGACAGAAGAATGAGCATGTTCAGATCATATTAGGGGCAATGTTGTTCAAAGACAATCCATGATTTAGTGAACTTCAGCAGCAATTGATGGGCAACACTGCATTTGAAAGATATTTTCATATCTTCATCTTGGTTTATCATCCCCAACATAGCTATGACTTTTGAACGATGTTATCACATAGTCGCATTTGAATGAATGTTGGAAGGATGCACCCACTAAGACTGACTGTGGGGCCATTTGTTTTGAAGATCAAATGCGCACTTCACCGCATGAATATGGGTGATGAACATCATTGATGATGCCAGTGCATTTCTTTTCATGATCCGATTTGACAAGCTGAGAGGAATCCATGGAGAAGAACATTGAGTTTACAACGATGAGTTTTTTATTGCAAGCTATGAGATGCATGTCCGGATGACTTGGCAGTTTCCAAGAAGGTTGATGATAACATATACTTGAAAAGTATTGTTTCAATTGGAGGCAAGGTCATGACTAGTTGACAATCTTGATGGGTGTTGGCATGAGGCACACATCAGAGGATACTTCTGAGAAGAATCCAAAAGAGAAAATCCTTTATGATGAATCAAGCAACACCACACTTGGGGGCAGAGTCAAGCTTGATAAACAACAAGAGCAGTAATCGTCGTAGACAACTCGAGATGGGCACTGCACTTACATTTGAGTGGAAGGCTAGCATACGAATGAGCCAGTACATGGGAAGAGCAAAGAAGGCTTTGGTTAGCAAACAAAGGCATCCTATGACGATGGATCATCTAAGGGGGTAACCTATATTTCACATCAGGTAAGGATGCATGCATGTCATCTAACCTCAAAGCATTGCACATACTTGTGATTTGTTACAGAAAGATCCTCAATGAAGTCCATGCAAGATTGTGGACAAAGAAAGAATCATTGAGTTGAGGATGACAAAGAATCGGTTTAGATCCTGGAACGAGAAGAGAATGAGATGAACCCTGCCAGTAGGAGAATCTCAAAGAAACGAAGAGATTAACCCCGTCATCAAGAGGAGTCTTCAAGTCAACCTGCAACCAGAAGATGTCAAGTTTCTCAGCCTTGTCCTGTTAGGACTGCTCCAACCAAGTCTTTTTGCCAGGTAAGTCACATTCTATCTTTGGGTAGGTCACCCGTAACAATGAGACCATTTTTAAAAAAAAAAACAAAACATCATTTTTTCTGGGTAGGTCACCCATCACAATGAGACCACCATCTTCCATTTGGGTAGGTCACCCATTATAACGCGACCACTTCATATTTTTTCTATCTTCCACCTGGGTAGGTCACCCATTATAACACGACCACTTCACATTTTTTTTTTATCTTCCACCTGGGTAGGTCACCCATTATAACGCGACCCACTTCACATTTTTTCTATCTTCCACCTGGGTAGGTCACCCATTATAATGAGACCGCACTTCACATTCTTTCCACCTGGGTAGGTCACCCATAACAATGAGACCACTTCATATTTTTTCTATCCTCCACCTGGGTAGGTCACCCATAATAATGAGACCACTTCACATTTTTCTCATCTTCCATCTGGGTAGGTCACCCATTACAATGAGACCACTTCATATTTTTTTCTATCTTCCATCTGGGTAGGTCACCCATTATAATGAGACCACACTTCACATTCTTTCCATTTGGGTAGGTCACCCATCATAATAAGACCATCATTATTTTCCTGGGTAGGTCACCCATTACAATGAGACCATTTGTTACACATTTTTTAGTTTTGATTTAATAAGGTCGCCAGATGGGATCTCATGTAGCTTTGGTTAAAGGGAATCGCCAAATGGGATTTCAGGTTGACCAAGCTACACACATTTTTTTAAGTTCCAGTTGAATGAGGTCGCCAGATGGGATCTCATGTAGCTTTGGTTAAAGGGAATCGCCAGATGGGATTTCAGGTTGACCAAGCTACACATATTTTTTGGCTCTGGTTAGAGGGGATCGGCGAAGGGATCTCAGTCTAGCCTAGCCACGAAGAGACTTTGGTTATGGTTAAAGGAGATCGGCGAAGGGATCTCAGTTTAACCTAACTGCAAAGGATTTTAGTTCTGGTTGGAGGGGATCAGCGAAGGGATCTCAGTTCAGCCTAACCACAGAGGATTTTGGTTCTGGTTAGAGGGGATTGGCGAAAGGAATCTCAGTCTATCCTAACTGTACACAGGAGTTTTAGTTATGGTTGAAGGGGATCAGCGAAGGGGTCTCAGTTCAGCCCAACCACACAGATTTCGGTTCTGGTTGGAGGGGATCGACGAAAGGATCTCTGTTCAGCCTAACCACAGAGGATTTTGAATCTGGTTAGAGGGGATTGGCGAAAGGAATCTCAGTTTTTCCTAACCGCACACAGGAGTTTTGGTTCTGGTTGAAGGGGATCGGCGAAGGGGTCTCAGTTCAGCCCAACCACACAGATTTTGGTTCTGGTTAGAGGGGATTGGCGAAAGGAATCTCAGTCTATCCTAACCATACAGGAGTTTTGGTTCTGGTTAGAGGGGATTGGCGAAAGGAATCTCAGTCTATCCTAACCGCACACAAGAGTTTTGGTTCTGGTTGAAGGGGATCGTGAAGGGGTCTCGATTCACCCTAACCACGCAGAATTTAGCTTTGGTTAAAGGGAATCGCCGGATGTGATCTCGAGTAAACCCAATCAAAAGCGGGTGTCGCCCCGTGAAAATAGACCCAGTGTGAGTGTGTGGGTGTCGCCTGAAAATAGACGTGTGGTGTGTGGGGTGTCGCCCCTGAAAATAGACTAAAGTGAGTATGTGTGGGTAGGTCGCCCGTGAAAATAGACCAGTGTGAGTTTGTGGGGGGTCGCCCCTAAAAATACCACTTTGAATATGTGTGGGGTGTCGCCTGAAAATAGACCACTTTTCTTCAAAAGGGGCAGGTCGCCCAAGATAATGAGATCATTTTCCATTTCTTTTCTTTACAAAGCTTACTATGCAAAACATTGAGGAGTTTTGCTTCGTAAGCATTGTAAAGAGGGGGCATCTGTTGCTACCCAATTTTTGACCCATCTTTTGATAATTTTTTAGAAAAAAAACCAAAAATAGCAAAAAAACAATGAAAACCCAAAAAATGCATTTTTTGATATATTTGCATTGTTTTTAGCATTTTCAACGTCATCTCAAAAGAATTTAAATTTTCAAAGGTATTTGAAACGCGTTCAACATTTAACGCGTAAATTTTATGATCATTGATTTTCCTTGTTGAGTTGACGTTGATATTGCTCGCTTTCAAAAATACAAAAAAAATAAGAAAAATCAAAATTTACAAAAAAAAAAGAGGAAAAGAGAAGGAAAGGAAAGGTTGAGGGACTAGTTTGAAAACCTAGTAAAACTTTTCCTATAAATACCATGCTATACTGATTTTGTAAAGGGGAGGGGGGGTATTTTGTAATTTGGAGAGGCAACACAAAAAAGGGGAAAAACCTAACCCTAAACCTATCTAACCCAAAACAGCCGCCCCCCTCCCCTGGGATTTTCTTCTTCCCCTCAGCAGCCGGCCGTGAGACAAGCTGATTCTCTTCAACCACAGCCGCCTCACCATTTCCTCAAGCCCTCTTTTCCCCGGCCAAAACCAGAGAACAAAAGGAGCGGCGCCCCTCCCTTTCCTCTCGTCTTCCCCCATTTTCAGGCTTCCCAAACCAGCACCACCCACACGCCCGACCATCTTCCTTCTCCCTCTTGACCCATCAACACCGAAGCCCCCTTTCCTCGGCAGCATCTTCTTCTTCGGTCTTCTCAACAGCAAAGGGCCAAGTCAACAGCGCCTTCTTCTCCCTTGGCCGACTACCAACAGCAACGGAGAAGCAGCACCCACAGACCAGCTGATCTTTGCCGTCAGCAGCAGCATCGCCCACAGACGCGGGGCGGTCCGCCTTCCAGCGGCAACCCCGACACAGTGGCGCCCACAGATCCAGCGCCATTTCCAGCCGAGAACCAGCCGACCATCGCTGCCACCAACATGAGTGAAGACCGTCAACGCAGCGACCACCACCGACAGCTCCCCCAACAACCGCCGGCCATCTAAAACAGAAGAAGAGGAAACAAAAAAAATATGCAGAGAGGAGCAGATCTAGACTAAAATGGATTGAAATCGATTGTGTTGGGTTTTTGTTCTTTTGCAGGTGACGATGGGTGTCACCACCGGCAGAGAAGGGAAAAGGAAAGGAAGCCCACTGGTTTTCCGGCCTATTCCCCCGGCGCGTGAAACCACGCGCCGCCACTATTCCTGCGGTGGCAGAAGGGCTTCCCTGCAATTTCTGGAGTTTAGGGACTATTTTGTAATTTTTAAATTATGTAATGTAATTTTTGTTTAGTGTTTATTTTTTTATAATTTTGTAATGTGATGTACAAAAAGAACAAAAAAAGAAAAGAAAAGAAAGAGAAAATAATAATAGAAAGAGAGATGTGTGTGTGTTTGTATATTTTTTTTATGTATGTTATTGAATCAAAAGATAAAAAATGAATTTAATATTTTAATTTATATGCACAAATATCTAAAGGACAGATAAAAATCATGTTGTATTTTCCATAAAAATGTAGAACATGTATCTACATATATTTTGGGAACTAATAACTGATTTATTAAAGCCTTAGAATTGGGCTAAAATTTTATTTTTTTAATCACATCGAGTCCACGAAGCTTGAAAGTGAATGTGTGGTGTGTATTTTGTTTATGAATGTTTTTTTATGATAAAATTGCAAGAATAAAAAAGAATTTAATATTTTGGTTTGATCACGGTAAAAAGGATTATGAACTTATACGTAAGTCGTATTTCTAATACCTGATGAAAGAACAAAAATTTTAAAAATTTTTTAACACATCAAAGCCATGAAGCAGCTTACCTCAGGTAGGGTGCGTTAGGGGTGCTAATACCTTCCCTAACCACAACCAGTCCCTTGCTCATGAATCTCTGACAAGACCAGTACATCCGGTTTCCTAGTAGCCCGCAATCAATTACTAGGTGGCGACTCCCAATGATGTAATCAAGCAAAACGAGAAATGGAAAAATCGCCAACCGATGCCGCGCGGATTTTGACGTGCGACACAAGTTAACAAATTGCACCTTCAATTAAAAATCAGTCCATGATCTTTTAATTTAAAAAATTAAATTAAAAATAAATAGGTTTAAATTGAGTTATAGTCGTTGTCGTCTCTTTACAACGCTTATAGTATAAAGTATTGTAAAAAAATTTATATAGTAAGCTTATAAAGAAAAAAAATGTGAAAGTGATTTTTTTCTTGCAAAACTTTAAAGGTACTTATTTGAGAGACAACCTTCCTCGAGAAACACTAAAATTTTAAAATTGGTCATTTGACAGGCGATGTACATTGTCAATGAATAACTCAAAGATTTTCAGAAAATGTATAATTGTTTTAGGCGACCTACTCGTGTTGAAAAATTCAAAGATTTTTTTTAAAAGTGGTCTAATTGTTCTGTGTAACTTACTCGTTGATAAAAATTACAAAGATTTTTCAAAAATAGTCTAATTGTTTTAGACGACCTTCGCAATGGTGTGAAAAATTCAAAGATTTCTCAAAAGTGATTTAATTGTTCTAGGCGACCTACTCGTTTGTAAAATACATGAAAATGATTTCAACATTGGTCTTATTTTCCAGGTGACCTCCTTGTTCGTGAAATACATTAAAGTAATTTGAACATTGGTCTCATTTTCTAGTTGATCTACCAATTTGTGAAATATATGAAAGTAATTTCAACAGTGGTCTTATTTTTTAAGTGACCTACCCGTTTATAAAATATATGAAAATGATTTCAATATTGGTCTCATTTTTCAAGTGACTTACCTATTTGTGAAATACATGAAAGTGATTTCAACAATGGTCTTATTTTTCAAGTGACTTAACCATTTTTGAAATACATGAAAGTGATTTTAACATTGGTATCATTTTTCAAGTGACCTACTTGTTTGTGAAAAACATGTAAATCTTTCAACATTGATCTCATTGTAATAGGTGACTTATCCAAGCGAAAAATATAAAGATTTTTTAATAGTCTAATTATTCCTGGTGACTTGCTCGTTGGTGAAAAACAAATCAAAGATTTTTCAAAAATGATCTAATTCTTCTATGCGACTTGCCCATTGTGGTAAGAATTTCAAAGATTCCTCAAAAGTAATCTAATTGTTCCAGTCGACCTGCCTGTTAGTGAAAAATTCAGAGATTTTTTAAAAGTGGACTAATTGTTTAAGGCGACTTAAAATTTTTCATTAGTATTTTGAAATTTTGCAGTTTTGAGATGACTTGCCTTTTGATGGACACCACCATAGATTTTTCTTGTGAATTTTTTGCAAAAACATATTATTCAATGCTTTGAAATTAGATGATATGCATGCATCTTTACTTGATTTGAAATATAGGCCCTCATTTCTTCTTAGTCTCTTTGTTGCTTGATTTGGTAAGGTATGCCCTTTCTGATTTGAGTCCTCTTGATCACTTAGCTTCTAACCCATTTGAGTTAGCTTATATAAGTCTTTTCCAGAGTATTCGTAATTTTACACAGCTCAGCCTTTACGGTACTCATCACGATCCATTTACTTGCTAGAAAGTCTTTGTCTCACTGATCATTTTGAAGGGATCATTTATTATTCCCTTATCTCACTACTAGCAATATTTAGTGTCAATAGTTATCTTGAAAGGGTCAAAGTGCTTCTTGTAAACAAAAATGTCTCATTATCTCACTACTAAAATCATTATCATTTCACTATTGCCTTGAAGGGATCTAATCCTTCTAAATACAACATTGCTTCTAACCCATTCAAGTTAGCCTATATAAGTCTTTTCCAGAGTATTTGTAATTTTAGACGGCTCAGCCCTTACGGTGCTCATCACAACCCATTTACTTGCTAGAAATTATTTGTCTCACTGATCATTTATTATTCCCTCATCTTACTACTAGCAATATTTAGTGTTGCTAGTGATCTTGAAAGGGTCAAAATGCTTCTTGTAAACAAAAATGTCTCATTATCTGACTATTAGAATCATTCTTATTTTATTATTGCCTTGAAGGGATCTAATCGTCTTCTAAATACAATGTTAGCCCCTTGTTTTAACCATTACCCCTAAGTATGCTTTGTTAGTGACTCAGACAAACAATGGCTTTAAACAGCCCTTCTGTAATATCCTAATTACTCAAAAGCTGAAGTTGATGGTATTTTCTTTTATTTCACCATCATTGCTTCTTATAGGTATCATCATTTCGTATAATACGATACTCATAAAATCTAGAATTCAACATCTTAATAAAAGAGAATTTGCAATACAACCACCATATCATTATATTTACATATTCATAAATTTACATTCCTATTTTGATATAGTTATCATTACAAGTCTTTATAAGAGTATCGAACGATAATTTCACAACTAATACATTTGTTCAAACAAAATACATAACGTCTTAACATATGGATACATAGTTTATAACAAAATATATGAACCCGTGAGACAAGATTCCTACACACCTTAATTGTGTGACGTCCCTGTTACAACACAAAATGGATAGAAGAATTATAAATAATTTAAACATGATAATAAATATTTAAAAGATTATTATCACTACTTTTCGTTAATAACCTAAATGAGTATATTCCTTCCTTTACCCATTACATACATAATACAAGCCTTATTATTTCGTCAATTGTATTATCCTTACTCGTACGTTCCAACCTCTCCATAGGAGTTGTAGGGACCGGAGTTAATACATTGATCATGGTTAAATTACTTCACTTTACACTGATAATCATTTACGGACACCATTAACCACAGTCAATCGCATTACTCAAACCCGGTCATCCAATTCGAATGCCACTAGTCAAAGCTAAGTCGTAATACCCAACCTGGTCATCTATATTGGATGCCACTGCTAATCATAATATTCAAATCCAGTCATCCATTTCGGATGCCATTAGCCGAGGCTAATCACAATATCCAAACTCGATCATCCCTTTCGGATGCCAGTAGCCGAAACTAATCACAATATCTAAACCTGGTCATCCAATTTGGATGTCATTAACCAAAGCTAATCACAATACCCAATCAAACATTCCATGAACAATTTAGTAGTCACAATGAGATAGAACAATTCTTTTATACGACATCTTTTCACAGATTCGATATTATTTAAGAAGAGGGTGAAGACTACTTACATGTTCCTCCTGTGGGGTGTCCTCGTCTGGTCAAAGGTTCAATCCTGGTCGTACCGCCTAACACATGAAATGATCACTAATTAGCATATTCACATTCAGTAAACACATAAATCCAATGCCATGAATACACATGTTCACATTCAAGTGCTTCACACATCATATAATTATACAATGAAGGCTATCATATCAAGACACTTTTCTTAATTTTAAACGTGGGTCATCCATAGACGTCCTAAAGTTTAATTCTTGGGTTTCGTAGCGAGTTAGGTCAAATCAACAACGAAATTATCACTAGAATTATATTATTTCTGACATGGAATTTGTAAATGAAACTAAGTCGTTGCTGTCACAGAAAATCATCAGCGAAAACTATGTTGGTGACACAAAAATCATCAGCAAAAACTAGGTCGCTGATGACACAAAAATCATTAGTGAAAATTAGGTCGTTGCCGACCTAGAAATTGTCAACTAAAACAAATTTCATGACTAACGCAATGAATCTTCAGCGAACATAATCTATTGTTGATTTAGAAATCGTCAGTGAAAACTAAGTCGCTACCAACCAAGAAGTTGTCAACGAAAACTAATTCTATGGTTGACGCATGGAATCGTTAGCGAACACAATCTATTGTTGACTTAGGAATCGTCAGCAAAAACTGAGTCGCTGCTGACCTAGAAATCATCAACGAAAACTAATTTCGCAGCTGACACATGGAATCATTAGGAACACAATCTACTATTGACCTAGATATCATCAACAAAAACTGTTAAAAAAAAAAACAAAGTCATAAACAACCACATCATCGCTACTGATTTCTGAATCGACAGCAACACAGCTTTTGTTATCAATTTTTGAATCGGCAATGAATCAGTTTTCATTGATGATTTCTGAGTCAACAATGGTTGTGTGTGCTGATGAATTCATGTGTCAGCCATGGCTGTAATATCCAACAGAAATCCATGAAAGAGTTTAGGGGAGAAAATCAGCCTGCCTTAAGGAGTTAAAAGAAGGGGGGAAATTGGTTTTAGAGAAACCAAAGCAGGGACAAGAACACATTTAAACCAACCCTAAACACCCCACCTCATTTAGGAGGGGTATAAATGTAAGAAGAGAGAAAGGGTGACCCTTGCTCTTCCCCAAAACTAACTAGCTGCATGCAGCAAACCCCCTCCCTCTTTCCCAAATAGAAGACCCCCAACCCAGCTGCATGCATCCCTTTTGAACCCTAGAGAGGAAATGAGAGTTAAAGAGTACCGAAAATGGTTGAAACCATAGCAAGAGAGGGTGTATCACAGACTGGCTAGTGTAGCTAGAGAAGGAAGGAAAAACCAAAACCAGAGGATGAAAAAGCAGAAAATCATGAGTAGAGGGCGGGCCTAAAGCTACTGAAAACAGTAAGGTATAAACCAAATCTTTTCCCCACATGTTCTTGAGTTCTTGGAACCCAAAGGAAGAAGAAAGCCATGAGGGAATGCCCATGATTTTACACTAGCTACTAAGGGAAAAACTAAACTAAAAAGGAAGATAATAATGGGCTGAATAAGGGACCTAAAACCAGAATATACAATAAGGGAGATGGATGATTTTGAAGGTACAAACCTAGTTAGATGGCTGACCATAATGATGGTTGGACAAACCATGAACTTAGGTGACCAAATGCTTGAAGGATGACCTTGTCAAACAAAATACATAACGTCTTAACATACGGATACATAGTTCATAACAAAATATATGGACCCACGAGACGGGATTCCTATGTACCTTGATTGTGTGACGTCCATGTTACAATACAAAATGGATACAAGAATTATAAATAATTTAAACATAATAATAAATATTTAAAAGAATATTATCGCTACTTTTCGTTAATAACCTAAATGAGTATATTCCTTCCTTTACCCCTTACATAAATAATACAAGCCTTATTATTTTGTCAATTGTATTATCCTTACTCGCACGTCTTAACCTCTCTATAGAAGTTGTAGGGACTGGAGTTAATACATTAGTCATGGTTAAATTACTTTGCTTTACCCCGGTCATCCTTTACAGGAAATCATCATCAAAAACTAGGTCACTGGTGATACAGAAATCATCAGCAAAAACTAGGTCGTTGGTGACACATAAATCGTCGACAAGAACAAATTCCATGGCTGACTTATGAAATCATCAGCGAACACAATCTATTGTTGACTCAGAATCATCAACGAAAACTAAGTCATTGCCGACCTAGAAATCATCAACGAAAACTAATTATGTGGCTGGCATATGTAATTGTCAGCGAACATAATCTACTGTTGACTCAAAAATCATCAACAAAAATTGAGTCGTTGTCGACCTAGAAATCATCAATAAAAACTATGTCGCTGCTGATTCAAAAATCGGCAACGATGAATGAGTCATTTCTAGTCTTACTTTTTCCCTAGGCTAGGCGTAAGTTCTACGCTAAGCTTTCCCCCTATAACATACCCCAACCTGGTTGGACAAAGACCATTATCAAATCACACCTAATTTATCATAAGGTTATCAAGCAATACGCAACCAAGTCTCAACATGTATATATATTTTGCAAAGGTTCTCTTAACCATTATTTCAAAACTGGAACCTAATGTTGCCACAATCATACATGTTATGTTTTCAATTCAATCATGCCAATTTATCAACATAAATCAATTGTTAATTCACATTATGCAAGAGTCTCATTTCCATCTTATGTCTTGTTTCTTTAAGGGTGTTCATCATGCAAAGTTTCCTTCATGATTTCCCCTTTTTTTTTTATCGAATATTGTTGTCCATTCTCTTCCAATTTACAAATGCAATTCATCATTTCTATCACAAGTATATTTACAACAACATGCTAGAATAACACCTTCACTCACTTGGTTCATAACAATGGAAATTCATCAATCACATAAACAAGATCAAAGCATTAACATAGTATGGTTCCTGTCTAAGGGCTTAACAAGATTACAATTCTGCACATTCCATCATTTCATCTCACTTTCACACAAGCTCTTCAATCATGTATGCATAATCAATACATTAACATAAACATGAATTTTATTTCCGCTCAAACATGTCTCTATGAGTTTAACAAGGTAGCAATTATGAATTTTATCATTTAATTTCATCTCTTTTCATTATCTCCCTCGGTCGGTCTTTAGTTAAGGTTTGTTCATCCAAATTCATCCTTTTTTTTTTGTTAAAGGTTCTAGAATTATATCCACCTTCAGCCCCATTCTCTTCAATCTTTCTATCTAATCCTTGTTAATCATAGGTGTAAGAACCCTAAGTCATTCCCTTACAGTTTCCTTCTCCCTTTTGTCTTGAAATCTCAAAGAAACAAGGAAGTGATGTTGTTCTTACCTTACGATTTGAAATAGCCATAGGGTAGGTTTGAGTAGTTTTTCTTCCTCTTTTCTCTCGATTTCTTCCTTCTTCCTTTTGTTTGTTCCAGTCAACCCTATAGGTTCCTTCTTCCATGTTTTCGATTTTCTCTCCTTTTTCTAACTCTCCACTCACTCAAACACTTAAGGAAGATAACATGCAAGCTGGTTTGGTTAGGTTTTCTTATTGGGAAGGGATGGTTATTGCAGCTAAGGCTGCTAGCTAATTTTTAGGGAGAGGAAAAGTCATTTATATTTTCCTCTCCTATATTTATACCCCTCTTAAATGAAATGGGGGTATTTGGGTGTTGGTCAACCTTGTTCTTATTGGGTTATCTTACGGCTGGTTACCACCCCACATTTCCCACCTAGGATAGGTTGATTTTCCTCCCCCAAATTCTATATAAAGTAAGCTGGTTTGTTTCCTTTAATTCTTCCATAGCATAGGTCAACCTAATACTATCTTTTTGTTGGGTTTTACACCTCTTTGCTTTGGCTTGGTTTAGTGAAGAAATCTTTATCACAAATGATTTTTAAAATCATGAACATTTTATGTTTTGAGAACAAATATTGTTCTAAAATGAGTTTCAAACATATAATTTTTAAAATCTTGAATTTTTTTTTAAATGAATGATTTGTTCTTATATCAGTGAGATTGAAATTGATAAAGGTACATGATGAGGTGACCTTCTATTTTTATGGGTTTCAAAGCAAAAGGCTAAAGTAAAAGCTTGATGTTTTGTTTGAGAAAAATCTCTCTTTTTAAGCACTCATTTTATTAGCATGAATAATAATGAGTGGCTTGTTCACAATGTCACCACTCTTATGAAAATATTTTTTGTATTTTGAGAGCATCATTTATTGATTTATGTTACTTGCTTGATTAGAAAGGACTTGTAAAGACACGTAATGTAAGCTATAGTTCTTGATTATGAAAGAAAATGATTTATAAAACTCAAAACATGTTTCAAGGTTTTAAAGACCCAAAATCACTATCAGTTGGTTAACTCGTTTTGCCCTTTAATATTTTTTTCTTTTTGTTGTTTTTCTTTTATTTGCACTTTTTATTGCTTTGATGGGGTATTTTCATTTTGTTTTAACTATCATTTTTGCTTTTAATTTGGGCATTCCTCCTAGCATTGAAGTTTATTTGGCTTTTTTTCCCTTTGGCTTTCTCATGGTTTTTTTATCAATTAATGAAATTTCACTTGCTTTTAGTATCGAGTGTGATCCTAGTTATGATTTCTATGAAAGAAAAATATTCAGGTTAAAAAAAACCACAAGGGATATATTCATTTTATAACGTAAAAGAAATAACAAAGATGAAATTTTCTTATTTCAAGCGCAAATAATTAAAAGCGATAAACTTTAACCTTATCTAGTGTAATGGTTTGGACTTTGCAAATAAATACATTTCACAAGTTCATGAACAACGAATCCATTACATAATATTTTTTAATTCATTTATTTTTGGAGTTTGGTCACTTCAATAAAGAAGTTACCTGACTCATTTGTTATCCTATAAAAAAATGTTAAAATATTATTTTAAACAATCATCAAATTATTTGTAAATCAAAAGAAATTTTTTTTTTTAAAACTCCACTATGAAAAAGATTTTTCTGAAAAAACAAAAACAAGCCACGTTTATGAAATTTAATGAAGAACTTTTATGAAGGCCAATTTGACAAAACTTCCACCTGAAAAGGCCATTGGTCATCGAATTATGATGGTGCCAAGAGTGACACCATCATCTCATCCCCATATTGTTTGTTATTAATGAAGTTAGCCGAGCTGAGAAAATAGTTGGAAAAACTTATTGATACTAGGTTCATTTTTCCTTCAAAGCTTTATGTAGTGTCATTTTGTTTTAGATAAAAAGCAGATGGAAGCCTAAAGATGCATGCCAATTATCAAGCATCGGATAAGACTACAATAAGAACAAATATTTGGTTTCTTATATTCAAGACTCGATGAATAGATTGAGCAAACCATTCATCTTCAAGGGAAGGTTTATGAATCCTCATTTCATCATTTTTTGAAAAATAAATTATTTTAAATTAATATTTTTTTATGTTTTTAGATAGTTTGATGTGCTGATGTCAAAATTAAATTTTAAAAAATGAAGAAAATTATTTTGATATATTTTCAAATAAAAAACACTTTAAAACACAACCTATATCACACTTTCAAACAGACACTTCACGAAACTACATTTGCAACCGGGTTATTGGCAAATAAAAATTGTTGAGGAAGATGAACACAAAAACTACTATACAAGGAAGTTTTTAGCTATGCTTTTGGTTAACAAATGCAATTTATATGTGGTTTGGCCGGTTATAAGTCTAAAAACTTAATTGTTTTTTTATTTTAAAAGTGTTTTTTAAAAAAATTAAATTTTTTTATTTTTTTCTTTGTTTTAAATTAATATTTTTTAATGTTTTCATATTGTTTTAATGTGCTAATATAAAAATAAAAATTTATTATTTTAATATATTTTTGTGCGAAAAATATCAACACACCTATACACCTATAGAAGAAAACAATGATAATTGTGGTCATTTTTTGCAATGCGTTAACAGGTCTCTTTCACTTGCCACAAATTTCCTAGTGCATCTAAAAACACTCTTTTTTCTATAATATACTACAATGAAATCAACGTATAGATGGAAGCATGGGAGCCAACATGAAGTCTTTGAAAACTTGACTTCAAATCTCGGCTAAGAAATCCGTGATCAATTTTACGTTTAAGAATGAACTAAATAATACCATCTTTCCAACACACATATATATAAAAAATAAAAATAAAAATCTGTCACTTGGCAAGAAATGTATCAGAAAGGTTCTCACCAATAACCATCACAGTCACGCTCACCTGTCATGAACTATTGGCACCATACATAACATGAGAGGCGAAAATGTGAAAGATGTAAAGGCACCAAATTCTCTCAGCGAGTTCACCTACACATGAATCATAAGTCCAGTTACTAGCTCAACGTTTCCTCTATGATCTATAAAACATTAACGTAGATTACAGTAATGGAAAAGGCCACAAGAATTCCAAGAAGACACAGCTAAAATGTTAAATGAAAACTCCTCTATGATATATAAAGACTAAACATGGATTACAGTAATGTAAAAGGCAGTAAGAGTTCCGAGAAGACAAAGCTAAATGTTATATAATGACGAGTCAACTACATCTCAGTCACATAGTGGTTGAGGTTAGCTAAAAGAATTCTTTTCTTTACAGGAGAAAACAAATCCTTTATATAGACATCCGTACATTACAAGAAAATATGAGACATCTGTATTTATCCTTGTACAGTGTGGTATTTCTTGCAGCATTTGTTCGTAGAAAAGTTTTGTTAAGTAAACCTCCTTTACAAATCCATTTTCTAATCTGCCCCCCACCCCCCCCCCCCAAATTTACAAGACATGAAAATGGCAGTGCTAATGTTATGATGATCACATATATACTACCTCGTAGTAATAGCATCAAAGATAGCATCCACTCTAAACATGGCAAACCCCTTGCATTATACAAGGTTGAGGGAGACAGCTCCATCTGAATTCTGAAAATCTTGTGATAATAGCAACTAGCAGGTTCTGGGATTAACATCATTGTTGCCCAACATGCATGTAAAATATAAGCACGAAAAGTTGATGCAATATCAGAAAAAGGACCTTTTTTTCAATTAATTTATAAATGTGTTAATTTAGTTTCTTATATGAATCCAACTTATCATTTAGGATGTCTGTATCATTTAGAGGACTACTAGTATTAGGACTGTCCAATATTTTTTATTCAGCAACAATTTTGATTGATCAGACTGTTTTAAGATTTTGCTTTGCCTAAAAAAGCCCACATATTTATGTGTCTCAGGTTGTTTTACGAAGAAAATGAGTTATGAAAATTATTTGTTCTTGGGGATTTCAAGAGCATGGGTTCAAGTATTTCAAGTGGATTTTAGGTTGACTATCCTTTTTACTTTATTACTGTCTTCGTTCTACATTAAGAGTCCTATCAAGAGAACTATCTGTCATTTTCACAAAATTTCTAGCATTAGCATGAGAAACAGCTTGCACTCTGCATAAAACAACTCGTATAAAACTACCACTCTCCGTTCCATCTGAATTCCAGACAGGTACTCCGATTTTTGACATAGAGATCTGACATGTTTTCGTCCTATGCTATCACACACCAATTACATTAAAGGTAAAAGCAAACTGCATGCTGCAGCATTTATCATAAGATTCCCAGTTTCAGCATTGCAGGTAGAAGTTAAAATTTATGTAGGAGATCATGAAGTATGTGCACATGCTGGAAAGGGGTGAATATACTTACAATCTTTGTGCTGCTTCCTATCTTGAATACAGCTGCAGCATCTGCATAGAAAAGAAATGTGAGGGCTAAAAAAATGATGAAAAAATGTCAGAAGATTTTAATTCCGAATCACAGAAGACAGGCAACTGCAATCTCAAAACCTCTGTGCTGAAGAATCTCCTTTGAATTGAGTCTCTATTTCACCTAGATACAATCTCAACAAAGGTGACCTGCAACACCATTTACAGGATCATTAATTGCAAATGGACAAACATCAAGCACTCCATTCATTGAAGTTTGAAGCACCTTTTGTTAAAATCATGTGAGAGCCATCAAAATTAAAAAGCTCCATTGTAACTGTGTGATTATATCATTTCACAGAAATCACAAATGCAATGAAACTTGTTCAACCATAACAAGTCTAAAAGAAAACTAAAATCAGATTAATTCCTTTATAAATTACATTCCCAGAACATCCAGACAATGAAGAGAAAAGCAATAAGAATACCATGATGGGATTGCAACTGCTGCAAGGACAGGGGACTGTTTCCACAATAGAGAAAGTTGATAGCCCTGCAGTCTGGCTAGATACTCAAGAATATCACTTTCCTGCTATAAACAGCTAAAACCAATCAAAATGTATAATATAAACATAGGAACAAAGGATGTGGAGCTATACACTGGATACAGCACCAGTCAATTGCAAATAAATAAACAAACAGCACAGTAAGGAAACATAACAAAGTATACTAAGAGATGACATTGTTCATTCAGCCAAGTGCATCAAATTCTGCAACAGTTTCCAAAAGACCAAAAGAAGGATAAATAGATATGTGATGATTAATGCCACGCTCTTGCAACCTTGGAAGTTCGCTCCACTAGGCATCATGAACCTCTACATGAAATTTCTACCCCAGCAACAAATGCCTGGTGCAGCTCATTATTTTGCTCAAGGGGACACAAACAAAAAGATAGGTGCAGAACTTTGTCCCTCACAAGCTGAATGAAGCATCCAGCGCCAGTCATCCAGTATGACTGTGCACAATGAGCGTGGTTAGCTTTGAACTTTAGCCACCAAAGCAATATCCTCAACAAAGGCCATAAATAGTGCATACATTATTAGGTTCCAAGCTCAAAATGAACTCCACCCAGCTTGCCCCGACACAGACAACCATGGCCACTTGAGCATTATGTCCAAAACCACTCCAAGTCCAAGGGTCTTCATCGAGGAAGTAGGCAGCATAAAGATCCATCTTTTATGTATAAACAAACAGGAATAATGAAAAGCTGAGACTAATCGACACCACATTTAATGTGTTTGGTAAAGCGGTGCAATGTGCTTCTCAATTGAAAATGCATCAAAATGATGGTTTTTTTTTTAAGTCAACATATCAAAACCATTGAAAAACACCTAAAAAACATCAATTTGATGCTTTTTTCAGGCAAAACATTGTTTGAAAAGTAGGTTCAACCACAAAAACAAACGCTAAGAAAAAAAAAGTGATTTTTCTCTCATAAACAACTATTAATAGGGATCACAGACAGATGCTTGTTCATAGAGATACTACTCTTACACTAAAGGAATCATCATAGAATTTGATCTTTGTAGCAATTGAGCCCAATATTTCCGCATGCATCAAGCTTGCCAAATTTCAAGTCAATCAAACATAGGTATGTTATCCCATCCATGTGACTTGTTTACTTCATATTCTCAATAATAATAATAAAAAAAAATCTACTTTCTAAGATAGAGTGTCATGGTTGTAGATCAATTTGAAATTCTACACTAGCACAAGGAAAAATGTTTATATGAAGGACAGTAATATAGGAAATCATAAAACCGTGTAGGCATAGAACCTGCACCTCATGTCAATGGATACCTCTTCATGAGTATGTGTGTGTGTTTTACATATCTATATAATCCATTCATATTCAAGTATATAGAGCACCTTTGAATCTGCTGCTCTCTCACTGGAATGGAAACCTTGAGCTCTTCCAGTAAGCAAGCTGCACACCTCATAATATAGGTTTGAGATAGTGGCGGAGAAATATGAAACTGATGTAGCGTATTCAATTAGACAATTCCATTGGCTTGCAATGCGTCCGAGTAATAGGAGTTCCTGTCTCAAGGGAAAAGCAAAGGACTTCCTAAAAACCAAGGTCAATTTTCAGTAAATCAACTCAAATGCACTATCTAGAATCTAGATCACCAAAACCAAGTGATTCAGTAATTCATCAGCATCCATGCCAGGAAGCCAAGTACAATCTTAATTGCCCACAGCAAGATCACAATATGTCAATATTAATAACAGCAATGATATGCTCATGTAATCAAAACAAAAAAGTAAACTGTTTTTCATTCTACTGAATCAATGAGATACATGTAAGGGTAAGCTATTAAAACATATGCAGAAATGCACAAGCTAGTTTTCAGGGATGGATTCACAAATGCAAAATTTAACCCAGATTTGACCTTATGTTTGCACTAACCCGATCATTCTATTTCAATTCTCATTTACATCCTTCACTAATTTAACCTAGACTCCTCCCCAAACTGAACCCCCAAAAAAAAACCATGCGTATAAAAACGGGTTTAGTTTGCTGGTTTTGAGCGAACTTCACAACCATCATAAAATAGCATCAAAAGGTGTGTGAGAGAGAGAGAAAGAAGGTCACATGTAGTTATTGAAAGAAACCTAGATGAGAAAATTTGACAGTGCATTCCAAAGCAAGCCAAGTGAATCAAGTAGCACAAGTGCAGTTGTGTTTGGTTGACATCACTGCTTGCAACCATTTATACGCTGAAATATATTACAATACATGCACAATGAATTTAGCATGCACATAAAGCTTGTAGATGATTCCTAAGTCAATGGAATTCTTAATATTTCAAATATTGAAAACTCATGGATCAAATAAACATTATATTGTAAAATATGAACCAAACGAGTGATTGCTGGTCATAAAATCAAGCTATATGTATTAGACTACATCCTTCTATTTAATTTCAAAAATTAGATCGACTTACAACTATTTCACTCGAACCATCATTCTTGCAATCTGCTGAAGTATTCAGCCGTTCAAACACTTGTAGCCACTGCATCTTAGGGGCAGAAAATATCATGCTGGCACCTGAGACCAATCTAATGGTTCTCTTATCAAGAAAATACGAAACCATCTTTGATTTCCAATGATTCCACGTGAAAAAATCAACCGGCTTTTCTATTTCCCTGCACACAAAGCCAAAGTGTGTCTGTTTTTGACCTCAAAGTAAAAATTCTATAATCTAGCACCATCTACTTGCTCAATTGAACCAATCGACATGAGTAAAATAGTTGTAAAAAAATGTCAACAAACTTTATTTGCAAGAAACAATGAAGCCTACATGGTTTTATGCATGTAATTGTCAGTCAATAAACAAAATGCACTTATTTCACAGTTAGGGAAATGAATTCGTTTTATACCCAACAGATGAAGGAGCTCCATCAAGTTTTAGTTGTTCTTCCAGCATGCTACTATCAGATTCAGTCCCACTACTACACCTGATAGCATTAGAGAGGACATCTAAGCCTGTCTCCACTGTCGATATGCATGACACTGCAGACTGCCTCTTGAAGACTTCTTGAAGAGTCAACTTTGTCAAATCATTATCGCAGAATTTTCCAAACTTCACAGTTTGACTAATTTCTTCTGATAAAACCATAGAATCCTTCACAAAACCCCTCCTTTCTAGAACCAAATCAAGCTGCAGATTCCGCGGCTTTAACTTGTTAAGATACACACTTAGACAATCATGCTCCGATTCCGAAACCCTCTCAAGCTCCATCTCAATTACAGCAGTTAAAAAAGCTTTGAGATGTGAATCCCTCAGTGGTAAAGTCTGGAACAAATGGGCCAACACAAAACTCCTTGCCCTACTCAGAGTATCGCATGAAAGATTTGCAAGACCCTGCTTTTATCAGATATATATATATTAATCACGTTAAACTTTGTCACAGATAATAAAACTAACTCAAAATGAAGAAAGCCACAACCTGGGGAAAATAAGGGTTTGATTTCATTTGACAGAGAGCTGCATCAAGTTCCTTAATTGAGTCCTGGTAAACATCTGAGCTACTCATATGCTTAAGTACCTAAGACGTCATAAGAGTAGTAATTACCAGGAACATTTATAATAATGCTCTGTCTGCCCTTCAATGAAGAAACGAACTAATGCTTACATACACGAAGATTGATTTAAAGAACCAAAAAAACCTGTGGCGCTTACATTTTGGAAGAAGGAACCCCAGTGGATGGCTTTTTTTATGTTTTGAGCGTCCCAGTGGGCTAAAAGAGCAGAGGATTGATACCCAGATGCTAAAATCATTATATCTACAAACCCTTTTAGAAGTTTCACCATTTCCTCTAATGATATGTATGGGTAATTCCACCCCATTCCCTTATTCTTCTTTCTCGTTGCGCTACCGAAGAGCACGAGCAGCAGCAAAGCGCGGGGAGGGAGTCACAAGTTACAACCGAGAGAGAGAGAGAGACAGGTGAGAATGTTTTCTCAATTTTTTATTTCTTGCAATTCTCAATTTAGTTATACAGTGTAGAATACCAATTTTTGTCTTTTTTTTTTAATTTACCATTTTTAATTATGACTTTCCTACTCCATTAACGAAAGCTAATTGATGACGAGAAATTACTCCTCACAGAAATACTGTTTTCTTATTATTATTATTATTATTATTATTATTTTTAAATTTATCTTTTAATATTAAATTTATTATAAATTGAGTTTTATAATTTATTTTAAGCTGTTTTAATTTTATAACTCGAATCATAAATTTTATGACTTAACCTGATTAAATTAGATTTTTATAAGTAATTGATTTTTTTTAATTCTATTTTTTATTATTTTTAATTAATTAAAAATTAAAATTTATATTTTATAACGTACCATTATTTGTAATAAAATTATAACCAAACATTTCTTATATACATGAAAAAATAATTAGCAATTTGTAACATCCCACCATTTGCAATACAATTATAACCATATATTTGCCATATATATTAATAAATGAGGCTTTAGAGACACACACAAATTATGTTCATTCTTCTATTTATAAATCATGAATTATTTATCTTATTTTCTTCGATTCCATTCTACAAAAGACTTATTAAATTATTTTATTTTAATAAAATTTCCGTAAATTTTCTTTTTAATTTTTAATATTTCAATTATTTAATACTTCATAACTTGCATAAAATCTAATTTTATTTTTCTCATCATCAACAAGTGTCTTTAATTTTTAATTTCATCACTATCACTTAAATCATAATTTCACATATTTTCATAACAACACAAAATTTCAAATTATTTATTTAGAACATTTATACAATTTACACACACACACATTATCTGTAAAGCATGAAAGTAAATGTAAGAGTATTTAAGTTAGTTATTTATAAAATAATAATAAAAATAAAAATTACAAAAATAGAAACAATAAATCCTACTAATTATACAAAAGGTAAAACATGTGCTAAATGGATACCTAAATAGCTAAACTTATAACACAAACTAGATTAGTCTTGTCCACTAGTGTGCGATGGACTTGTGACCCATAAAATAATAAACAATTAATACTTAATTTCCACGAAATGATATCGATAATAATAGACTAGATTGATAACTTTTGACATTCATATCTACATTTTAACTTTTTCATTCCGAACCTAGGTACTAACTTTGCAAGTTTTGCCTTTTAAATTCATTAATAATTTTCTTCTTCTTCGTCCTTACCAAGGTTGTTATATTAACACTTAACTATCGTTAGTTATTGTCAGTCAATATTTTTCAACTTTCAACCATTATATTATATCAATCCATTAATTTTATTTTCATGATAGACACCATTATTTACAGTAGTCTCTTTCTGAGATGGAAATCTTACTGTTCATTTGTCTCGATTCATAACAATGGATTTAACATTCATTAGCTTCTGTAAAAGGCGGTAAGCTTAATACTCATTGGCTTTCATCATAGATGACAAACTTGTTTTTTATTTCACATTTTTATTCACTCTTTTTTTACCATTTCTTTTTATATGTATTTTTATATGTTATGTTCATTTCTTATATATCCTTTTTGTTATCTTTTTTTGAACACCATAGTACAATAATATAAATTAAAAAAAATATATAACAATAATTTAAAGAGATGGAGTGTTAAGCACTTACCTGCTTCTTATGTAGATCAAGCTCCTCATGCTAATGGCCCATCTCTTGATGCTTCTCCTAATCAAAAAAAAAAAAAAAGAGATGCAATAATTAATATGTCTCTCAAAACAACTCATCCATTTTCAAGTCAAACAACTTTCAATTTTATACTAACTTATTTCACTCTTTCTTAGTACATTACTAAATATAAAAATAATATACAACAATCCATATTCATGAAATTTCATAACCCAACAACTATCTTAAACCATACTTCAATCTTCCATATATAATTTCTAATAAGTAAACAAACTAACTTATATTTCAATGTATATAATTAACTATTTTCTTTCAATATTATCGTCTTATTAATACTTATAAGATAATCAAAATTACAATAATATATCAATCAATTATTCAATTTCCCCAAACCATATACATGGCCAGCTATAAGGTTCGTTGTATCATCATAATTCTTTCTTCAATTGTTCATAAATTTTCATTAAAAACAAGCTAATCTAACTCGATTCATCAATTATAAATTAATAACACAAATCCCTCCAGGAGCGGAAGCAAGGTGGGCAACAGGGGCCCTAGCCCCCCTTCAACACATTTTAATTTTGTTTCATTATTAGGTAATGAAGTAATAAGAGAAGTTATATTTTTTATTTTAAAGAGGTGGGCCTTATATTAAGTATGACTTTACTTTTGATTTTCTTTGAATTTACTCTTGACTTGCATGGAAAGAAAACAATATAAAGGCATTATTTTGTGAAATAAAAAACAGAGCCATCAATTTACCCTAATATAAATCCTGCAGCCGATCAAAAATAAAAATAAAAACACAAATCACGAGTAAAATTTTTCTACAAAAAGATTGAAGCAGAGCCACCAATTAATTTATCTTTCATCAAACGAAACAAGGTAACTTAAATTTAAAATCTATTTTTGTTTTGTGTTTGAGATGTTTGTTAATAATTTGATGAGGTTTTTTTTTATAATTCTACCATTTTTGCTCCTTTTTTTTTCCTCAGATCTGCTAGTTCTACCAATTATTTTTTGAATTCTTGTTATAGTGATTTTTTTTCTAATTAATTAGATATATTTTATTGGTTTGTTTTGATTATGCTTGGATTATTTTTTTATGTTTTGTTTTTAGCAGAGCCACCAAAATTATCAATTTTTTCTTACTATATATGCTTTGATTGTAGGTTGAACCATGAAAAAAATAAGAAGAATTGATTTTTTTTTGAAAAACAAATATTGATAACTCATAGCCTACTGAACGAGCTTTTTCAACGATGAAGATTGTTAAAACAAAACTTCGTAATCGGATGGAGGATGATTTTCTTGCAAATTATTTGATTGTCTATATAGAAAAATAAATTTTTGAAAGATTCACAATTGATATGATAATCGATGATTTCTATTCTATGAAAGAAAAACGAGCACAATTAAAATAAATATGTAAGAATCATTCTTTATTATTTTTTGCTTTATTTCAAAGTTTATCAAACATAAATAATGCTTCGCTTTAACTAATGTTTCTTATATACTTTGTATGTTTATATTTGATAGGTATAAAGACCAACAACATTAAAGTGATGGATATATTATGAAGGTAAAATTAACTTCATTGCTTTGACTCAATTTAATATTACTACAACCTTCTACCTTATACAAATGTCATTATATATTTGTAATAAGTTATTTGAATAAAACTAAATTATACAGATTTTGTTTTACAACTCATGTACAATAAATTAAAACAAATATTATATCTTGTTATATTAATTTTGGCCCCCCTAACAAATAATCCTAACCCCCCCTATTATTGCCCATATACCCTAATTCACCGAATACTAATAAAATCAATTAAATTTTGTTAATGAAATTTAATCCATTTCCAATTATCATATACATGGCCAGCTATTAGGTTCGTTGTGTCATCATGATTCTTTCTTCAATTGTTCATAAATTTTCATTAAAAACAAGCTAATCTAACTTGATTCATCAATTATAAATTAATAACATAAATCCCCCCCTAATATTGCTCATATACCCTAATTCACCGTATACTAATAAAATCAATTAAAATTTTGTTAAAGGAATTTAATCTATTTCCAATTAGTATTGTCATAACAACACACATTAACTTCATACAATTTCTAAACATTCAACTCAAACAAACAACTTCCCATTTAGCATTAAACTTAGTCAGCCCTAGTTCTTCATTACCTCCATGATTTCTACTTTATTTTTCCATGATTTTGCATTTATCAAAACTTTTTCCATCCCAATTGTTTTAGTTACAACAAGATTTTCAATTCTTCTAAATTTCAACAATGAACCCCACCCAAAAAACTTGAAATATTTTATCAAAATCATTTAAACTTCCCTCAAGCTTATATGGATGAGTTTAAGACACTTTACCAGTTGATTATTTGAATTTCAAATGCTTCATAATCAAGTTTCCACTAATCCTTCTTCTCCTTCCTTTATTTTCCCTAGTTTCTCTATCTAAAACCTTAATTTTCTTTCACTTTAATCACTCCTAATTCTTGTGTTTATGTGTTTTAACTCCACTAATCCCTCCTATGATATCTCAAAACCTAGTTTACCTAAGAAATTTGGAGAAAAAGCAAGGAATAAGAGAATAAAAAAGTTCATTCTCTCTATTCATGGCTGGCGATTTCATATAAGAAAGGGAGCTGGATTTTTTTGTTAATTTATAGTTTTGTTATTATCCTATGTCTCTTAAATAATTCTAGGAAGTTTTCTAAGTTTTCGTTAAAATTTGATACCATAATGGATCAAATTTATTCATATTCCTTGACTATCCTTTGAAAAACACATTGTTCCAAAATTTATATTTTATATTTATTGATTTTATTGATATTTTCTTTTATTCAAGATTCCACTATAATTGAGAATTCACACTTAATTATTTCATCTTCAACCCTTAGGGTCTGTAACTATTTTGTACAATCAACTACTCATTTTAAACTCTCTTGAGATATTTTCTACTTCAATATTTTTCTAAAATTTTAACTTGAGGTTTACACTCTCTTCTTTATAAAAATTTCATCCCTAAAATTTAAATTCATACATATGTTTAGAAACAAGTCTAGATATTTCTTTTCATTTTGGATTCCCTTTCTTATGTCTTCTTTTTTATTTGAGAATTTCTCCATAGCACTCTTATCAAATAAACCTTCTTATTTCCCGATTCCTTTTCTTTATAATCTAAAATCCTCACTGGTTTTACTTCTAGGGTTAAATCCTTATTAATCTCCCTTGGTATTTGTGGCAAAACTTGTGAGGGATCCATCTTTGCCTTTCGAAGTAATGATATATGGAATAAATTTTGTATTTTAAACTAAATGGGGGTGGTAATGCCAATTGAATGAATTAATCAGATCTGCCTTGATGTAAAATGAATTATTAGGGAATTAATATCTTAAAGTCAAGTTCTAAACCACTACATGAAGGGTAGACTTACTACATGGTCTCAAAAGGGTTCTTTCGTGAAGGCAATATAAGGATTTACAAGAAATGATTAGAGCATAGTATAATTGTAATTACCAAGTAAACGCTCAAAGCATAATTGGATGTTTCACGAATCTAAATTTCAACTAAAAGTCATAAGGCAGACTACTACTTCCCACTTAACCTAAAATTAGGTTTATTTAAAAATTTAAATGCAGGAAGGCATTAATCCATACCTGATATACTTATACATGAGCAATATGTAAAAAAACATGCTAAAATTAAATTACACAGACCAAAAAAAAAATAAACAAGCGAACAAAGCTCAATCCGACCATACAAGTCCCTAGTGAGTCGTCATCCTGTCGAGACGTGCACGACGTCGAATGGCAAATCTGCCTCCTAGAATTGAAGGATGTTTAAGTTTAATTATAAAGTTATTATTAGAGAGAGTTGTCATCTAATATCATGGTCACTAGAAAACCTATGGTCTGCGAGAGTTTAGATAAGGAGACTAATTATGCAAAAGGAAGACATGTCACCCCCAACGTACCCTATCTAGGATAAGTTGCGTTGTTGATTGATTGTTAATCTAGGTTATGTTTCTATCCGTTGATTTTATCTAAGACTCAAGACAGATCTCTCTTTGTGATAAAGTCTCTATCTTATAAGGTTAAATCCTAACTATTCTAATGCCCTAATTTTAGCATCGCATTCATCTCTTATTTTGTATCTTTAACATAAAAAGGTATATTTTATGATGTAATTTTATACTCATAAACATTAAATTCTACAAATAAATTCTAACACTCCAAATAACAAAATAATTATTATAGGATTTTTTGTATTTTAGCCAAATCTTAATGGATAATCATAAATTGTTTACGATATCTATTTTATATTTTTAAAACATGATAAAAATATATTTTTTGTTTGTTTTTGTGTTTTAGATAATATGCATGAAAAAACCCTTAGAATTTGGTCATATGCATGAAACAAAATATATTTTTGTATTTTTTTTACATGAAGAAATCTTTTGAGTTTTTTTGGATTTTTTTGAAATTTTAAAGAAAATCGGGTATTTTCAATACCGGTTTCGTATCTTACAATGTAATTCTACAACCCAATATTAAATGAGTTTTTGTGTTTTAGAAAATATGCATGAAAAAACCCTTAGAATTTGGTCATATGCATGAAAACAAAATATATTTTTGTATTTTTTTTACATGAAGAAATCTTTTGAGTTTTTTTTGGATTTTTTTGAAATTTTGGAGAAAATCGGGCATTTTCAATATCGGTTCAGTATCTTACAATATAAATCTACAACCCAATATTAAATGAAATAATTTAATAAAAAACATATTTTTGTATTCTCTAAAATAAGGAGTTTTTTATTTTTTATTTTTGCTTGAAAATTAAGAGAGAAAAATTAGGTATTTTTAATACTAGGTCTGTATTTTATAGTGTGATTTACAACCCAATATTAGGAAAAATTATTGAGAAAACATGCGAGGGACCCAAAAATAATTTTAAAATAGTTTTTGAAATTTTTGAAATTTTTATTTTTATTTTTAAGAATTTGTTTGGCTAAACATTCAAATAAGAACAAGCTAAAAACTTAAGGAAAGGCATAAAGGTGTGTTTGGCAAACACATTCTTAGCCTAAAGGTTGGGCTTATTGGGCCTGAGGCCCAAGCTCAGCCTGGTTTGGATGGGCTGACAGAAAATCCAAAAGTTACTTCTTCTTTTTTTTTCAAAAAAAAGATGGACTCAACCTAGTCATATGGGTTAGGTCTGATCCAACCCACATAACTTGTAAAAAAGTTGTAATTCATGTTTTGCATACTTGTATAGGAGAGAGTAATTAAAATGAAGATGGGAAAAGAAAGCTTATATGGCCTAGTGAGATGCCAACTGCTGTTGTTGGCCTTCCACGAAGATGGTGGAGATGGTAGTGGAGTTTGTTGCTGCTCACAATGCTAGTCTGGGAGGAAAAGAGGTGCAACTTTAATTGGTGTTGTCATTGTTGACTAGTGGTTGAAGGTGTAAAAGTCATTGCTGGTCTAAAAAAAGGATGCAAGCATGTGGTGCCTTGTGTGCATATCAAGAGAATTGAATTTAAAGATGTTTGTCATGCATGCTATAGTGTTGAAACCTTGAGAAAAGCATATTCTATTGATGTGCACCCTTTATTTGAAGTTGATCTCTATCCAAAGGAAAGAGATGTCATTACCCCCCAACTTGAAAAGGTGTATTGATAGACTAAGAAAGAATCGAAGAAGGAAAGATGAAGATGATTAGTCTGGTATGGTAAGGAAGATGGTTTCAACACTTAGATACAATAATTACAAGCAGTATGACCATGATTCTAGAACTTACCAAAGGGACAATGCTTAATAGATTTCGAGTAGAGGTTATGGTAGAGTTGGGAGATCTAAGAAGGGATCCGATATTGATGCTATAAGAGGCTTAAGAGGTGGTATAATTGAGAGGAAATCTAGTGATGGTGCTATGAGAGGCTCAAATAGTAGCAAATATGGCAAAGTTACTAGAGATGATGCTAGTACATCCTCATCATAACCCTCTACACATGTGATTCTATTGTGGTACCTGAATATATCTTTAGTTTTAAATGAATATCTAATTTGAATAATCTATGTGATCTTTTAAATGTTCAGAAGTATATCTATATCTTCTCAACACTTTACCCAAAAGTAGTTTCATTGATTGAAATATATGAAAAAAGATTGATGATTTTCAGTGTTGCTGCTGCTATGAATGTTAGAATATTTATGATTTTTCTAAATATGTTTGAATTTTGATGCTTTTGGTAAAATAATTTGAACAACTAATGTTCGAATTGTTTTGTACTATAAATGTTATATAGTTATAGATCAAAGTTGCCTTATGTTTTTATTTTATTTTTTGACATGAACAAAAAAAATAGATACAAATATTAATATCACACATTAAATTAGTTACTAACAACAATTTCACACAAACAAAGCTAGCTTTCATGTTATGATTCTTGATCCAAACTCCACGTAGTTCATCTTTCATTTTCTTCAATTCATCCAGTTTCACTCGACATCATGAGAACATCCTCCACCTATTACAATACTTTCAATTTCATTTATATGTTTACACCAATCAATAAAATTAGTCGCGTGACCAATCATTACATCTATAGAATAACTTGTTCTTACTAGCTTTTATTTTCAATATTCTAACCGCTGCTTTTTTTTTACATATTTCTTGCACCTTCTATTTTTTAACTTGAGTTCATCCAAACTATTGCAACTTTCTAAGCTACTAGCATTTGATGTAGATGAAGGCATGTTAACTATGTCTGAGAATGTTTTATTTGTCAAGTTTGATGGGGATTGAGGCAATACATGTTGGGTTGTGATTAACAATGTTGTTAAATGAAATTAGGTGAAGATTAAAGAACAATATGGTGTTCTTATGCTTCTTAAAATTTGCTAGAATTTGAAACTTTTGGAGGTTATTTGAGAAGAAAATGATGTTGTCATGTTTCTGTAATTTTTAGGGTGTTTTAAGAACAAAATAGTGTTTTTGTTCTTAAATAATTATTAGTAGTGGCATTGTTGTAATTAATAAAGGTAGGAGTAACGACTACATTTTAAAAAAAAAGCCGACATTTTTGTTATTTATTGTGTTTAGGGGAATTTTAGACATTAAATAAAAAGTAATGACAAGCATATAAAAAAGTAAATATTTTTTTTAGGTGAAAGAGATATAAGATGTAAAGTGTTACTTGCACTTCAAAATATAAATTATAAAATTTAATTTTTTAATAAAATTTAATTCATAAAATTTAATTTTTAATATAATTTAATTCAAAGCATAGGTCGATGAGATAACTTTTCATATATTAATAAATAATTATAATGTCTTTTTTTAAAATAAAAAATTCTCTTTAATCTCCCTATTTACATACTTTATTTCTATATTTCTTTACAGATTAAAAAAATTAAAAGAAAATGAAATGGATGAAAAAGTTGTAATTGTTTTTTTTAAAAAAAACAAGATTAAATATATAATTTATAAAACTATGAAAATTATTAAAAATATTGATGTACAGAATTAGTCCACATCATGGACTGAATTAATAAAACTATCACAAATAATTAGATTTGTACAAATTATATATTTAGTCAATCACATTTAGAATGTAAATTTTTTATATTTGATAATAAAGCTATAATTATGAAATAAAGTAATAAGTAATGCATCCATCACAAAATAATGTCAACAAATTTAATAATTATGTTAAAATTCTAATGGTCTTATTCATGAGCTTAGATTATGGTACATCAAGTGTATATAATAATTTTTTGAAATAATTTATTAATCATGATAAATTTTAACTTTATTTTTGTTCATGATAAATTCTTTAAAGAAATAAGTTATTTTTTAAGATATTATTATCATAAACTAATTAAAGAGGAGAAATTCCTCCTCACAAAGTCAATAAATTTTTTTTTTAATTTCATTTTTTAATATTAAATTTATTAAAAATTAAGTTTTATAATTTATTTCACTTTATTTTCTACGGGGTTATTTTAATTTTATAACCCGAGTAATGACTTTTGAAAGTTAACCTAGTTGACTTGAATTTTTTTTCTTTTATGTAATTGATTTTTTTTTTCATTTTCATCCTTCATCATTTAGTTTGATTGACAATTAAATTTTATAATTTGTTTTGATTTTTTTCTATGAGGTTATTTTAGTTTTATGATTCGAGTCAAGAGTTTGACGAGTTAAATTAGGTTGATTCAAATCTTTTTTTTTCTTTTTTAGTTGTTTTTTTTTAATTTCATCATTTAATGTTGGATTGATTAAGAATTGAACTTCATAATTTGACAGATTATCCTGGGTTGACTCAAGTGTTTTTATTATTTTTTTAATTAGTTTTTTTCAACCTCATTCTTCAACATTAAGTTGATTGAGAACTTTAATATATATATTTATTTATGAGGTTATCATTATCTCATTACTCGAGTCATGAATTTTACATGTTAACTTGGGTTGACCCGATCAATCTAATATATTGTTATTTTAATATATTTTTTAATCAAATTATATTTTTTTATCTGATTATCTATGTTGCATTTGGTGTTGCCAAGCTAAATAAGTTATATGAAATTAATCTTTAAACGTTTTAAATTATTTTCTTTTAAAAATGTATTGGTAATAATTGAATATTTTTTTAACTTTTTTAAAAAATTAATCTTACCTGTAGCGTAAAACAGGTAAATAATTTAATTTTTAAGAATACATCTTCACATTCAATAATGGCACTTAAGTGAATTTAATAAATTCTCTTAATGATTTAGGAGCCCGACTCTCAATAGCTGCCGCCTAGCTGTTAGCTATTCTGAATACGATACCGTTTAAGCTTACATTGTTGTATAGTTACCATTTTCTCCCTACCCAATAACGATAATGACTGTAAGGCCTGTAAGTATAACAAACGGGAGACAGGCCTGTAATGACCATTTTATCACGTTGTATAGTCATCATGTCCGGTGGATTACTCTTCAGCTCCCAATTTCCGATTTTCTCCACCACCACCGCCACCAAAAAAACCCACCGCTTCGCATGCCTCGTCATCCCAAGACAATCCCTGAATCAAACCACCCCTCCTGATCAACAATCACCGAACCCCAAACCCATCCTTTCCACAATAACAAACCTATTGTGGGGCCAGTCACTGCCACCAGGACTCCTAATATCCACCTTCCGTACAACATGGAACTCCACGTGGCAACTCATGATGTCCCAGCTCGCTCCCTCTGATTCTTCCGGCAGGTACACAAGACCCGCCTCAAAATTCCGCCTGAACCCTCCATTTACGCTCCCAAACTCAACAACACTTCACCTCTACGTGGGCTTACCTTGCCCATGGGCGCACAGGACATTGATAGTTCGGGCGTTGAAGGGCCTGGAAGATGCGGTCCCTGTCTCAATTGCTGGACCGGGTCAAGATGGATCGTGGGAATTCAAAGATATTCCTATCTCAAACAGGGATAGGAATATTCTTGTCCCGGGTAGGGATAATGCTAATGGGTGCCGGAATCTGAAGGGCGTGTATGGGTTAAGGAGGTCAGGTGGGTACAGTGGGAGAGCTACGGTGCCAATGTTATGGGATGTGGAGAAGAAGGAAGTAGGGTGTAATGAGAGCTATGATATAATCGAGTTTTTCAATTCGGGTCTTAACGGGTTGGCCCGGAACCCAGGTTTGGACTTATCACCAAAGGAATTGAAGGGAAAGATTGGGGAGTGGAATGGATTAATTTATCCCAATGTCAATAATGGGGTTTATAGGCAGGGTTTTGATCTTCGTGGGTTTTACGTTTTCTTTTCTTTATTCTTTGTGGGTAAAGGTAAAAAGGATTTATGAATGATTTGTTGTTATTGTAGGTGTGGGTTTGCTCAAAGTCAAGATGCATATGACAGTGCTGTGAATGGTTTATTCACTACACTGGAGGCGGTGGAAGATCATCTGACCACCTCGCGATACTTGTGTGGAGACACCTTGACTCTTGCGGATGTTTGCTTGTTTACCACTCTAATTCGGTTTGATATTGTGTATAATGTTCTGTTTAAGTGCACAAAGAAGAAGCTGATTGAGTACCCTAATCTTCATGGCTACATGCGTGACATTTACCAGGTAGGCATATCCATCCTCTGTTTTTCAAGCTCGTCAAGAGATAAATGTTGTGCAATTTGTTTATTTTATTTAGGTTCATGCATTTCATGGTTGCAATGGCTTGATGTTTGTGCCATGTACAGATGCCAAAGGTTGCTGAAACATGCAATTTTTCAGCCATTATGGATGGTTACTACAAAGTACTCTTCCCACTGAATCCAGGTAGCATTTGTCCTGTTATGCCTTCTGAATGTGAGCATGATGTCCTCCTCTCCACCCCTCACAATAGGGAGTCTTTGTCATTAGCGAACAAAACTACCAAACAGGATCACTGAGTATATGAGAGGATCGGAGATAAAATAGCAAAAGGTGGAAAGGAGAACTACCAAACAGGATTATTGAAGATATCAGAAGGAAATTGGAGGACTGCAAAACGTCCTCTTAAGGAGATTGATGTATGATGATGTGATCAGTTGTGGTTTCTTCTTGATGCTATCAAGAATTTTTGTCATGGAGAGCATGGGATGGTTCGCCAAAATGTAGCATCAGAATTGCCGTGCAGACAATGTCACACACTGTTGTTTCCTTATCTTCATATGCAAGTGGATGATGCTTTATTTAATGACGAACGTGACTGTCTAAGATTGTGATGCAAGATTAATATCAACCCTGTGTATTGCTGACATGCGGTGAATGCCCTTGAATCGCATGGATGCCTCATTCGGATGGATGTTCAAAGACGGACGATAAAATCTGCTCGCACAACATGCTGCTTTCAGAATTTTAATGCCCTCAATGCCCTGTGTTGAGAAGATAACTGCATGTTTAATCCCTAAAACATACCCTAGAGGTTGCATGAGTCCAGCCATGCTAGATGCAAGTTGTCCAGCAGAGAATTGAATTCTGTTTTTGCATTATCTAACGTGACGAAATGTACCTGTTGTTCTTTGCAACCAGACAGCTTAAAAGAAGGCCATTCTTCACATCCTTGCCATTGATTTCGAGCTGGAAACAGGACGGCAACAATCGCTCCATAGAATCCCAGCATGTTCTTGGCTAAATAGTTCAAAGGGCTTCCTTGCATGGTCAAAGAATGCTAGGATACATTTCAGAGGATGACCTTTTTAAGGTTTTCAACTGCTTGCTAATAATCTGCTAGGAAATCACACGGCGATCTCCTCTTTGTACTTTCAATGCCATCATGTTGCCATCTCAAACGAATTGATCATTGGTTTCCAAGCACTCATAGGGGCATCTCCATGTTAGGTCGTGGATGGTGCCTAGCATAGGATTAGCGCATAGCAGCAGCTTGTGCAAAAACAAGCCATACTGCGTTGCACTTGATTGGAATCTCTCTCCAGCAAATAGCAGCCTGTGGCCAAACCATGACGCCCAACTTCAATGGGGAGCAATCAAAAGCGGATAAAAATGGCTAGTGCCTGATATGATGGAGGACTCAGAACTAGGGCAGATCACAAAGCCAAAATCCTGTACAATAAACAAAGACATACATGACCCAGTTGTTGCCAAGCTGCAGCACAAAATCCCAGATTTAGACGCAAAATTCAATACTGGGATGGTAGATTATGCAATCAATACATCATAAACACATTTTTAGGGCCGTGCACGACCCACTGCCAATTAACCATCCGGCTTGACAAAATAACACCATATGACTTTGACAAGATTGCCAGCAGGACCAAGAAAAACTGAGCAAATCCACTTCAAAATCTTTCTTCTCTCGTCATGGATGGGATTGTGGAAGAATGAGGCAGTCTCATAACCTGCACATCTGATCATCTTGCTACTGAATTAGATCCTGCAAAAGAGCAAAAGGTGATCATTAGAAGGAAAATGAAGTCCACGAGAACAAAATGTTGCAAGCAACAGAGCATCCCAAGAACAACCAAGTCACTCCCCAAATCCCATCCTGTTGAATATCATTCGAATACATCCCAAGGGAATCTCCAATGCAAAGCACCATATTTGATTAATGAACAAAGATGGGTTTTTAAAAATCCCTGCATTCCCAATCTAAATCAAAATTAATTGCCAGCTCAAAGCTATATGACCTATCACTGGTGCGAATAAAGTTGGGTATTTACTAGGCTATCCTCGAGACCTGAAAACCATAGGTTTTGGATCTTAAACCTAGCAAACTCTACAGCATCCAAGGAAAGTTTTGTATCATCAGGGCATCATACACACACAGATTGAATCTTTATATCATTGAAATGTAAATGGGCTAAATTTCCAAGTTGCTCAACCCGATTAAATCTTAATATCATTGAAATGTAAATGGGCCAAATTTCCAAGTTGCTCAACCCCATGCCTCGTTAAGATTTAGAATAAACTTACTATTTGAACGTTTCATGTTCCTGCAGAACTTACTGCCACATCGGCATGGGAATACCTCCACAGGTTGATCAGTATCATCAAAATCAATCCCATAATCCTGTAGCCACATCAGCCATCAATTCTTAAAGAGTATAGAATGATTGCACATGTGATATAAATTTTAAAATTGAAGAGCAAGGGACAAGTAACAGAAACTAGTGTATGTATGTAATTTCCAAATCCATATGTCCTAGCTACAATAAATTTATAGCTCCTGGTCACTTAATTTAGATGTACTATCTTCGTAATTTCAACAGCAGTAAAAGATCTGACATCATTTTTCTGTCACAACTCACAACACAATATAACTTAACATACATGATAGAATCTACTTCCACCTGTGACTTAACATACATGATAGTATCAAAGCAACAATGTTTATGTAACAGCTAAGCAGAATCGTGAAAAATCAATGGACAACTAAAGTAACATTGCTCACCCATGTTAACTCTTCTAAGGCATTCACTCCTCTTGTTGTGAAGAAAGCAAGCTGAAAAAATTGATCCAAAGTGACATTGTACTTTGAGAATATAATCTAGTATATTCAATAAAGGCATGAAAAATAAGACTCCAAATGAAGTATCCATACATGATAATAATGATGATCAGGGGTCTCAATCTTCACGGGGATTTCAATCATATTTGCATCAAGACATCTAACAAGAACAAAAGCACTTGTATCAGAATGCATCAACTCACTGATTGCTGCCACAAGAAAGGTTTCTTATGTATGGCAGAAATTTCATGTCCTCCTTTTCTCTATTCTTTTTCAGATTGAAATCAAGTCCTTTTCCAGTTCATGTGAAATAAGGAAAACCAACTGAAAAGTTCAAAAAGAGAAAACAGAAACGATTTCCATAGGAGATCAACTCATCAAATCAAATATGCATCAGATATATAGACTTACCTGTGATTGATAAACCTAGCAATATTTCCATAAAATGTCGCATCCAAACACAGAGCTTCTTCATCCTTTACAACTCCTTTCATGCACCAATCCGCATCAAGTAGAACTGGATAGGCATGCTTCTCAGTCTTGCTGCAACTTGTCCTTTGCATCTTCCTCTCATACAACTCTTTGTTGGTTAGTATCTCCCCTACATACTCGCATACAAATGTACCTTTTGGTAGCATTTCTAGAGTTCTGAGACCCCACCCCTTCCCTTCAGGGGTAAAGAAAACCTGATGCACAAAAAGAATTAGCAATGAGAAAAAATCGTGAAGAAAGAAGGGGACATCAGAATACTTAAGGAACAACTTGTGTGATTATATTTCTTATATAAAGAACGACAATCCAAAATAAGTCCAAGCATTTGATTTGACTAAAATTTACTATATTTCTTAAAATAAGAATTTCATACCCTTTATTTATTTATGTTAAAGTTTATAACCTCTATTGCACTTCCATATTTAGAAGTATTCTTTGTTTCTTTTTTAAAACAAAAAAAAACACACTAATGTAACTACGTAGCTAATAGTTAAACTGTTTTGTGTTAACCTTCACTAACTTCCATATTAACTTTGTCTTTTTAACACTAACCTGTATTGTCCTTCCATATTTAGCTTGTATTGTTCATTTATTTTCTAAAACTAACCAAATAATTATTACCGCTTCTCAATTTCTGTGTATTTGAGGATTTCTATTGGGAATTATTTTATAAATAAAAATTTATTGCCTTTGTTTTTTTTCCACTTTTAATATTTAACTAATTCTGATAATTGAATTCTATTGAATAAAATTTTACCTGCAACTTGCACCTTATACCTCGCTGCACGACTCTGTTTCCACATTGTTTGTGGCACCCACATTTGCTCCAACATTCTTCTATATATTTTCTCTTCACGTGACCCTTGCATGGTTCCAATATCTCATCGTTTTTTGATCTTTCCAGTGGGCAATCTCTACAATAAGAAAGGCATTGTCGCTGAGGATCCCGAGTCAGAGAGATACAATCTTCTAAGAAATCCTCCTTGACAAGGCCTTCTAAAGTGTATGCAAAACCATGCTCAGTGTCACTGGAGCAAACACAAGGTGTAGATGACAACAAACAATTACCAATACAAGCCAAGCAGCAATTTTCAGCCCTAATTTGAGAGAGAGTGAAGTTGACATAAGCATTCTGAAAAATCAGATTCCGGGGTATGTAGTAAAAAAATGGAGGAAACTCGCTGTTTACTTCATTCAACCATGGAATCTCAACCATTTCTTCTCCCTTAGTGATGTCAGTACGATAATGAAGGGACCTAAACTCATCAGGAGTCAGTTGACTCTGGGGAACCACAATCAAACTACCAAACTCAGCATCTCTAAATTCATTTACTTTGCCACTTCCAGAACAGCCATTTTCAATAGCCTCTTCACTCACCTGCACAACCTCCAAAACATTCGGAGGCTGTAGTGGTCTTGGAATTTGAAAAGCAGCCACCTCATCAAAGTGACGAGCATCAACTGATCCCCTTGCAACATAGGCTGGTACATGGTTATTTTCTTTAATGCCACCAACACCAACAGATTTCTTCAATAGATCAAGAGCTGGTGTTACATTCAAAATCCTTTCCTGCGATTCATGTTCATGAGAGGAATCAGTTGCCAAATCCAAGAAGCATTCACACATATCTTTCAGCATTTGCATGACAGAAAAGTTTGGGTCAAGGATTTTGTAAGATCGGAGACATTTATCCTGCATTGATTGCAGAAGTTCATCTTGACTAGGCATATGAAAATCTGGTCTTCCAAGCATAGAGTTGCAGCTCAGAGAAATCTTCACCTCTCCCAGTGCTGAGGTGGCAATCTCTAAGCTAGCCGGAGAGTCTTCTGGAATGGTTGCAAGTTCACAGCTATCTCTTGCTGGACTTGATGAAACTGGAACGTTATCTTCTCCAGCTAAAAATTGGGATGCTGGAGGTTCTTGATGATGCTGTTTGCGTGAAGAAACTCTTTGAATAAGAGATTGTTCTTTGCTTGCAGAATCTGTGAAGGTTGAAGAAACCAAAATCAGCCCAAAAAGAATAGCACTAATTGCCATGTCGACATTCAAATCCTTTACACAAGAAAAAACAAAATCAGCCAATAAGAAAGACACAAATTGCAGTTTTGACATTCAAATTAAATACTTGGGGAAAAAAACAGATATATCATTCATGGTTACAAACAGTACTCTTCAATTCCCTGGTCCCCATGAGTGGAATAATTTACCTGGTCGGATAATTGCAATAGATTGCATAGCGTCTTCAAAAGGCATGTCACCAGTAAATGGCTCGTCTTTAGGCTTGATCAGAGCACGAGAATGAGGCACTTTTTGTTTGGGTGAGAGAAAAGCGCTTGGCTGAACTACGGGGTCTTTGAAGTGCACTGCTTGCGATGATCCTTTTAAAGTAGGTCTTTTCTCTTGTGGAGCAGCCGCAGGTAATAAAGGTTCCTTTCCCTTGTATGATCGCTGCTTCCATGACAAAAGTGAATCAGACAACAATGTTCCATCCATATCAGATAAATCAGACTGACTAGAGTGTTCCTGCACCGCCAAACAACCAGGAGAAACAGTTTGTGAGCTCATGTTTCCAGCAGGATTCTGAAGTGAAATAGGCCTTGGTTGTGAATTTCTCGTTTCCAGAGACTGCTGCTGGGATTTCGCAACAGGTAGTACTTTCCCCTGCACTTTAGGCTTTCTTGAAGGACTTCCAGCCAACACTAGGTCACTGTTGTTAGGCGGGGAGGAACCTTGCCCATCTTGGCCTCTACGCAACCGTTTGAACGGCCGCTCAGGTTCATTAGAAATCCGAGTTTTTTCCTCAAAAGTTCCCTCCTGCAAGTCAAAATAGCCAAGAGGCATGTCAGAAGATATAGGCAGACAGGAAAGCATACACAACATTACCATCAAAAGAAATGAATCACTTACAGTAGCATCATCATTCTCGTCAGGAACCTGAGACAGATATCAAGCAAAAACGTTTAGAAAGCCTTCAAAAGAGTTAAAAAGAAAAGGCAATAACTAAAAGAAGTGCACCTTAGACTCCTCCTCGTCAAAAATGGCATCCGCAAGAGCTCTATAATTTTCCTCTTCAATTAGCTCCCAATTTTTCTCATACAGTTTTAGCATCTTTTTCAACACAGGTTTAACTTGCTTTTCGCTTATTCCAAGCGCCTTCATAGCCCTAAAGGCTTTCACAACTCTCGGATTAGTCGGCATCGACAGTCAAATACCTGCACTTGCAAGTTAAAAAAGGAATCAAAACCAGCAAGAGAGCCAACTCTTCAAAAAAAAAATAAAGCATTCTTCAGGATCTTAGCATTGAAACAACAACCGTTTTGGAGTTTAATTGAAACTCAATAATTACATTTCTAATTAGGTTTTTCTCTTAATTCAAAATCAAAGTCATCACATGCACATGCAAGAGCTGATTCAGTATCAAAACCACAGAACCCTAAATTCAAGGATTTCTCAAACAATAATCAAAACGAAACCAAACAAGATGATTAAGGAAAGAGAAAGAATCGAGGAGGAAACAGCAATGTACCTGATTATTATTTCAAGCTTAAAAAAAAAAAAAAAAACCCTAACTCGTTAGTAGAGAGAGATTAGTGACTTTTTTTTCATCAAAAAGAGAGCTTTGGTTTGAATGGAAAGAGAGTGTAAAAGCCCCCCGCCATTTTTTAAGATTGTTTTACTTGAAGAGCGCGTGTTATACAAACGAAGGGTAATTGTACTCGAAGGAAGGGCTCTTTGGCCCGGGCTAATTCATGCTCTGCCTCGTTATTTTCACAGGTGATGAAAACAGGAGAGAAGGGTTTTCACGTGCTGAAGAAGGAGCTCACCTAGCTCTCCTCCGATGAAGAAAAGGCGGTCGATCATACGACAAAAATCATGAAAGATTAAGATCCGTGGATACTCTGGTAGCCAAGACATGTATGAATTTATTACATGGTTATATACAAGTTTTCATTTCAATACATAATAAAATAATGATTTCATTTTTTTGTGGTTTAATTTCTTCATGGGAGACGTTGTTTAGGGTTCTTTTTCTTAATGTATAAGGGTATCATTGAATTTCAATGTATGTATATTCTTTCTAGAAAAGTGGTCTCCTCTCTGTATTCTGTGTGAATGTTATCCCCTAGCTTAAAATGCATGTTCTTTCGCAAGGGAGAGTATAGGGTGGTGGACGAGGGTGTCCATTTGCAACGGTTAAGCAATTTAGAAAAATACAAAGAAATACAAAAATAAAAATAAAAAGAATTAGAGTTTTAATACAAAAATAAATAATCAAAAGAATTAGCATAACCTAAATACAAAAAAAACAAAGAAAATTAGAAAATGAAAAGAGTGTTTTACCCTTAATAAAACAATAAAATAAAATAACCATATAACTCTTAATACTTTCCTTTAAACTCATGATCGTACGGCATTTACAAAATTGGAAAGTTTGCCGGCTAGAAATTAACAATCAAAATATATCAATTTAATGCTTTTTCAAGGTAAACATATTTTTAAAAATCATTAAAAAAAATGAAAGTTACCGCATTCCCAAATAAGAGCTAGGTTTGCATACTGTGTAAATGGATGAAGCATTCTTTAAAATACTAGTATATTGGTCCGCACTCCGCAACGAGTCAATAATTTTTTTTTGTCATATAATGTCAAAAAAAATTAGGAGTATAAAGAATGTTTTAAGACCCTTGGATATGATAATCATGATAGTAACAAGAGCCTTGAAAATAAATATATTTAAACTATCCTTAAAATATCCTAAACATAAATTCTAATTATTTTCTTTTACAATTTTTTTATATAAAAAATTAACCTATCATTAAACTATCCTAGACAGAAATCTTAATTAATTTTTTTATAATTTTTTTATTTTTTATAAAAAAATTTAAATTATCCTTGAAGTATGATAACAGAAATCCTAATTAATTTTTTTATATTTTTTAATTTTTTTAAAAAAATTATACTATCCTTAAAGTACCTTAAACTGAAATCCTAATTAATTTTTTTATATTTTTTTATATTGTTTATAAAAAAAACATTTAAATTTAAACTATCATTGAAGTATCTAAATAGAAATTCTAGTTAATTGTTTTTATTTTTTATAAAACAAATTAAACTATCCTTGAAGTATCCTAAATATAAATCCTAATTAATTTTTTTATAATTAATGTTTTTATAAAAAAATATTAAAACTATTCTTGAAATATCATAAACAGAAATTCTAATTAATTTCTTTATATTCTTTTTTATTTATTTATAAAAAAATATTTAAACTATCCTTGAAGTATCTTAAACTAAATCTTAATTATTATTTTTTAATTTATTAATTTATTTTTATAGGCTTTTGGGTCTAGCGGTCATACCAAACCCAAAGTACTTAAGTATGACAAACATGCCTGATTTGATGAACAACATAATAAGAGGATAATTATGTATTTTAGTTGTTAGGAGAGAGAAAGAGAAAAAAAACTCAAACAACCAAAGAAACGTCTTACTAAAAGATAAGATGAGAAATTAAAAGTAAAAATGTTATTACAATCCACAGTGAAATGTTTCTTGATCTATAATGATTTCCCCACACCATTTAACTTTTGTTATAATAGGAAAATGATACATGTTGTATTTGTGATAATTTATTTGATACCACTACCACTCTATGCTTTTTTTGTTCACATGTTAGCTTTCTTCTTTTTTTTTCCTCCCAAACTTTTGCAAGGAATCGTTGCACCATTCTTTTCCATGGTATAATAACCAACCACTTTAAAGGGAATAACTTTCACATTTCTTTCTCACATTCACAAATAACACTTCATTTCTTTGTTGCAGGGTGAGTAATCTTGAACCCTGAAAAGCATTGTTGGTCTTGTAATTGGCTTTAAAACCTTAAATGCATTGTTGAAAGATTTGGGGTAGTAGAATGGAGTTGCACTTTTGCAAAAAAAAAAAAAAAAATGAGACCCCTCTTTATATATAATTTTTTTTTTGTATTAGGCTTTATGAATTTATTTTGTTTGGCCATTTATTGCCACTTTCATATAATAAATAATATTCATACATATGTCTTTTAAGTCCAAAACTATCCTAATATTATTTATTATGTTATATGAACAAAATACAAAGTGTTTTACTCCTGAATCTAATATGAGGAATCTGAAAATAAAACAATAAATAATATACACAAACCAAATAAATAAAAGAATTCCAATAAGAAGGAATTAAAACAATATATTCACTTCCATACTTGATAAGTTTTATATCAATAACTCCATGCCGATATCAATTGTCAAATTAATATCATTAATCATCACCCCTCGGTATGGTTAATAAAAAATATTCAAATACCAAATCACCTGATGTCATTAGCCACCAATCTACTGGTTAGCTAATCAATAAATATCGATCGTCAACATGCTCGTGTTAACATCATTAGCCTTTCCCGCTCTTCCTAGAACGACTAATCAATAAATGTCGATGCCAATATCCATGTATTGACATCACTAGTCTTTTCTATTATCTGGGAATGAGTAATCACTGATGTCGATGTCAACATGCTCGTGTTGACATTATTAGTCTTTCTCACTCTTCTTGGAACAACTAATCAATAAATGTCGATGTCAATATCCCTATATTGACATCACTAGTCTTCCCTATTATCTAGGAATGACTAATCACTAATGTCGATGACAATACCCTCGTAGTGACATCATTAGTCTTTCCTATTATCTGTGAATAACTAATCATTAATGTCAATGTCAATACCTTCATAGTGACATCATTAGTCTTCCCTATTATTTAGGATGGACCGATCAATAAATTTCAATATCAAATAACCATTGACATCATTAGCCTTCATTCTTGAAACGACTAATCAAATCACATTTTTTTTATTCTTATTTCACGGATTTGATTCTTGTTATGTCATGACAGATCAATGACAAATTAAAAATTATAAAATAATACCAATATAATAAATGACTAAGAATAAGTGGATAGCACCTACCTATCACACATGATGTACTAGTCCCAACTATCAACACAGGACAATTTCATTATTATTTCTCCCCTTAAATTTAAGTCATAACAAATTCTTCAAGTAAAGCTTTATGATTATTCTCTGTAAATATATATTTTCACATGTATAATTGTATATAGCCATATCTACCATTCATTTACATCATTTAAATTTTTTAACGTCATGTTAACCGATAAAATGTACTTAAGCCCTTTTATAACTAATTTGTCTGAAATCCACCTTAAAAGAAACATGTATTTTCTTTGATTCCTTTCAATTAAACTATTAAATATACCATAATTTTTTTCCTATAAAACAATTCCTACATAGTTAACACATGTAATCTCAAAAAAACAATTTCCTCCCCTATTTCACCATTGTTTAGCTGAACTTGTGACCTAAGAAGATGATGGAATTTTCTTCAAGTTTCATCAATTTTTCACTTGACCCTATGTTTTTCTACAAACATTAACATGTTTTCAACGAACAATTCATCACTTCTAACATTACAAAACACTAAACATATAACTTCACAACACTAACAACAAGATACATAACTAATAAATTGATTTAACTTAATTTAAAATATTTCAAACTAAAAAAAATGGAAAAACAATTCAATCTTCCCCCACTTCCTTCTTCATCCTCTCTTGTCATCCCTCTCCGTACTAAACCACTTCCTCACTTAATTTCTCACAAACTTTAGTGTTTAAGATGTTTAATCTTTACCAAATGCAAGGTTTCCTCTCAATTTCTTTGTTTTTCCTAAAATTTCTCTATTTTGTTCTAGAATTTTCTCTCCCTCTTTATTGCTCTCCTTTGGCCGGCCACACACAAATATATAGAGGTAACAATTTAGTTAATTCCCATTATGTCCCTACTTAATACCCTTCATGTTTTCTAGGTAATGTATTTTCTAGATTCATTTACTTGTTTGCACCAAAACTAAGCAAGTTATTTTGAATTTCACCAAATTATACTCCAATATTTTTCTCTCCTTATAACTCATTTCCTTCTAGTTTTTATTCGTGTTTCTATATTTTTTTATTTTTCAACCATTTTCTATATTTTTATTTTTTTAAAATAGTATTTAAACTTTTTATTCCAAATTTCCTTATTCATTATGATTCCTTTAGTATAAATATGTTACTTACACACTCATTATAAAATATACTTCACTAGCTTGTGAAATTTTTATCTGGAGGTTTACATCTTAAGATGCAGATATTTTTTGTGAGATGCATCTTCATTTGCACAACAAAATATAGTAAGTGGTGTAGCGTGAGTAAATTATCTAGTTATTTTTATTAGCATTAACAAAATTCTTCAATTATTAAATTGCATTTACAACTACAAAGAACCCTAAAGGTGTGGGCAAACATTGTTCATCCACACATAAAATGTTTTTATGGATTGGAACAATGTTTTTCCCTTTTCTTTTGTCCTTTTTTATTATTAATTTTGTTTACTATTTTTCTTTTTTTAACATTTTGGTCCTTCTTTTCTATTATTATTTTTCAATTTAATCTTTTGATATTGTGTTGATTAGGCTTCGACATGATGATTTATTTTGGTATGTTTTTTTTAATGATTATTAGCATCCTAGAAAAATTCCTTACATTGAGCTGGTGCTCGATTTCATGAAAAAGAACTTGTTTTTATTGTTTAGAAAAGATTGAAAATGAGGTGAACAAAATCAAAACAAAGAAAAATATCAGCCTTTTTGTTTTTTTTAAAAAACTATTATGTCAACTCTAGTCCTTTTTTTACCTTTAATCATAAGATTTTTTTTTCTTTTTGACTTCATTCTGTAATATTTTGGTGATTGAGATTTATGGTTGATAATCTGATTCAATATACTTTTAATGCAGTTATCTCGATTTGAAAAATAACATTTCCAACATTGGGTTGGTGCTCGTTTTCACAAAAAATAAATCGATTTTATTGTTTGAAAAAGACTAAAAATAAGAGGAGAAAAACTGGAAAAAAAAATTGATCTTTTTTTAAAAAATAAATTTGTGTTAGCACCTTTTCCTTTATTTTCACCTTTAATTTTTTTCAAGAATCATTTTTAGTCCCTTCAATTTAGAAATTAAATGGTTTAGTCCAAAAATTTATTTTCTTTACATTTAGTCCTTAACTTTTGAGAGATGAAAGAGAGAAATACAAAAAAAAAAAGACAAAAGAAAGAGGGAGGTTAGTTGGTCTGATTTTGTTGTAAAAAATGGGAAAACTTGGTAATTAGACGTTTCTCTTGACATGAGAAGTGTCATTAAGGTTTAGGCTTTTATATCACTAGAGAAAATATATCAAGGTTGATAGAGTTTTTTCCCATAGTTTTTTTCTAAATAATTTTGGTAGCCTTTTGAGGTGGAGGATTAGTTTATTAAGGTTATGAGAGTGTTTTTTGGGCTATTAGGATGAAAATGGGTTGAAAGCTGGATTCCTAAGATAAAAAAGCATAATCTATTTTTCTAACCACCACTATGGTACCTTAAAATTGAGTTTGCAGGCAATACATCATCTGCCTCTATAAACGATGCATTCTGTAAATAATGCATTGTCAGCCTCTACAAATAATGCATTGTTTACCCATTAGATAATTTTAAAAACATGCCTAGGCATATAGGCTTGTGATGTGACCTAAGTATCGGGCTTGCAATTCAGTGGGCAAGGTGTGCTGAGCCTCCCAAGTCTGTGTGTCTTGTTTTTTTTTTTACTTTTTTTTTCTCTATTACATGTTTATTTAATTTAAAATTCTTTGCAACTCATCAAGAAAATCATCAAGTCTAGGTATAGGAAATCGATACTTAATTGTTATCTTGTTAATTGCACGATTGTCCACACACACCTACATGGTACTATCCTTCTTTGGCACAAGCAAGGTAGGCATAAAATATAGACTAAGTAACTCTCGTACATGGCCTTTCTTTAAGAGCTCACCAACTTGTCTTTGAATCTCCTTTGCCTCATCTGGATTACACTTATTGAGTGGTTGGTTAGGAAGTGAAGCTCTCGATACCAAGTCAATTTGATGCTTAATTCCACATTCTTTACTTGTAATAATGGTTTCGCTCATACCATGAAAATAACCCCAGTCGAAGCTAGTGCTTGTTTAATATCTCCTTTATTGACTAACATAAGCTATTTACCCGATTTCACCTTTTTTTGTTGGCTTCACAACTAATCCTCTTTGACTTGCTAAGAACTTAATGGCAATAAATTCACCATCTTCCCATTTAACATCAATGAGTAAGTATTCTTTCATCTATTATAGGTCATATCTTTATCAAATTGCTATGGATACCCTAATAAAACATGACTAATTAACATTAAAGCCACATCACACACAACCTCATCATGATAAATTTTGATGGAAAAAGGCACATGAACCTACTTTGTAACTTGAATCTCCCCATTCTTGTTAAGCCACTGTAAACTATACGATTTAGAATATGAAACAGTAACTAAATCCAATTTCTCCACCAAAGTAGTGGATGTAATGCTAGTGTAACTTTCATTGTCAATGATCATCTCCATAGTGTAATTGGAAGAAATTAAAATCTAAGGGTTGAATTGCAATTTGTAAGAGTTTATTTGGTCAAATCAGAGGCTTAATTGTATAAATATTGAAGTTTGATAGGCGTTAGGGACTTGATTGAAGAAATTCAAAACCAAGGACCAAATTAAAAAGAGTGCACACATGTGAGGGTTGAAATGGACCAAATCATGGGCCAAATTGAAGAAATTGAAAGTTCATTGGTCAATTGAGGGTTGAAATGTACAAATTCAAAACCAAGGACTAAAATCAAAATAGCAATCAACTTTGGGGCTGATAATTGACTTTGGCAATGGTGAAATTATATGAAATTAAAAGTCTAGAGGCAATTATGGGTACAATTAAAAGAATAGGGACTCAATTGAATTTTGCCAAATCCCAAAATTAAGAACCTTAAATGATGTGTTATTCAAACTTAATGAAGAGAAGATAAATGACAAGTTGTTCATCAACTTGCACCTCTATTTTTGATAGTTTTTGTTGATCGAGTTGACTACTTCAAACGCTTGAATATATAACTACAAATCTCTAAATTATGCAAGGTTGGATCCAAATGAAAGGTGTATACCCCCTTTACCAACTTTAGGTGGTCTTAGGTGATGATTATGTCAGAATTGCTTTGATAAGGCCTTGAAAGTGAGCAACTCAATCAGCCATTACAGTGCAATTATCATACAAAAAACAATTTGGTTTTCATGTGTTCACACACAAAGACTCCTCAATAGGTTCTTATAAAGGGTTCACAACACTTCCCTTAAGATCAAGAGGTTAGAAATGGATTCAAGACCTCTCAAAACCCTAACAAAACCCTATAAATACCCCTTCAAGATCAAGAAAAGAGGCTAAAAAGGGAAAAAAGGAAAAAGATATATAAAAAAAGAGAAATATCAATAAGAAATATAAGGGTAGAGGTCCAAAAGCCTAAATAAAAGTTTTTTTAAGCTTTGTAAGTTTGTGAGAGGCAAAATTTTCCAAAGAAAAGCCAAGAGAGAGTAATTGTTCTAGGTATACATTGTAAACCCAAAAGCAGGTCCTATATGGCATGCTTTTGTTGTTTTTTAATTTGTTTTGGCTTGCATTTATAGTTATAAGTATAGAAAAGAAGTTTTAAATGTTTAACAAATCATGTTGCATACACCTTTTTGTTGCTGTGATTTTTATTTAATAAAGTTATTTTGAAGTTTTATTTTTATGTTTTTGTTTTTGATGTATTAAAGTAATTTTTAAGGTTTGATAAATGTTGTTTTAGCTTTGATTTAGCCTTAATTATACATGTTAAAGCAGTAATATTTGTCCTTAGTTTGTTAAGCTTGTTCATACACAAAATGGGTTCCAGAAACCAATTTTGAATCCATGTTGGATGGACATGTATAATGTTTTAGGTTGTTAGTTTTTGGATTTGGTATCTCATGCTTGATTTTGATTTTTTTTTTTTTGTTAGTTGTAGATTCAGACATGTTGTGTATGATATTGTGACTTATTGGGATAAAAAAAAATGCATGGTTTAGAGGCAAAAAATGCCAATTTCTAGGCTTGGCAGTGGTTGCCTCATGACTGGGTTTTTTATTGGGTTCTGGGCAATGTTCTTCGTGTTCTTGGGAAGAACATTGCTTTAAACCCTTGATTTGGACCAATGTTGATCCATTTCTTTGCACATACACCTTTCTTATTCATGATTAACCCATAATTTAGTGTTTATTTGCATCAATAACAAGTTTATTTAATCCTAGGGTTTTGGTTTTAAACCGAAATTACTTTGGCCAAATTATGATCATTTAATGATAATCGAACTGAATGAACCCTTAATTCTTAATCTTTGAATGATCTATAACCTTTTTGTGCTTTTGATTTCATGAAATCTAGTATGGATTTGAGTTCATGTTGCTGGGTTCATTTCGGGTGTTCTTTGTGTTTTTCATTTTTCTGTAACGACCTGGCTTTTTCAAAGCCAAAACAATGGTAATTTTTTTTTTGTTCATCATAATATCATTCCAAAATTGATAAACCGATTTCTACTCATTATCGAGGTACAATCCATACGCAATAATATCAATCAATATTTCATAAAAAGTAGTTCTTACACATACACATAACATTACGTTTGCATAATTATAAGTCTACATTATAATATACATACATAGTCATAAGTTTGCATTTCTATACTAGACATCATGAGTTTAAACAAAAGTATCGAATAACAGTTATACATTTAATACATTTCATTCATACAAAATACATCATGGTTTAAAATGCGACTACATGTCTTTGCAAAAAGTAAGGTCCCGTGAAATGAGGTTCCTAGGCACCTTGTTAGTGTGATGTCCCTGCTGCAGTACAAATATTTAGAAGAATTATAAATAATTAATAATAAGCAAATAATTTGTTTACGGAAAACATTATCGTTATTTTCTGTTTAAAGTAGTTAATAATCATAGTTTTTTCATATACTTGGTACATACAAAACATAGTACACATGAACACATCAATTCTTGAACTAACTCATTACTCCTTAATTTGGCTATCCTCTTAGGATGTCATTAGCTAAAGCTAATCATCAATCACAACCCGGCCATCCGCTGCAAATGCCATTAACCAGAGCTAATCATTTATTCATCTCGGTCATCCACTCAGGATGCCATTAATTGAAACTAATCATTTATTTATCTCGATCATCCATTTAGGATGTCATTAGCCGAAGCTAATCATTTATTCATCTCGATCATCCACTTAGGTTGCCATTAGCCGAAGTAAATCATCAATCACAATACAAATATTAACGCGATATTATGACATTCATAATAAAACATTTCATATATTAGCATTACGTAAGAGGAAGGTGAAAGCCACCTTCCTGCTCCTCCTATGGGATGTCCTTGTTCGGTCGCGAATCCGGTCTTGACTGCGCCACTTAACACATCAATGGTCACAAATCAATACATTTGCATTCGATAATCACACAACTCATCATCAAACAAACTTCAAGAATACATATGTTCACATTCTAGCGTTCATATATTACAATCATACAATGTAATCATTTTACTCATTGAACCAATTCTAATATTTAATCTGCTGCAGAAATTCATCAGCGAAACTGGTTCACTAGTGACGCAGATTCATCAGCGAACTGATTCACTAAAACACAAAATCATCAGTGAAACTGGTTCGCTGGTGATGCAAACTCGTCACCAAACTCATCAACAAACTGATTTACTGGAGCACATAATCATCAGTGAAACTAGTTCGCTTGTGATGCAAACTCGTTAGTGAACTAATTCACTGGAACACAGGATCACCAGCAAAACTGGTTCGCTAGTGATGCAAACTTGTCAATGAATTGATTTGCTAGAACACAGAATCGTCAGCGAAAGCTAACTCGTTGGTGACCCTTGTTCGGCAGAAATCGCCAGCGTGCGTAGGCCACTACTGACGCAGAAATCGTTGGCTAAAACTGAGTCACTACCGACTCAGAAATTGTCAATGCAACAAAGTTTTGTAGCTGACGTTGAAATCATCAGCGCATATTGTTTTTGACCGATGTAGAAATCGTTGATGAAAACTGAACCTCAGCCGACTACGAAATAGTCAATGCAACACAGTTTTGAAGCTGATGTTGAACTCGTCAACGCATATGGTTCACAACTAACTTAGAAATTATTGATGAAAACTGAGTCGTTGTTGACTCAAAAATCATTAAGGCAACACAATTTCACAACTGACTCTTAAAATCATTAGCGTGATCTATGTCACTGCCGATTCAAAAATCATCAGCAATGATAGAGTCTTTTCTAGTTCTACTCCTTTTCTTTAGCCAAGCATAAGGTTTACGTTAGGCCTACCCCCTACCATCATTTCTTATCCTAGTTGAACCTAGGACCTCACCGAATCACATTCCATTCACCTTTCATTAATAAATAGCACAACATCACACCATGATCATTTGCCAAAGTTTTCTCAACTCATTTACTTCCAAACCGGTGTTTATCATTGCTACAACATAATTTCATGCATTCTCAATTGTATTATGGCAATGTACCAACACAATTCATAATAAATCCACAACACATAAGGGTTCTACTTCTTATTTATCTCATGTCACTTTAAGTGTGTTCATCATACATGGTTCCTCATGAATTATTTCCTTCCTTTCGACCGAAACATCACTGCTTATTTCTCCCCAACATGTACATGCAATTCATCACATTTTATGATAACTATACTCAAAACTACAATTCACAAACATATGCTTACTTTCTTGATTCATAAACACACCTGTTCATTCAACACATTAATAAAACCAAGGCATTAACTAAAGGGAGTCTCGTTTCAGCTGCAACATGCCCTTTCAAGGTTTACCAATCAGCATAATTGCATTTCAACAACATTTCAACACATTTCCATAGAATTTTATCAATGATATATGCAGAAATTACATCATTTATACATGTATGATTCTGTTTTCTGGTTCAAGTATGACTCTAAGGTCTTGACAAGGTCATCCTTCAAGTATTTAGTCACCGGTCTGTCCAACCTTCATTATGGCCGACCATCTAAGTAGATTTATACATTCAAAATTGTTCATCTCTCTTTTTATATGTACTGGATATAGATCCCTTATTCAGCCGAATTATTGTCTTCTTTTTTTAGTTTAGTTTTTCCCTTAGCAGTTAGTGTAAAATTCTGGGCATTCCCTCATGGTTTTTTTCTTCCTTTCGGTTCCAAGGACTCAAGAACAGGTAGGGAAAGAGATTTGGTTCATACCTTGTGATTTTTAGTAGCTATAGGAGGGATTTAACAAGTTTTTTCTTTCACTTTACTCTTGATTTTCTTCTTCTTCTTCCCCTCAAGTTTTTGTTTTTTCCTTTCTTCCCTCTCTAGCTTCACCAGTCGATCTCCTACACTTCTCTTTCTTTTTTGGTTTCGGCTATTAACACTCTTCTTTAACTCTCCCTCCTACTCCAATATTTAATGGAGGTGTTTGCAGCTGGATTTCAGAGTTTACTCTTTAGACACAAGGAAGGAGGTTTGCTGCATGTAGCTGGCCAGTTTTTTTGCAAAGAGAAAGGGTTACCCTCTCTCTTCCCTTGTATTTATACCCCCTCTTAAATGAGAGGGGGTGTTTGGGTGCTGGCTATTTTTGGTTCTTATCCTCTTATTGATTTTTCTTAGGGTTAGTTATATCCTTGCCTAGGATAGGCCAGTCCCTCACCCACTTTCCTTAAAACAAGCCGGTCTAACTCTAACCCTTTTTCCTAGCATGTGTCGACTAAGAACTAAGTTTTTTTTTTGGGTTTTACATTTTCTATAATTGATCTAATTTGTTCAAAAAATTTTGAATTTTTGCACTTTTTAGGTGTTTAATATGTTTTTTTGCCTTAGTTTTGTTTTTTGGTTGTTTTTCGGGTCAAACTAGAATTTTTGGTTTGGTTTATAGTCAAACCAAAAATTCCAGGACAACTTGGTCAGGTCGGGTAAAAAAATAAATAAAAAATTTTTTTTTTTTTTTTTTTTTGCATATAGCTAAAAATCCTAAAGTTATTTAAGCATTTATCTTTTAAAAAAATTTAAAATACTTTGACATGTTTTTTTTTAAATATTGCATGGATTTTAAAAGTTTGTACATTTCCAAAGGATTTTGGCTTACATTTAAAAAATATCAAAAAAATTATTTTGTTTTTTTTAATACTCGGAATTATGAACATATACGTAAGATATGTTCCTGATATTAAATAAAAAGATAGTTTATTTATTTTTGTTGGTATTAGAAAAATTAGATTTTTAATTTGATAAGATAAAAACTTTCTTACTGATGACTTTTCTTAAATTTTAGACAGACTAATGGTTAGAAAACACAACTTTTTCTTAGTTTATATCAGACAAATAAATAATACAGGTTACCTTAGCTAAGGCATATTAGGGGTGCTAATAAATTTTCTTTACGCAGTTTGTCCCATTTCCCAGACTCTTAGACTAGTTAGGGTTACTAGCGATCAAAATACTATGTGGCGACTTCCATCCCCTTTTTTCTACTGATAAAGGAAAAGAATTCCTTATTATTTTCACCCACAAGATTCCCTATTATCCTGATCCAGGAGTATGATCACTGCAACACCGCACACGTGCGACTCCACACACCTTATCTCGAATCTGACATCTCATATGAAAGATGTCCTTACATTGTTCTTCACTAACATCAACTTGTACATTCAAAACGACTGCACTACTAACAAATCCCTTGCTGCTGGCTCAAAATCTTCTCATTGCTCATCCTTAACTTCAGTTTTGACCTCATCACCACTAACCAACTCTTTATATTTCTAATGCACTGCCATAACTCTTTTGTTTGGACATTCAGAAGTAATATGTCAATTCCCTAAAATTTGAAACACTTAATGTCTCGTGATCTCTTAGGATGTTAAGGTTCGATGTAAACCTCGAGAAAAATAAAGGTTGCTTAAATTGCAAACTAACTACATGGGAAATAAAAGTGAAGAAATTCATGCATATGGTTAAATAAAAACAAGAATTCAAAAAATTTTGAATATAAATTTCCGAGCGAAATAATTCGAGACATTATAAATAAACCCGGTAATGTTGAGGGTTAGATTTAATTGAAAAGAATAATACACTTAAAAGAAATTGGGGGTAAGTGCAAATAAGAGAAATTATATAGTATAAATACTCATCTCCTCACTAAAAATCTGTAGCAAACATAAGGAAAGAAAAGAGGGAGTTTTGTATCCATTCTTGCAAAATCAAGAGAGAAACACCAAAACTTCCAGAACCCATCCAAGATTAAGGGTTTATAGATGGAATAAACACTTGTTGGCACGAGATTAACAAGAAATTTAAACAAGAAGAGAAGAAGGAGGGTCGATTGTCATTAGAAAAGAAAGGAGGGAGCTGAAGATCTTTAAATGGTTGAAGATCAAAACCTTAATTTGTACCTAGTAAGGTGTTTTAAACATGATCTTATAATTCATTTCAAATTTGATAATGAATTGATGTTTTGATGTTGAATTATAGATTAGGGTTCTTAGACTTGAATTGGGGAAAAAGTATTTATTGTTAAAATTAAGTTAATCGTGGTATGTGATTGGGGATGTGAAACCATGATAATTTACCCAGAAAATATAGTTTGTGAAAGTTATGTGTGAAGGGAAGGGGTGACGAATCTAGACAAACTAGTCTCCTGATTTTTGGTAAGATTTCGGATATGAGGATGAGGGGTCCTTCATAGCAATTGTAGTTTTGAATGTTAGCTAACTAAGCAAATTGGTCTTGCTTAATTTGGAGATGTAGAACTCCAGTTATGGGTTATCAAGCGAGACTAGGTCATGACAGACCCTCTAGGGCAGTAAGGTTGATTTGTTGATGAGCAATTTTGAATATCTTAAGGGCGAACTAGGTTCTTCTTCCTTTAGGGGACTTTTATCCCTTTTGTTTTAGCTTTCCAACGCGACCAACCTTGTTTGAAATGGAGTCCTAGAACTCTATATATAGTTAAAAATTGGAGTAGAGATCGGAATGCGACCTCTGCAGACAAGAACACTTGAAAACGAAGAATTCAATGTCTAGACAAGAACGGTTTAATTTCTAACGATTCGATTGGACAAGTAATAGTTGAACAACAACAGTTCGAGGTGTAAATAGTAACAATTCAAATATAAAGAAATGAATGATAACTATGGTTGGATAAAGAATGACAACATTAATGGGTGTCATGAGAAAAATGTAAAATATATATAAAAAGAAATGATTGAAAGAAAGACTTATTAATTGTTTGATATGATTATTATAAAACATATCCTTGACTGAGGAAAATTTATGAGATAAGCCCGTGATTGCAAGATGGAAAACCGGTGTGGTGCAACAACAGAAGCAGGGGAGCATAAGTAGAGCTTTTACTGCAGGTAGGTGATCCGCGCCTATACTTTCTAGTTAAATTCCATGATTTAATATGTCATTGATGTGATATGTGAATTACCGAATGTTGTATATTATGGGAAATGAGGAAATTTTATGTAATGATGTCGATATTTTAAATAATATTCAAAGTGAAAGGATGTTGTGTGAATTTCCAAGTGATGAAATTATCATCGACAAAGGAAATATGAGAAGTGTGATATGGGGCGTGGACTAGCATACATTTAGTATATGTTAGGATCCCGGGTAAGGGGATCGCCATGTATTGACTAGCATATATTTAATGTATGTTAGGATCCCGGGTAAGGGGATTAACATGTATTGACTATAATACATTTAATGTATGTTAGGATCCCGGGTAAGGGGATCAACATGTATTGATTAGCATATATTTAGTGTATGATAGGATCCCGGGTAAGGGGATTACCATGTATTGACTAGCATACATTTAATGTATGTTAGGATCCCAGGTAAAGGGATCACCTTGCATCGACTCCTACGGGGTGATGATGATATCAGTGAAATTAGTATCAGTAATGTGTTAAGCAAAAATAATCATGATTGATCTTATGAAATCTTGAATGGAGGTTGATAATGGAAGATAAAATGGTTTTTAGTAGTTAAAGGAGAAAGAGTTTCCAATGAAAACTAGAAAGGAGAAGTGAATAAAATATAAATGCATGTTTGCCTTTTTAAATTGTTGGATATTTGGATTGCTATATTATTGTGATATTCATGTTTCAATAATATTTTTTTTATTTCTGGACCATCGCATGCACGACATGAGTAAATCCAAGCTTATGTTCACTTTTTGTAATCTGGGTTCTAGGGAGTATACCCTTGTGTTTTGTAATATTACAACTTTTATATAACTTAATTTGTATAATTGATGTTTAAACTTGAATAGATGAATTTAATTCTATAGTTTGCATAAACATGCTCCATGTATACATGTTTATATCTTTTATCCATCCATAATGATAATTGTTGTTTAATGTATATCATAAACATTGTGGTTGACATGAAAGATGATGTTCGTGGGATTGAGACTCAGGATGATTGGGTTGAATTGAGTTAGGAGATGCAAGATATTAGAAGTGTAAACATGTCGTTTGTCGATAACTTGGGATCTCCTGATATAGGGGAGACTCTACTAAAATTTTAGTGAAAATTTTGATAAATTTTAACATGAGATCACCTTTTATTTACCCTTTGTAGAGTCAGAACTTGTACTCCCCTTATTAAACCCCACTTTTTCATCCGTTTAAGTGCATTCCATGTTTGTGAAGATGTGGAAATAGATTTTGAAGCATTCTTTGCTGTTATCCCAGCTTGAAAACTCTTTTTTCTTTTGTTGTCTCTTTATTTTCATCGCAAGTTTTATCACATCCTTAATTAAGATATCTGGCTGCAACTCAACAACATTAACAATATCCTTCCTCAACTCGCCAATAAATCTGGCTACGGTTTATTCTTAGCTATCTATCAATTCACAATGTATCATTAATAGATCAAATGTAACAGCCCGGCCCAACATGTTGTATATTGTCCGCTTTGGGCCTTATCGCCCTCGCGGTTTTATTCTTGGTGACGCGAGCCCACTTCTGAGCCTGACGGCCCAAAACGCGTACAACATGTTAGCAACCAGCACTATTAATAAGGCCAGCTACCAAACCCTCACCAGCCGATGTGGGATATTACAATCCACCTTAACTTCTTAAACCTTTACTATGGCATTCTAAAATCTCAATTTTTCAATAAAAACACAAACAAATTCAAGTGACTTAATAAGAGAGCTTGTTACCTTTTATTACAAAACAATGAGTCAAGAGATTGAGAACAACCCCTTTTCCTCTTCTTTTTCCTTCCTTCTTCTAACCCTTCCCTTTCCACTAGTAAATAAAATAAAATAAAATACAAAGTGTTGTAACCCATTTTTGGGTCCCCACAAAATATATATAAAAATATATAGCCAAAGGAGGTTAGAAAAATAATAGGAGGCAGAAGCGCTCAGAAAATGGTTGGAAAATGGGTCAATAAGGTTAAAAATACAAAGATTGGATTTTTGACAGTATATTCTTGAAGGAGGAGAACCCTGTTGAGAAAGAAAATTTGAAATTTGAGGAGAAAAGCCCAAATTTGGATGTTTATGGACTTCATTGGATTTTTAAATGAATTTATAGGAGATTTGATTGTAACAAAAATTGATTTTTAAGTCAATTTGGGCTTTAATTAGAAGAAATTTAAGTTCTGGGGCCAAAATATATTTTTTAGGAATTTATTAGGTCAAATCAGGGGCCTAATTGCATAAATATTGAAGTTTAAGGGCCAATTGGGGACTTAATTGAGAAAATCCAAAACCAGGGACCAAATTGGAAGAGGCGCGTAAATGGAGGGGCTGGAATTAATTGATTCAGGGGCCTAATTGAAGAAATTGGAAGTTTTTTTGATCAATTAAGGGCTCAATTGCATAAATCAGAGGCCAAGGACTAAAGTGAAAAACGCGGCCAACACGAGGGGCGGAGACCGAAATTGGCAGGGATGCAATTGAAGGAAAAAAAAGATGATTAAGGGCTGATTTGAAACTTGGCGCGTTCTGGCGCCACTTTTAAATGAAACGGCGCGTTTTATCCAAAACGACGCCGTTTCATATATATTAAAAAAAAAAGAGAAAGAAAGCAGAACGGTGTCGTTTTGAACGACACTGTTCATCTTTCTTCTTTCCCCCCGATCACGCAGCAGAGAAGAAGGAAAAAGGGTTGCTTTAATTTGAATTTTTTGCCGGCCACTCTCTCGCCTGGAGCCCACCGACCGGACACAATGGCCGACCACCCACCGCCAAGACCGCTAGAAAACCGAGGGGGGGGCCGAGCCTTGGCAGTCGCGCCCAATGGCCGACAGGCCGGTTGCTCCCCATGCTCCACAGCGAAAAGCCACTCACTTGGCTCTATAAATAATAGCCAACACAGCAGCAATGAGGAGGAGAAGGGAACGGAGGAGAAGAGAACAGAGGAGAAGAGAACAGAGGAGGAGGAAAACAAACAGAGGAGAGTGGAGGAGAACGAAAAAACCGAAAGAGAGAGAAAGGGGAGAGGAAAAGAGAGAACCGAAAGAAAGGAAAAAGGGGGGAAGAAAACCAAAGAAGAAGAAGAAAGGGGAGAAAACTAAAGGGAAAGGAAACGAGGACAAGGGAAGAGGAAGAACTTCCCTCTCGGCTACTAACAGCAGCGCCACTGCCGCCGTCCGAAAGTCAGCCGCCTCCGCCTCCAGCAGCACCAACACCGGCACCTCCTCCAGCAGCAGCAGCAATACCAGCGCCACCGCGCCAGGTAATTCTTCTTCCTCCCTTCATTACTGCACTTTTTTTTTTCCTGCATGCAGAACGAATAACGTTCTGCATGCAGAAGGGTGGGGGGAAAATAATTCCCCGCCGCTTGTTCTTTGGGCCAGTGGTCCTAGCCCAGCCCAGTCTTCTGGGCCGGGTCTGGCCCAGAAGAGGATAATAGTATTCGGGCCGAAATCGGCCCAATTCATTTTTGGGCCGAGATCGACCCAACACATTTGGGGCTGAGTCCGGCCCAGTTAGTTGGGCCGGCCCAGCTTGAATTTAATATTATATATTATTTATATTATATTTTGTATTATTTATATATATGTGTGAAAAACTACAAAAAATTATGCAAAAATTATTTTAAAAAAATATGTGATTTTGTTGTAATTTTATTACTGTATTTTGATTAATATCGGTTGGTATTTTTATACTCTAAAGCTACAAAATCCAAGATTAAATACCCGGGTTTTCATCAAAACATCAAAGATTTTCAAATAAAAAAAATGTCTTTTGCTTTCAGAAAATTTTCTTAAAATATCTTTAAAAATATTGTTGATTTTTCTGCATTTGTTTTATCAAAGTGGATTAATATTTGGTTGTATTTTATACCGTAAGGATACAAATCCGGTATTTAAATACCGGTTTTAAGTCAAAACATCAAAAAAATACATAAAAAAAAATGTTTTGTTTTCATGCATACGGCCTAGTCTCTCCAACATATATATATATATATATATATATATATATATATATATATATATATATATATATATATATATATTATAACATCATATTTTCACACAACAAAGGAAATTTCAAAAACGATATATGTATTAGCATACATTTTGGCTTTAATAACCAGTTTATTCAAGCCATGAGAACTAGGCCAATATTCCAAAAATTCTAAAAATCTTTTCGTTTTCTTTTAATATTATGGGATTACGAATTTAAACATAAAATGTATTCCTGATATTTAAAAATATAGTTTTACATAGACATTAGAACAGTTAGGTTTTACCCGATAAGATAAGGACCTCCTTATTAAGGAGGACTTTTCTTGAACCATAGACGGACCAACATACATAGACGTTAGAATGGTTAGGTTTTACCCGATAAGATAAGGACCTCCTTATTGAGGAGGACTTTTCTTGAACCATAGACGGACCAACAACTGTTTTACCCGATAAGATAAGGACCCCCTTATTGAGGAGGACTTTTCTTGAACCATAGACGGACTAACAACTAGGAAACACAACGAGACCTTGAATTTTGTCAGACAAATAAACAATGCAGCTTACCTTAGGTAGGGCGTATTTGGGGTGCTAATACCTTCCCTTTACGCAACCAGTCCCCGTACCCAATCTCTGAGACCAGTTAGGGTTCCTAGTGACCAAAATACTAGGTGGCGACTCCCATTCCTTTTTTCACTGCTAAGAGACAAAGAATTCCTTGTCTCCCCATATTTACCAGATATATATCCCCCCATCACACATTCGAGGGTGGACGATCGCGCGGCGTCGCCGCCGTCGCGCATGAATGGCGACTCCACTGGGGAACTTGTGGACTAAGCTTTGTTTTTGTCTGATTTGTTTTTGTTTTCGGGTGTTTATTGTTAATATGCCTTTCCTTTTGTTATCTGCTTATATGCTTTAAATATTTTTACACATATTGTTCATGCATTTGTATAGAACTGTCTCATACATCTTATAGAACTATCTCATGCATCACATACTTTGATTATTGAGAGCACACACAAACTTTAAGTTAAGTGGGGGACTAGCAGCTTACCTTACGACTGTTAGTCAAGGTTTAAGTTTGTGTAAACCCCAACTCTTCGCTGAGTGCTTAGACTGGCAATAGTTGGTACATGTGCCATCTCATTGCCTACAAGCCCCCATATTGCCTCCACGAGGGCAATCCACCGGGACAAAGAAGAGACCCTTTTTAGAGACTGAATAGCCAACCTACCCTCGTCAAGCACAAAAGATTTAGAATCGGCTATAGGGTGTATGCTCCACAAAGTACATTTTGCATAAAAAAAAAACCTAAACCATAAAGCATTTGGTTTTCAGGTCCTTTTGAAACGATAAGATGGCCATCATTACCAAATTTACTACTGTGGAATATGGGCAGAATTCTGAATTGTCACAATTATCAGAGGGAGATTGCTCTAGATATGATGCAAGGAAGCTTCCAGTAGTCAAAGACCTGAATTGCGTAGTATATGAGATGAAGAAAATATTGGGTCATAGTTAAAACATTGACGAGGCGGCATTTTTCGGAAAGTATGGGCGATTGTTGGAAATAGCAAAGATAGAAGTATTGAACCCAGCAATCAAAGCCTTGATTAACTTTTGGGATCCCGATTACAGATGCTTCTCTTTTGGAAATGTGGATTTATGTCCCACTATAGAGGAGTATGGAATATTGACGGAGTTTCCCAAACACCTGCACCGGGTTTATTTTCCTTTGAGAAATGACAAGGTAATTCCTGAGTTGTCAAAATTGCTGAAGATTCCACATCTGAGCAGATTTTTAGAGAAGAATGGCAGCGGTTTAAGGTGGAAATTCCTGGAGGTTGAACTAGAAAAGAAAAAAGAGCAATACGGGTCAATGTTAGAAAGAGACAGGTTAATCGCCCTGGGGATCTATGGTCTCGTGTTATTTCCAAACTTAATAGGGGTTATAAGCCTAGAAGCATTCTTGCATTCGTGGAATATGAAAATACTCATGTCAACCCTACAACTGTCATATTAGCGGAGACCTTTCTGACCCTCAACCATTTTAGAAAGACGGGGAAAGGCGCAGTGCGATGTTGTACTCAGTTATTATACATCTGGATGGTAAGCCATGTTGAAACCAAGAAGCCGATCTTTAATAATTTTTGGTGGTTTAACCAAAAACCCTTGAAGATAATGGAGGAAGAAGAATGGGGAATCCTAGGTGATGAAGGTTGGATGAAAAAAGCGCAAGAGTTACCTAGTAGCGACTTTAGTTGGAAGGCCCCTTGGGTTAAATCGTTGATGTCACGAAGAAGTTGTGGACAAAAATGCTTGGGTACCTTTAATTGGGATCACGAGTTATGTCAGCTATGCTCCGGCTCGGGTGATAAGACAATTAGGTGGCATACAACACATCCCAAGAACTGTGGGACTTGCTGAATTTTTCGGGTTTTTCAAGGATCAATCCGCGAGAGAAGTTCTTGAAACCATCAAACAAGATTGGTGCCATTTGACTGTAATTCAAAAGGAGTCAGGAAGTTTGAGAGACCCTAGCTCAAGTGAAGGATATGAAAAGTGGAGGAATTTGACCCCGATTGCCGCTCCGAAAAAGCCATGTCCTGAAGATAGGCCTTCACGAATTGAAGAAGGGACATTGAAAAGAAAAAAGGTCAATAATGAGGAAGACCTTATGGAGCAATTAGAAAGACTCCAAATAGAATTGGGAAAGAGTAAGGAAGATAAAGCAGCATTAGAAAGGATGATGATGGAAGGAGATAAAAGCAAAGTGCTTCTAAACGAGCTCTCGAATCCGGGAGATGCGAAAATAGGGATGTTGGAGACGCAATTGAGCAAAGGAAAGGCCGTAATAGAAGAGTCTGAGAAAGAAAGAGGAAGACTGATTTTGGATTGGATGCAAAGCAGCTCTGAATTGGAAGCATTAAAAGCCGACTTCAACGGCTATCAAGAGAATATCGAGGACAAATTCTTGCATGTTCAAGTAGAGTTGTTGGACCGAATTGAGAAGTATGATAAGATTAAACAAGAAATATATGACGAGAGAAATTCGCTTAGCTGAATTACAAGAGTTCGAAAGAAAGGGTAATGAAGAGGAGGTTTTGAAGGCAGATTTGGCAGCTAAGAAAATTGAAGTTAGGACGCTGAAGGTAAAGTTTGACAAAGAACGAGAAAAGGTGAAGCAGTTGACCAAAAAGTTGGAAGTTTTGGAAAAACATAAAGAACAGATCGACACCAACAACCATACCTTGAATCGGAACAACATGTTGCTTATAGAGAAGATGGCCAAAGTAGATGAGCAAATGGATGAAGTCGCCATTCCACGCACGGATTATTAGAGCCAATGCTCGAAGGGTGGGAAGGGACATCTTTCGTTATCGACAAAGCTTGGCTGAGACAGATGCCTTTTTAGAGAAGATTGAGAATCGAGGCCTCGCTTTCCTACCAGTGGCTAGAGATATGGATGAAGAGGAAGATTGATGTATTTTTCTTTTTATTATTTTGTACCCTCTTTTCAAGAGATGTATTAGCCAATATTAATGAAAAGGGGCTTTGACCCATCTTTTGTAAAAATATATAAGCCTACCAAAGCAAAGACTTGAGCAAAACTACTCCTGATAAGGAACGTGACAAAAAGAGTCCATGCCCATTACACAAGAAGAATGTTGGCCATCGATCTTTTTTTTCAAAAAAAAAACAAGCTTCTAAGAGCATTCATGCATTGTTTCTTTATCATACATTCATTTACATTTTTCCATACATCCCAGATCGTGAAACATAGGTCCCACATCCAAAATCCACAACACCCGGTCTAGAGCGAGAATGGAGAACGGAGAGAGAGCTCACTTAGAGTCACATTATCAGACCGAGTTGGAGTCTGTAAAGAATGAAGTTTCTCGGCTAACTGACTTACTTGGGCAGCTTCTAAGAGCTAAGAATGGGGAGGGAACATCAGCACAACAACTTGAAGGAGCGCCAGCAGCTCACATCCCTCACACATCTCAAAACCAGGGGGCAAACTCGGCCAATGGACAGCAGTTTGTGCCTATTACTCCTATCCTACCAACTCATACTCCGATCCATTGTTGACTTAACAGCGGAAGGAACCTCGGATAATAGGTCTCCCAATCTGATGGACCAGGACAAGTTGTTTGCCTTGGAAGAAAGATTAAGGGCAGTTGAGGGTAATGACTGGTTTGACCCTATCGCGGCAAATGAAGTATGTTTGGTACCAAACATCGTCGTACCAAAAGATTTTCGAATACCAGAGTTCATTAAATATACCGGTTTGGAATGCCCAAACACTCACCTTCGATCCTACTGCAACAAAATGGCGGAAGTAATCCGTGATGATAAATTGCTAATCTATTTCTTTCAAGATAGCCTAGCAGGATCCGCTTTAAGCTGGTACATGAGGTTAGACAGCATCAGGATCAAGAGCTGGAGAGACTTGGTGGAGGCTTTCCTCAAACAGTACAAGTTTAACATGGAAATCGCTCCTGATCGAACAAGTCTAATGGCAATGGAGAAAAGGAGCCAGGAGTCAGTAAGGGCTTATGCGCAAAGATGGAGGGATGAGGCAATGCATGTCCAACTCCCTTTGATAGAAACGGAGATGGTGAGCTTGTTTGCCAATACCTTCAAAGCACCTTATTATGAGCACCTAATGGGTAGCTCCTCTCAACATTTCTATGATGCGGTACGCATAGCTGAGAGGATAGAACAGGGGATTAAAGCTGGGCGAATAGCAATGCCAGTGGAAAAGAAGGGTTTTATTGGAAGAAAGAGAGAAGGCGATGTTAACAATCTGGAAGACGGGTATAAGGGCAAGAAAGTAGATTCCCACAATCCACAAGTACCTACCTCTCAATTCTCACGCATAAACTTTAACCAATCTTTTTCCCCTAATCGAACAAATAACCAATCAAACTACCAAAATCACTACCAAAGACCCCATACAAGATACCCTTCAGAACAACTGCCGCCTCTACCCATGCCTTTGAAGGACATGTATGCCAAACTGTTGAGCATTGGGCACATAGCTCCTATCCCTACACTACCATTACAACCACCATTCCCAATTTGGTACAAGCCCGAGTTAACTTGTGAATACCATGCGGGTAATCCCGGGCATGGGATTGAAACCTGTTACGCTTTCAAGAAAAGATTGCTGGAGCTTATTAAGATAGGATGGGTATCCTTTGAGGACAAGCCCAATGTTAATTCAAACCCATTGCCTAAGCATGCCCCAAATAGTAGTGGAATAGGCATGATCGAAGTGGGAAATCAATGCAAGGTGTTGAAGGTGTCCATGAAGAGGTTGTATGACATGTTGGTACAATCAGGATTTCTAAAGACAAAGGTGGAGAGCCATTTAGAGGGATATGATTACTGTGAATACCATGGAAGAGATGGACATCATATTGAGGATTGCATCGAGTTTTGCGAAAAGATTGCAAAAATGCTAAAAATGGGGGAGTTGAGGATTGAACCCATGAAGAGCAGCGGTGAGGTGAGTATGATGGAAGGTCAAGATGAAATGATAGGAGTATGTAGGATCCAACAAACAGCTAATGGGCCCCCAAGGCTAATCTTGGTTAAACCGTCCTACACAAAAGGGAATCACAATGCCATGCCTTATAATTATGGTTATGCCACTAACGTTCGAGCTCCTCTTCCTTTGTTCCAGTCTGAGATAAGTGGTTTGACCAGGAGTGGTCGTTGCTTTACTTCCGAGGAGTTAAGCAAGGCAAAAGGCAAAGAAGTGGTAGATCTGGACAAAGCACTAGAAGTTAATAAGCCCGTAACGGAAGAGGAGTCGAATGAATTCCTGAAGTTGATCAAGCATAGTGAATATTGCATAGTAGATCAACTAAAGAAGACTCCAGCTAGGATCTCCCTTATGTCTTTGATACTCAGCTCTGAGCCGCATCGAAACGCCTTGCAAAAGGTATTGAATGAGGCATATGTACCCCAAGACATTGAACATAAAACCATGGAGCATTTAGTGGGAAGGGTCCATGCAACTAATTACCTGTACTTCCACGGTGATGAGCTGGATCTTTGAAGGTACCAGACATAACAAGCCCTTATACATTACGGTTAGGTGCAAGGATTGCCTCATAGGAAAAGTACTCATTGATAATGGCTCAGCCCTTAACGTGTTGCCAAAGCACATGCTGGAAGAAATGCCGATCGATGAATCCCATATTAAGCCAAGTACTATGATGGCCAGAGCGTATGATGGATCGCCTAGGCCAATAATTGGGACTTTAGAAGTGGAGCTACACGTGGGACCACAAATGTTCCTAGTAACACTTCAGGTTATGGATATCCACCCTTCCTATAGTATGTTGTTAGGAAGACCTTGGATTCATGCAGCGGGGGCAGTAGCTTCATCATTGCACCAATGCCTGAAGTATATCATGAATGGGATGTTGGTAGCTATCACAAGGCCGAGGAGACAAGTATCCATGACAAAGAATGTAGCCGTGCCTTTTATCGGGCGGGTGATTGCAAGGGTAACAATATACATGACTTTGAGATTGTGAACACCGCCTGGGTGACGGAGAAAACAGTGCTAAGAAGGAAAAGGATCTCGGGGCGGCAAGGATGGCAAGTCTATGCTTCTTGAACCGCGGGATCCCATTTCAATATAACCTTATTATCAGGATACTAGAAGGGGTTAATCTGGCAAGGATGAAAAGTGCTGCTCAAAGATTTGGGTTAGGATACCAACCTAACCAAGAGGATTATCGGTGGGCTGCTGGTCGGAGAAGGGCAAAAAGGATGGCTAGAATTAAAGGAAGAGAGCTAGAGGAAGAAAAGCTAGAAATCCCTCCCCTTAGCGTGTCATTCCCAAAAGCTGCATACATAATGCAACATGATAAAGAAGCCGAAAGCCTTGATCAAGAGCTGTCAAACATGAGCATAAATACCTTGGGTGAAAACAAGGTGGAAGGAGATGACATGAAGACAGTAGCAAGAAAGGGAGATGAAGCACTCCCACAACTGACGGTCTACACCATAGAAGAAGTCTCCGCCAAGACCTTTATGCGCAAGTTAGCTCAAGACGAGAAGTTTCAGAACTGGGTGACCCAAGAAGCTCCAATGGTTTTCAAAATGTAAACCAATTTTGTTTGTCTTAACATGCTTTTGTCATTGCTTTGTTTGGTTTTCATTTATTTTCACTAGTCGACAATCAAGGCTCAATTGTCGGCTAGACTTTATGCTTATCATGGAGCCCACCTTTTCTTTAAATAAATTGTGAGATCATGCACTTTTCACAAATTGCCATCTTTTTTTATGCATTTACACCAAACACTTCCCGCTTTCAAGAATCCTGAAAGCGGATCTCCCACAACATCACATACATTTAGCATCAAGAATAAATGGCCAAACTTGAACGAGCATGTGATAGCTATGGAAGAAGAAGAGTGGGATGAAAGCAATATCAGTGAATTCACCAGGCTAGTAGAACAACAGGAACAGACTTGGAAACCTGCCGTAGAGGAACTCGAAACCATCAATGTAGGCAGTGATCAGTTCAAGAAGGAGTTGAAAATAGGTACCCTAATTACTTCGGAACTAAGGACGAAAATGATCGCCCTGTTACAAGAATATGCAGATGTCTTTGCTTAGTCTTATGAAGATATGCCCGGTTTGGACACAAATATCGTAGTACACAAGATACCGTTGGAAGAAGGCTGTAAGCCAGTCAAGCAGAAGCTGAGGAGGGCCCACCCGGATGTCTGGATCAAGGTCAAGGCAGAACTCGAGAAGCAATGGGATGCTGGTTTTCTAGAAGTAGTTAGATATCCACAATGGGTATCTAACATTGTTGTGGTGCCTAAGAAGGAGGGGAAGATTAGAGTATGCGTGGATTTTCGAAATTTGAATAGAGCTAGCCCTAAGGATGATTTTCCCCTACCACACATAGATGTTTTAGTGGATAACGCTGCCCGGAGTTCCACTTATTCCTTTATGGATGGTTTTTCAGGATACAACCAGATAAAAATGGCTCCGGAGGATAAGGCGAAAACAACTTTTGTCACACCTTGGGGGACGTTCTGCTACAAGGTCATGCCATTTGGATTGAAGAATGCAGGAGCAACCTATCAAAGAGCAATGGTGACTTTGTTCCACGACATGATGCACAAGGAAATTGAGGTGTATGTAGACGACATGATTGCCAAGTCTAAAAGGGGAGAGGATCATGTTGAAGTTTTGAGGAAGTTGTTTGAGAGGTTGAGGAAGTATGAACTAAGGCTTAATCCTGCAAAATGTTCATTCGGAGTTAAATCGGGCAAGCTGTTAGGATTTGTGGTAAGTGATAGAGGTATAGAGGTGGATCCAGATAAAGTAAGGGCCATCCAAGCTATGTCATCCCCTAAGACGGAGAAAGAAGTAAGAGGATTCTTGGGAAGGTTAAACTACATCGCTCGGTTCATAGCTCAGTTAACAACGACGTGTGAACCTATATTCCGACTACTAAGGAAAAAGAATCCTGGAACCTGGAATGAGGAGTGTGAGGAGGCATTCAATAAAATCAAGCATTATTTACAAAATCCACCTTTACTGGTTCCTCCGGTATCAGGAAAACCTCTAGTATTATATCTAACAGTAACTGAAGCAGCCATGGGATGTGTATTGGGTCAGCATGATGAAACCGGAAGGAAGGAAAGAGCTATTTATTACTTAAGTAAGAAATTCACTGAATGTGAGTCTAGATACACGGAGATAGAAAGGCTTTGTTGTGCATTGGTGTGGGCGGCAAAGAGGTTGCGACATTATATGTTATACTATACCACTTGGTTGATTTCAAAAGTGGATCCTCTTAGGTATATTTGTAACAAGCCCTTTCTCTCAAGCCGAATTGCAAGATGGCAAGTTTTATTAGCAGAATATGACATAATATACATGACAAGGAAAGCCGTAAAAGGAAGTGCAATTGCGGACCATCTGGCCGATAATGCTGTTGAAGATTACGAACCTTTGGATTTTGACTTCCCTGATGAAGATATATTGTCAATAGAGAAAGAAGAAGAGAAGACAGATTGGTGGACAATGTTTTTTGACGGTGCAGTGAATGTATATGGTAACGAGGCCGGTGCGGTAATAATCTCTCCTGATAAGAAACAGTATCCAGTTTCGGTTAGACTGCATTTCGAGTGCACCAACAATACAGCTGAGTATGAAGCTTGTATCCTCGGTTTAGAAGCGGCATTAGAGTTGAAGATAAAGAAGTTAGATGTATATGGAGATTCAATGTTGATTATCTGTCAGGTTAAAGGGGAATGGCAAACCAAGGAGGAAAAGTTAAGGCCGTACCAGGAATACCTATCCACGCTAGCAAAGGAATTTGAAGAAATTAGATTCACCCATTTGGGAAGGGAGGGGAACCATTTTGCGGATGCTTTGGCCACGCTAGCTGCTATGACTACCATTGATCTCAAGTGCAAGGTACAACCGGTACACATTGATATTAGAAATGACCCAGCTCACTGTTGCTTAGTTGAAGGAGAGATGGACGGACAACCTTGGTATTATGATATCAAGAACCTTGTGCAAAATCATGAATATCCGGTGGGAGCTTCCAAAACGGATAAGAAAACCTTAAAAAGGTTAGCTATAGACTTCTATCTAGATGGAGAGATTTTGTACAAAAGATCATTTGATGGAACCCTGCTAAGGTGTTTGAATGAGGCAGATGCTAGGAAGGCATTACGGGAGGTCCATGAGGGGATTTGCTCAACCCATGCTAGCGGGCATATGATAGCAAGGAAAATACAAAGGGCTGGTTATTTTTGGATGACGTTAGAGAAAGACTGCATCGACTATGTCAGGAAATGTCACAAGTGTCAAGTTTACAGTGACAAGGTCAATATGCCACCAGCTCCTCTATTTAATCTGATATCTCCTTGGCCATTTGCAATGTGGGGAATTGACGTGATCGGACCTGTTAACCCAAAAGCTAGTAACGGTCATAGATTCATCCTCGTAGCTATTAACTACTTCACAAAATGGGTGGAAGCTAATTCATATGCCCACGTAACACAGAACGTAGTGAAGAGGTTTATAGAAAAGGACTTGATTTGTCGATATGGTCCTCCGGAAAAGATAGTGACAGATAATGCACAGAATTTCAATGGCAAAATGATAGTGGAGCTGTGTACTAAATGGAAAATCAAGCATTCGAATTCCTCACCATACCGACCAAAAATGAATGGCGCAGTAGAAGCCGCCAACAAGAACATCAAAAAGATTATTCAGAAAATGGTAGTCACATATAGAGATTGGCATGAGATGTTGCCATTCGCTCTCTATGCATACCGCACTACAGTCAGGACCTCGACAGGGACTACCCCATATTCTTTGGTATACGGTATGGAAGCAGTGATGCCTTTGGAAGTAGAAATCCCGTCGTTAAGAGTGTTGATGGACTCCGGATTAGAAGAGGCCGAGTGGGCCAAAGTGAGGCATGAGCAACTGAACCTGATCAGTGAAAAGAGGATGGCTGCAATATGTCATCACCAACTTTACCAAAAACGAATGGCCAAGGCATATGATAAGAAGGTTAGACCGCGGTTGTTTCGAGAAGGGGATCTAGTATTGAAGAAAATATTGTCACTACCTGGAGACGATCAAAGCAAATGGGCACCGAATTACGAGGGTCCTTACGTAGTAAAGAAGGCATTCTCAGGAGGAGCGCTGAAGTTGGCTAGAATGGATGGAGAAGACCTAGCTCGACCTGTGAATTCTGACTCTGTAAAAAGATATTATGCTTGATGTAGGCTCCTAAATCAATAAAGCAAAGTTTGGCCATTGACTTCTTTCTCTTTTGCATTGATCTCACAACAATCATTTTTTGCATTAATCCCAACAGTGCATGTCTTGTTGTTTTCACACCTAAAAAGTTTAGCATCGGCTGAACGAATTTCTTCGCTATACAAAAAACTAGAATCACACCCCTACACTGGGGGCAATAAGAGATGTTTTCATAAAAAGCTTTACGTGTTTAAAATGTACGGAAGCCTATAGACTTGAAAACCAAGCTAGAGCATTTGACAAAAGCATGACAAAGAGGCAATGACAAGTCATACATTTTGAAAAAGGACTACTTGAAGAAGGTCAGAGATTTCTTCTCCAAGAATATGATAGGAGGCAACACGAGAGATGAATCCAGCATACGACTTCAAAAGCAAGCTCATGATAAGAGGGAGTCTCATGAACTCGAAGAAGATGATGGGGCCTATGTTTCAAAACCAGGTACGAATGCATGCATGGCATCTAATCATAAATCATTGCATATATGTTTTTGGATCGTTACAGGAGGAGACCTTAATACATTCCAACAAAATTGGAGACGAAGAAAGAATCATTGAGTTGATTCTAAAACAACAAGAAGAGAAGATAATAATTTTCAAACCCTGCCACCCGGAAGAACGACATCGAGCAATCGGTAAAAGGGAATCGCCAGATGGGATTCCAGGTTGACCGATTTACAAAATAGATTTTTTGTTTTTTGGTTTTTGATTAAAGGAGATCGCTAGAAGGGATCTCATTATTTCAGCTTCGAATAAAAGGGAATCGCCAGATGGGATTCCAAGTTGATTAAAGGAGATCGCCAGAAGGGATCTCGTGTTTCGTTATTTGGAGGTCGCTAGATGGGACCTCGTTTTTCATTAAATAAAAGGAATCGCCAGATGGGATTCCAAGTTGACTAAAGGAGATCACCAGAAGGGATCTCGTGTTTCGCTATTTGGAGGTCGCCAGATGGGACCTCGTATTACCTGTTGAAAAAAAAAAGGGAATCGCCAGATGGGATTCCGAGTTGATTAAAGGAGATCGCCAGAAGGGATCTCGTGTTTCGTTATTTGGAGGTCGCCAGATGGGACCTCGTTTTCGTTTGAATAAAAGGAATCGTCAGATGGGATTCCAAGTTGATTAAAGGAGATCGCCAGAAGGGATCTCGTATTTCGCTATTTGGAGGTCGCCAGATGGAACCTTATATTTCGTTTGAATAAAAGGAATCGCTAGACGGGATTCCAAGTTGATTAAAGGAGATCGCCAGAAGGGATCTCGTATTTCGCTATTTGGAGGTCGCCAGAAGGGACCTCATATTTCAACATTGGTTACAAGGAATAGCAAGATGGGATTCTAAGATTTTTTGTTAAAAGAGATCGCCAGAAAGGATCTCATATTTCGATATTGGTTAAAGGAGGTCGCCAGATGGGACCTCATATTTCATGTTGGTTAAAAGGGAATCGCCAAATGGGATTCCAAGTTAAAGAGGATTGCTGTAAAAGACAAGTTTCAGGTCAATCGAGCTTCAACCAGATCAGTTTTGGGAGTTCCGTTTGGGTTTATCTTTATAAAACTTACTGCGCAAAACCTCTGCTCCGTAAGCATGATAAAAAGGGGGCATCTGTTGTAACCCATTTTTGGGTCCCCACAAAATATATATAAAAATATATAGTCAAAGGAGGTTAGAAAAATAATAGGAGGCAGAAGCGCTCAGAAAATGGTTGGAAAATGGGTCAATAAGGTTAAAAATACAAAGATTGGATTTTTGACAGTATATTCTTGAAGGAGGAGAACCCTGTTGAGAAAGAAAATTTGAAATTTGAGGAGAAAAGCCCAAATTTGGATGTTTATGGACTTAATTGGATTTTTAAATGAATTTATAGGAGATTTGATTGTAACAAAAATTGATTTTTAAGTCAATTTGGGCTTTAATTAGAAGAAATTTAAGTTCTAGGGCCAAAATATATTTTTTAGGAATTTATTAGGTCAAATCAGGGGCCTAATTGCATAAATATTGAAGTTTAAGGGCCAATTGGGGACTTAATTGAGAAAATCCGAAACCAGGGACCAAATTGGAAGAGGCGCGTAAATGGAGGGGCTGGAATTAATTGATTCAGGGGCCTAATTGAAGAAATTGGAAGTTTTTGATCAATTAAGGGCTCAATTGCATAAATCAGAGGCCAAGGACTAAAGTGAAAAACACGGCCAACACGAGGGGCGGAGACCGAAATTGGCAGGGATGCAATTGAAGGAAAAAAAAGATGATTAAGGGCTGATTTGAAACTTGGCGCGTTCTGGCGCCACTTTTAAATGAAACAGCGTGTTTTATCCAAAACGACGCCGTTTCATATATATTAAAAAAAAAAAAGAGAAAGAGCAGAACGGTGTCGTTTTGAACGACACTGTTCATCTTTCTTCTTTCCCCCCGATCACGCAGCAGAGAAGAAGGAAAAAGGGTTGCTTTAATTTGAATTTTTTGCCGGCCACTCTCTCGCCTGGAGCCCACCGACCGGACACAATGGCCGACCACCCACCGCGCACCTGCCAGAAAACCGAGGAGGGGGGGCCGAGCCTTGGCAGTCGCGCCCAATGGCCGACCGGCCGGTTGCTCCCCATGCTCCACAGCGAAAAGCCACTCACTTGGCTCTATAAATAATAGCCAACACAGCAGCAATGAGGAGGAGAAGGGAACGGAGGAGAAGAGAACAGAGGAGAAGAGAACAGAGGAGGAGGAAAACAAACAGAGGAGAGTGGAGGAGAACGAAAAAACCGAAAGAGAGAGAAAGGGGAGAGGAAAAGAGAGAACCGAAAGAAAGGAAAAAGGGGGGAAGAAAACCAAAGAAGAAGAAGAAAGGGGAGAAAACGAAAGGGAAAGGAAACGAAGGACAAGGGAAGAGGAAGAACTTCCCCCCGGCTACTAACAAGCAAGCCATTTGCCGCCGTCAGAAAGTCGACGCCTCGCCTCAAGAAGACCAACACCGGCACCTCCTCCAAAGAAGACGAAGAATACCAGCGCCACCGCCTCCTCCGCGCCAGGTAATTCTTCTTCCTCCCTTCATTACTGCACTTTTTTTTTTCCTGCATGCAGAACGAATAACGTTCTGCATGCATAAGGGTGGGGGAAAATAATTCCCCGGCCCGGCTTGTTGTTCTGGGCAGCCGGTCCCGCCCAGCCGATCTTCGGTCGGGCCGGGTCCGCCCGTAAGAGGATAATAGTATTCGGGCCGAAATCGTTTAATTCATTTTGGGCCGAGATCGACCCAACACATTTGGGGCTGAGTCCGGCCCAGTTAGTTGGGCCGACCCAGCTTGAATTTAATTTTATATATTATTTATATTATATTTTGTATTATTTATATATATGTGTGAAAAACTACAAAAAATTATGCAAAAATTATTTAAAAAAAATATGTGATTTTGTTGTAATTTTATTACTGTATTTTGATTAATATCGGTTGGTATTTTTATACTCTAAAGCTACAAAATCCAGTATTAAATACCCGGTTTTCATCAAAACATCAAAGATTTTCAAATAAAAAAAATGTCTTTTGCTTTCAGAAAATTTTCTTAAAATATCTTTAAAAATATTGTTGATTTTTCTTCATTTGTTTTATCAAAGTGGATTAATATTTGGTTGTATTTTATACCGTAAGGATACAAATCCGGTATTTAAATACCCGGTTTTCGTCAAAACATCAAAAAAATACATAAAAAAAATGTTTTGTTTTCATGCATACGGCCTAGTCTCTCCAACATATATATATATATATATATATATATATATATATATATATATATTATAACATCATATTTTCACACAACAAAGGAAATTTCAAAACGATATATGTATTAGCATACATTTTGGCTTTAATAACCAGTTTATTCAAGCCATGAGAACTAGGCCAATATTCCAAAAATTCTAAAAATCTTTTTGTTTTCTTTTAATATTATGGGATTACGAATTTAAACATAAAATGTATTCCTGATATTTAAAAACATAGTTTTACATAGACATTAGAACAGTTAGGTTTTACCCGATAAGATAAGGACCTCCTTATTAAGGAGGACTTTTCTTGAACCATAGACGGACCAACATACATAGACGTTAGAATGGTTAGGTTTTACCCGATAAGATAAGGACCTCCTTATTGAGGAGGACTTTTCTTGAACCATAGATGGACCAACAACTGTTTTACCCGATAAGATAAGGACCCCCTTATTGAGGAGGACTTTTCTTGAACCATAGACGGACCAACAACTAGGAAACACAACGAGACCTTGAATTTTGTCAGACAAATAAACAATGCAGCTTACCTTAGGTAGGGCGTATTTGGGGTGCTAATACCTTCCCTTTACGCAACCAGTCCCCGTACCCAATCTCTGAGACCAGTTACGGTTCCTAGTGACCAAAATACTAGGTGGCGACTCCCATTCCTTTTTTCACTGCTAAGAGACAAAGAATTCCTTGTCTCCCCATATTTACCAGATATATATCCCCCCATCACACATTCGAGGGTGGACGATCGCCGCGACGTCGCTCACGTGCGACACAAAGGATGTGGAGAAATGATTAAATTGAACAAATTAATTGGATTAAAAGAGAAGTTATTTAATAAGAGGGGTGAAATTGAAAACAATAATAAAGGAGTAAGGAGTTAGTAAAGAGAAAGAGAAGTAGTGGGGGTCAATAAAAAATTGATAAAAGGAATGGTGGGGTCAATGTGAAAATAAAAGTAAATTTGGGGGGCAAGATGCAAATAAGAAAAGAACATAATTATAAATAATAATAAATCTCTAGAAATCTCTAGAGTAATGGTCGGCCAAAGAGAGGAAGAAAGAGGAGAAATAATGTTAGGTGGATGAAATGATGGAAACAAAAAATGCATGGGAAATGAATTTATACTTGTTAAACTTAGAAATCAAAACTGGACAGGTTGTCTCTCAACTTCTCTATTAAGATTTGGACCCTAAGATGACAAAACTTGAGATACTTGTCTTCATGAAAGTTGTAGACCCATGTTCTAGTGTTCCAAATAAACAAACCATGCATAAAACCAAGCTTTGTAGCTCTGGTTATACTCAAAATACTAAACAGTGTTCAGACAGTAACAATTCAATTTTTTAGACAATAACAGTTGGATAGTAATAATCCAACATTCGTTGATGAGCAAGTTTGACTATCTTGGGGGCGGAACTGGGTTCTCCTTCCTACATAGAACTTGTAGCCTCATGTCTTATCTTTCCAACGAGACCAATCTCGCTTGAAATGGAGTTCTATAACTCCAGATATAGTTAAACATCTAAGCAGAGGTCAGACAGTAAGAATTCAATTTCTAGACAGTAACAGTTGGACAATCTGTTATGTTGAGCCACCTAAAACTTGTAAATTGGTAACTTCTATTTAGAATTGTTTTTGAATTACAAAATGTTGAATTGTGAAGGGAGTATGTATATGTGTGTATGTATGGTCAAGACTTGACAATTAGTGTAACTATTGGTACAGGTGAAATTATGGAAAATAGACGGGAGCAGGGGACAACTAGCATAACACAATTTTTAGGTAGGTGTCTGACACTTCGATTTCTAATTTAAAGTCTTGTGTAATTCTTTAACTTGGTCCTTGATAAAATGTAGTTCAAATTTTTGTATTTATATGTAGTGAATGGGCTGATGAATGGACCAGTGTCCTGGTTTGGACCCGGTGCCCTGTGAATGGGCTGAGGAATGGACTAGTGTCCTGGTTTGAAACTGGTACCATGCGAAAGGGCGATCAATAGAATTAGTAATATTGGACAAGATGGGTGTGCTGGATAGTGGGAAACTATAGAAATTGATGAATAAAAGAATTAAAAAGCATATTGTTAGTGTAATGAAAAATATATTAGATCACCTTAATTAATTTAATTATATTTATGCAAATTACTATGCATGTTCATCTCAGCAGCATGACCCTTAGTTGATGCTTGGGTGTTTTGATATGTATAGTCACTTAAGTTAATAAGAAGATGGAAGAATTTTCCCTTTTGGTTAGATATAACAATACTCCTAAATTGTATGTATAAAGTTATGTAGTGTTATTTTTGTTAAAACTGTAAGTAGTAAATTGAAATTTAAAATATTTATTCTGTTAACGTATGAATGCAATTATGATGGTTAATTAATGGTTACCTCTTAAATTCTAGGATTCTTTTTATTTTTATAACTTGATAATTGTGTGAATTTTATCTTAAAAGTCTATAGTTTGAGACTTACAATGATTGGATTGTGTATGAACAATGAATACAGGATGTGTATAAATGATTTGTCGATAACTTGGGGCCTTCCAAGATACCGGAAACTCGCCAAAATTTCCGGTAGAAATTTCAATAAACTATGTATGAGTTCAATAAAGAAAAAAAACATTTACCATGTATTTTTTTAAGTTAATGCATTGGTTTCGGTATGGGGGATGTTACATAAAACTTCATCGACTCATCCACACTTAAAGAACCTTGTCGTAATGTGTGGATTTTTATAAATAACTCTTATTTGTAGTAATTGGGTACAAACCTCTTCTTCATCACCCTTTTCATAGTCGTCTAAGTGGTGATATCCTCTTTTTCATCCATTATCTTCTGAATTTTCAATTTCTCCCACCATAACAAAGCATAATTAGTAAACTCCAATGCAACCACCTTACACTTCTTTTTGTCAGTATACCCATACCAATTGAACACCTTCTCAACCTTCTGAATCCACTCCAAGTACTCCTCATGTAAGCTACTACCTCTAAATGATAGAACCTTAAGTTTAATTCCACTAGAAGGGTGGTGATTTTGCCTTCTTAATTTACCCCTTTCATCAGCCCCATCATCCGTATTCAGCTCTAATTCAAACTCTACGACAACATTTCATAGCATCCTACAAGCTTGGTGATGTTAAGATTGTGAGATCTTCTCCTACTAGACTTATATCTTTTGAGAAATGAATGGAGAAATTAAAGGTTAAAAGTAAGATTTGGGTTTGTTTAGATGTCCTAACTTGTTGAAATTCCACTTATTTAATATAAGATACAACTGTAAAATCAAAGAAAGTGTTTTATAGATTAAAGGAGGATGATCATAGGTGCTTGATTTTTTTTTTAGAGGTAGATTCAAAGGGAAAGAAGAAACATATAGGGCCTCCTAGTTGTCTAGATTGAGAAAATACAAAAATCGTTATAAAGTTTTTGAAATTTTTCTATGGAGTAACTTTGAAATTTTTAGGGTCTTTTTATGTCATATGCGATTTTTTCTTTCATGAGCTAGTCTCTATGCAAACACATATTTCTGAGTTGTCCAAAAGTGGATATTTAGTAACAGGTGGAATGACAACCAATATGATATGTAATTTTGATAAATATTAGGAAAAGTTTGAGGATATAAATTCTTTTTTGTTTGTCTAATTGTTTTAGGTCCTCATTACAAGTTAAAATATGTGAAGTTTTGTTTATGTCAAGTGTATGAGTCTGATGTCATGGTGAAAGAGTTAATAAAAAAGGTGAAATATACACTTATGAGTATTTTTTTACTACTATTCTAGCCAATATGTTATATTTGTGACAAAATCTTCTGTTAGAAACAATATTTTTCAAGATTTAAATGCTAATAAGGTGGAGGAAGATTTCTGTCAAGCATTAGCCTTCTAATTTAACAAGCATTTAATGGAGGAGGAAATGAGGAGAGTAAATATGAATTGGAGAAATATTTGGCATATGCTTATGAAGACCTAAGTGATACTTCTTTTGATATTTTAACTTAGTGGAAAGGTAACAACTTCAAATATCTAATACTTTCTATGGTTGCAAAAGATGTCTTAGTTATTTTTATTTCTAAATTTTCCTCTAAATCAGCCTTTAGCATAGGAGGTCATGTACTAGATCCCTTTAGAAGTTCGTTGAATCCAACAACTATTCGTTATTCTCCAACACCAATAGATCATTCACAAATGATAAATGATATTGAAAAGTTTGAAAAACCAGAATCAAGAATGTTTTAGACTATTGTAAGACTGTAGCATTTATCTATATAATAAATATTTTAGACTAACTTGTTAAGCCATAATTAACTAAGTTATTTTATTATCTTTCTCTTCTTTTAGAGTTTGTTGGTTTAACCATGGAAGTTGAAGAGTAATGAGTCATTTTTGACAATCTAGGATGGTAAGTAATTGTTAAATAATTACCTTTTAAGTTTTTATTATTAAGTAATTGTTTTAAACTTAAGTTTAAATAATTAGCTTTTTGACATCATTCTAGACTTTGCTTCCATACTTTCTCTCGGTGGTGATATGTGTTCTCTGGTACTTTAGCATCATCTTTATTTTTATTTTATTTTTCCTGCTTTTGAGACTTAATATCATGGATATTGTGGGACATTTGACCTTTCTCAATTTAACCAGGATCTAATAATGTTTAATTTCCATGTAGGTGAAAGCACTCCCTTTTACTTGTATTGTTTGTTTGGACTACTAGAGTGAACTCTTTTATTTAACATAGTTTTTTGCTAAAAAAAAAGGATATGTTGGATGAATAAATTTTGAAACCTAGTGAATTGCATAAAAATGCAATTATAATGTTTACATTGAGTAGTGTGTTGTATTATCAGTTGTATGTTAATACATGCAAAGTAAGTTTTTAAGTGGCAATATCCAGTTTTTATGTGCAAGAATAATATTGTTTTAGAATGTTTGGATGCATCTCTCAGATTTATATTGCATTATGATTTTACTAAGGGCATGGCACAAATGTTATGTGGTATATCATTTCATTTAAGAAATTCCAGTACAACTAGATAAACTTGAATTTAAACATGATTACTCTTGTTTATACTTATTAGGATCTGTTTTTTATTGAAGGAATATCTTTTGTTTTGGATATTATTTGTCATAATAACAAAAAGATGTCCTTGTCATATACCATATTAGTGGGTTAATAGTAGGTTATTTGCCTTTTATTATTATCACCCTTACTTCATAAGACATTAATTAAAGATTATATGAAGTTTGTAGGTTTTTTTTTCCGTAAAAACTTAAATTTATATGTTGGTACCTTTTCAACTATGTTATTTGGAATGAAGTGAGATATGGGTTACTGATTGTGTACTTGTTAGTGAATTACAACTTGCTATTATTTTCATGAAGTGTATAAAGATTCAGATGAACTGTGTATTTGATTTTGTGAGACTTTTGTTAAGAAGAAATGTTGGTTTTAAGAGAGTAAGATTATCCATGTTGTCTTTATTTGCTCAATGAAAATTTTTGCTTAAAATTATTACTACTGATTTCTTTCTTACTTAACTCTCTGTAAAATTATGCATTTCTTTTACAATCTTGTTGATCTTTGTTACATGTGATTTGAGACAAGTTAAGCATGATATAATCCAAGAAATGATTGAACAAGAAAATTCAAATTCTAACATAATTGTGCCTACTGTCTAGTTTTATGCTATCGTGCAATGGTTGAATTGAGGATTATGCATGATAGTGTAAAATGAACAATAAGTACAATTACGTTAGAATCTAAATTTTCTTATTCAACTCTTGCTTGGATCGCATCAAAGCACCTTACCTCTTGTATTTTATTATGTATAAAGTCGAATTCATAGATATTTGTAGTGTCCACAAAAAAATTAGCCCACTAGATAAATTCAACATGCTCTAGTCTCAAAAAATATTAAATAGGTCGAGTTTAAAATTTGTAAAATACTAAAAGTTGGGTTGGATATAATTATGGGCCTAAACCCATCATCTATTTTTGTGAACACCCCTATAAAAATACATTAATTTAATGCTTTTTAAATAAAAAATAGTTTAAAAAGTAATTATGAAAAGCAGTTTCAAACACAAAAGCAAACATTCCCATAAAAAAATGGTCTTTCTATTGAGTTCTCGAATATCATTAACATAGCGGAAACAATAAAACAAAATTATTCGGAAGTCCCTAAAATCTCTTTTTATATAAATCTAGAGTTATTTAGGGATTTCATACCTCAAGATTTGATCTTATTCGACTTTAAATAATTATTTAAAGGCTAGGTTGTTGCAAACCACAAGTTACCTAATTGTTCAGTTTCCAACAGTAATCTACATGAACCATTAGTGAGAAATCTTCTAAATTCTTATTTAGAAGAGAGAGATTGTTATGCCTAGAGTCCTAGCTCTTTATTTTGTGTCTTACATAGCTTTTCTGTCTAGGCATATCAATCTCTCTCTCTCTCTCTCTCTCTCTCTCTCTCTCTCTCTCTCTCTCTCTCTCTCTCTCTCTCTCCCCTAAATAGGGATTTAGAAGATTTTTTACTAGTGGTTCGTGTGGATTATAGTTGGAGTTTGAATCAATGGACAACTTGTGGTTTACAACAACCCATCCTTTAAATAATTATTAAAAGATGGAGAAGGTCAGATATTCAAATAATAAATCTTTAAACAACTTTAGATCTTTCTAACGGGATCTTAGGGACTCCTGAATATTACTTTAAATTTATCGTTTCCGTTGCGTGTATGGATTTTAGGAACCTAACAATAGTAGCGGAGCCTTCGTTAGAACAATTAGGGTTGTTTAATTGCATGTTTTATTGTTATTGGTGTTAATTAGAAATTAATTATATATGAAAAAAATGATAAGTTTCTGGCTGGAGTTTTAAATCTGGGTGGAATATAGATTTTATGCCTAGATTCCAGTGGCTAAAAAAAGGGTTTTGGTCATTGCGTCATCCGTTGGTGTGCCTTGCCTGGTGCATAGGCTAGCACGCCACCAAACGCAGTGCCTCCCTAGTAGCAGCCATGAGATGTTGCTGATGTTGCTAGTATTCCAACACGAGGGGTTGTCCCTTGTGTTGTTGGCTAGCAGTGTTGGCTACCGCTACACCAGCCACGAGCAGTGGGCAAACTGCCCACTGCCAGCAGTAGGGGAGAAGATGAAGAGAGGGCAGAATTACAATTCTACCCCTAGTGTCTCTTTAGGGTTTGGGAAAATTACCCACATATCACTGCCCCTTTTTAATTTTAAGTATTAGGCTTTTAAGTTTGCATATTATGTATATGACCCTAAAACTTTATGTCTAATTACAATTTAGGATCTCAAGATAAATTATGAATTTACCCTCTATAAATAAAATTAGATTTTATATCCTAAATTAAATTAATTGTAAAATTAATTTTTCTAATAGGATTTGGAATGAATTAAATTGTTTAATTCTTTTTTTATTTAGTTTTATAATATCCTAATGGGATTAGGATTTATTTAATTAAATGATTTAATTATTTTTTAAAATATGTTTTCTAATTTATTGAGATTTTTTTTAAGCTGAAAATTTTTGTTTGGAATATTATCAAATTGGATTTGATTGAATATTTCTAAGTGTTAGAAATATTATTTTAAATTGTACATAAAACCAATAATTAGAATAACATGCAATATATATTTGTAATTATGCATATTAAAATGTTTTATGTATGATGAGTGATTATGGATGTTAAAGATTAATTTGATTGTGTTTTTATTTGATGGTTGAATGATTATAATTTTTATTAAATAGGACATGTGTGTCCAATCCTATCTCTATTTTTTCTTCTAGGTTGTAATTCGTTTCTCATCTAATTTCCCTCAAATGTAACTTCAGGTTTCTTAATTAATTATGTAAATATTATGTAATTTAAAAATATAAAAATTTAGATAAAAAATTATTATGTAATCCAAGACAAATAAAGAAATGACGATGAAGGCTACAATTGAAGTGCTTGCAATGAACTTATGAAGACTTGCTATAACTACATAAGATTTGATCATCTAATTCCTTTAAATGGCTCGAGAGAATTAGCTTAAATATGTTCATAATCATCTAATTAGAATGACATGCTAAATGTATATCTTTATATATATAAATTGTTATGCATGAAATGTATATCTATTATGTCATGTTATATATGAGACCTAGTTAATTAAAAATAAATTTCTCATTAATATATTAAATACGTGTTGAAAACATGAATAGTTGTCTTCTAATTTTATATGCATAAAACTAGAGTTTTATTCATGGATAATTTGTTGAGTCACTTAAAGTTACCATTAATCGAATATGTTTAATGTTATAAAATTAGGTCCTACTCAACTAACTTGTATGATTTGGATGAGTCACACATGATCATTTGAAGTTAGAGGAATGAGTTAGGCTAAACATATATGATATGTTTAAACAAAAAGTTATCACCTAACTAATCTAGGAGTCACATTGAGATTTAATTGATAAACTATGTTATCTACCTAATTTAATTTATTTTGATTTATTGAGTCACTCAAGATTAGATAAATTAAATAAGATCCTATCCCATTAAAAAAATCTAAGCGAGATTTCTCGAATTAATAGGGAGGGCTATTAATCTTAACTTACTAAAACAAAAGCTATTAATTTACAAGAAAATAGTGAGAAATCAAATTAGGTTTAAAGACCTTGTTTAATTTTGGATTTAAATATATATGCATGATTATAATACTTGTTCTCTTTACATTAATAGGTTGATAGATAAAATGAGTAGTAACATATTCCTACAAAACATATTTGAAGCTAAAAAAATAACCAGACCAAACTTCTTGGACTGGTACCAAAATTTGAGAATTGTTCTCAAATAAGAAAGGTTATATATGCTTAAAAGTCTTATTTCTTATATCCTTGATGAAGACGCTCTTATTGAAGTTAAGACATAATATCATTGTCATATTGATGGCAATGAGTAGGCTACATGTGTAATGTTAACTATCATGTCACCTGAACTTCAAATAGAGTATGAGAATATAAATGCCTATAATATGATTAAGCATCTCAAAGAGTTGTTTGATGCTAAAAAGTATGAGATCTCTAAGGAATTGTTCCTAAGCATGATAATAGAATGTCCTAATGTAAATACTTATGTGATGTTTATGACTGAAAACTATCTTGCTACTTCACACAGTAGTTCTTGGGTATTAGATACTAGATGTAGTTTTCACATTTATAATAATGATCAAGAACTAAAGAAAGGTAGAAAATTGCTTAAAGGTGAAATGGACCTATATGTAGGTAATGGAACAAGAGTTGCAGTATCAGCTATAGGAACTTATAATTTAACTTTACCTAGTAAGATGTTACTAGAACTTGATAATTGCTATTTTGTTTTAATACTTGCTAGAAACATCGTAGCCATTTATTATTTAGATTTATTATTTAGAACAAATGATGTTCTGTCTATAATAATAATGTTTATTATGGAACAGGTAATTATACAAATGATTTGTATGCACTTAATCTACATATATTCGCATTCAATATAAACATCAAAAGGAATAAATTAGATAATTCACATCAATCTTAGCATTCAATAGAAACACTAAAAGGAAAAAATTAGATAATTCATATCAATCTTACTTATAACATTGTAGATTGGGTCATATCAATGAAACAAGAATCACCAAGCTACATAAAGAATGGTATTTTGATTCTTTTGATTATGAATCATATGATACTTGTGAAACCTGTTTATTAGGTAAGATGACCAAAACACCCTTTACTGAAAAGAGTGAAAGGTCAAAATAATTGTTAGGTTTAATACATACAGATGTATGTGGACCAATAAACGTTCGTGCCATAGATGGATATACATATTTCATTACATTTACTAATGATCATTCTAGATATGGTTATGTTACAAGTCTAAATCATTTGAAAGGTTCAAGGAATTAAAAAATAAAGTTAAAAAGCAAACTGGAAAAGTATTATGATAATTTGATCTAATCGAGCTAATAAATACTTAAGCCAAGATTTTCAAGATTATCTAAAAGAGAATGAAATTCTCTCACAATGGACACCTCTTAGAACATCACACCACAATGAAGTTTATGAATCGAGAAATCACATCCTATTAGATATGGTACAATCTATGATGAGTTATGCAGACCTTCCACCTTCTTTCTAGAGCTATGCCTTACAAACTGCTGCTTACCTTTTAAATAAAGTTCCATTCAAATATGTTGATAGGACTTCATATGAGATATAAAATGACAAGAGATCAAACTTATCATACCTAAAGATTTGAGGATGTGATGTTTATGTGAAGCGTAATGCATTTGAAAAGCTGGGAGCTAGGTCAAATAAATGTAAATTTGTGAGATATCCAAAACAAACAGCTGAATATTATTTCTACCACCCTATTGGGCAAAAGATGTTTGTCTCAAAAAATGCTACCTTTCTAGAAAAAGAATTTATTCTTGAAATGAGCAATGAGAGAAAAATCAAACTTGAAAAAGTTTAAGAGCCACAAACTGACATCTAAGTGGAACATGGGCCTGAGGTTGTAACATTGGATGATCAGTCTCAAGGTGAAGAAACAGAACTCTATAGATCTAGTAAGACATGTCATGCACCATTGAGATATCAACTTCTCATGGATGTTGAGAATGAAAAATTGCTCATGATTGATGATTAGTACTTAAAAATGCATATTTATCAAGGTTTTATATCATCATTTTGCACTTGAAGTATCAATAACTCCTTAACTAAAGCATGTTTTATAATAACATATCTAATAATATAATATACCTTTAATTTATTGTAAGTGTTCATCTTAAATGCAGGCCTATCACATAAATGAAAGAATTGATTGATGAGTTGAAGTACTGAAATTGAAAGGACAAAGAGATGACCAAACTTAGAAAAGAGACGTTGGTGCAGTCCAAACTGGAATATTGTTCAGTACTCGGGTCATATCTGGAGCTGTAGATCTTGGATTTAGGTCTACTTTATATGGATGGAAAGGTAAGACATAGGCCTACAACTTTCATGAGGAGCCCAAGATTTAACGAGGCCGTTTTCAAGTCCAAATTGTAGCAACAACGAAGAAGTCTGAATCTGTCCTACAGCCCAGACACTGTTCAGTGTTCAGCCCATATCTCGAGTTCTAGAAGTCCAAATGATCTCAAATGTTTCCCTAGAAAGATGACACAATTTCCTAGAACTTTCATGATTGAAGTATGTTCAAATTATGACGTTATCAATGACATTTTTGGCAGACAAGAAGATAAGAATTGTCATCAAGTCAAGATGTGGCCACCCATTCATCAATTAGTCAACAAATCAATAGTTCTGAATTTTGGCCCATAAAAGGAGGCATTTGCCATGTATTTAGGCATCTTGGTGTTCAGATCAAGATCATGCTCTTGCTCTCTCTTTTGTAATACTTAAGTTTTGTTTATATTAATCTCTTGTTTATGCCTTTCATTTTCTTTTCTTTACTTAGTTAACTTCTTTCTCATTTATGTTCTTATCTTGTTTATTTATGTTTCTTTCTTTCATTATGTGTAGCTAAGTTAATTATGTCAAGGTGAAAAGGGTACACTAATGGTGTAAGAATAAGTATAGTATAAACTTAACATGGACCTTAATGTTGGATACTAACATGCTTTATATTTGTTATCTTGTTCACTTGTAATACTTTGCTTGTTAAATGGTTAATCTAGATTTATGTTGTATAACACTTGGTACAACAAATACTTGGTACTTTCATAGCCCATACTGTATGGTATAACCGACACCTGAGCTATGAAAGGAACTTGATTTGTTGTTAACATAAGTTATAATCATGAATGCCTGACAACATTTACAAGTATTAGCATTATTCGAATAAGATAACTAATGTGATCATGTTAACAATTTATAATCTGATTGGAACCTCCTTTGTGTGTGGTTTCCAATTGAATAATAAGAGTTTATACTATACTTGTTTGAAATACCATTAGTGAATCCTCTAACCTTGACATTTGTTGTTATCATTGTTTAATCCTTACGTTAATCTTCTATCTCAAAGTTCTTATCAACTTCTTCTTCTTCTTAATCTTTATTATTATCATTATTAATAGTATTATTGGTATTATTATTATTATTATTACTACTACTACTACTACTATTACTATTACTATTACTATTACTATTACTATTACTATTATTAGTATTACTACTACTACTACTACTAGTAGTATTATTATTATTGTTGTTGTTGTTGTTGTTGTTGTTGTTGTTGTTGTTGTTACTATTATTGTTGTATTATTGTTGCTTATAATTTATACAATTATCCTCCCTGTGGTTCGACCCCGGTCTTGCCGGGTTATTTATTACTTCGACACTCCTGCACTTGGGAGAAGACATCAATTTTTTGGTTGTGTCAAGTTTTTGGCGCCGTTGCCGGGGAGGTAAATTCTTGTACAAATTATAGTATTTATTTTATTTTCTCTTTTTATTGTTCTTGTATCTAACTTTGTTTCTTTTGTTTTGTTTCTTTTTCTTTTACTTTCTTCTTCTTTTTATTCTCTTCCTACACGTGTATGAGAGTGTGGTCACGTATATTAAGTGGTAGACTTTGTAGGGTATCCTCATCATTTTCAGAAAATATGGCTGAAGAAGATAACCAATTGCTTCATAATGAGAATAATGAGAATATTCGGGTTAGAACACTTAGAGACCACATGAATCCCACAAGAACAAGTGCACTCTCATGCATAGTTTTTCCACCTGATGCATCTCATTTTAATTTTAAGCCAAACATTATTCAACTTTTACCTTCTTTTCATGGTTTAGATTTAGAAAATCCATACTTGCATTTAAGGGAATTTAAAGAGGTCTGTAACACCTATAATGACTCAAATTTTAGCATGAACACCATTAGGTTAAAGCTTTTTCCTTTTTCACTAAAAGATAAAGCTAAAACATGGCTACAAAATTTAAGACCTGGATCCATTCATGCTTGGAATGAAATGCAACAACAATTTTTAAAGAAGTTTTTTCCATCTCACAGAACAAACTCTTTCAAAAGATAAATAATTACTTTCACTCAAAAACCAGGAGAAACATTTTACCAATGTTGGGACAGGTATCGAGACTTGCTTAATACTTGCCCTCATCATGGTTTTGAAACATGGAGATTGGTGTCACATTTTTATGAAGGGTTAACTCCTAGAGATAGGCAAATGGTTGAATTGATGTGCAATGGAACCTTTGAGGATAAAGACCCTAATGAAGCAATGGAGTACCTAGACTTGCTAGCTGAAAATACACAAAATTGGGACACTACAGGAACTTATGAGGCACCAAGTAAAACCCAACCTTATACATCTAGTGGAGTACGCACAACCTTAGGGAAGATCATGACCTCTAAGCTAAGTTTGCATCTTTAGCTAGAAAAGTCGAGGCACTAGAATTAAAAAAGAGTGGTCAACTAAAATCGGTTCAAGACATTGTGTGTCAAATCTGTGAAACCAATGAACATTCAACCAATGACTGTCCAACTTTGCCTTCTTTTAAGGAATGTCTCCATGAACAAGCCCATGCTTTAAATAGTTTCCAAAGGCCCAATCATAACCCATACTCGTAAACATACAACCCTGGTTGGAGAAATCACCCAAATTTCAATTGGAAGAGTGATAACAATAATGCACAAACTTCACAGCCATCGTTTCAAGCACACCATAATTTTCAAAATTCTCATGGATATGCACCTCCTTATGCTCCACCTCCTAGAAGAAATCTTGAGGAAACATTGCATGCATTCATTGAAAAGCAAGAGACAATGAATACTCAACTTGCTCAAAGTATGACAGATTTTAAAGATACTCTTGCAAAATTGACATCTGCTCTCAGTTTCCAAGAGAAAGGTAAGTTTCCATCTCAACCACAACAAAATCCCAAGGGGCAATACACTGCGAATGCAAGTAGTTCTGGAAGCCAACATATGGATCAAGCCAAATCAGTCATCACTCTTCGCAGTGGTAAGGTTATTGAAAAACCTATTCTTGAACCTTGTGAGAAAGATGATGAGTCAATCTCTGAGGGTAAGGAAGAGGTTGAATCTAAACATTGTAAAGATAAGACTGATTCTTCGCCAGCACTTCTATTTCCTCATGCCATGACCAAACAAAGGAAAGTCAATCACAACTCTGAAATCTTTAAAACTTTCAAACAGGTAAGGATCAATATACCTTTGTTGGATGCTATTAAACAGGTTCTTTCTTATGCTAAATTTTTGAAAGATCTGTGCACTGTGAAGAGAAAACTAAATGTGAAAAAGAAAGCCTTTTTAACCGAACAAGTAAGTGTCATTCTTCAGAACAATAATGCTTTGAAATATAAAGACCCTGGTTGTCCTACAATTTCATGCTTTATTGGAGAACATAAAATTGAAAGAGCTTTACTTGATCTTGGAGCTAGTGTGAATTCACTTCCATATTCAGTTTTTCAAAGTCTCAATTTAGGTGAGTTAAAACCAACTTCTGTAACTCTTTTACTTGCCGATAGATCTGTAAAAGTGCCTAGAGGAATAATTGAAGATGTGTTAGTACAAGTCGATAAATTCATTTACCCTGTGGATTTTATTGTCTTGGATACACAACCTGTTGAAGCATGTAATTCATTTCCTGTTATTTTAGGACGTCCGTTTCTTGCAACTTCTAATGCGTTGATTAATTGTAGGAATGGACTGATGAAGCTATCTTTTGGAAACATGACATTGGAGATGAATATTTTCAACATTTGCAAGCAACTTAGAGATGATAATGATTTACAAGAAGTAGATTTTATTGAAGAATTAGTTTATGATCAACTTGAATCTACTTTGAGTAAAATTGAGTTGGATGAATCTGAAGATTTGCAAATGATTTATTCTCTGGAAGAAATCACGGATGAAAAGGGCACAAAAAATGTTGATACGGATCTTTTGTCAAGAGTGACAACAGATTCGACATCCGATATCACACCAATCGATGATTACTTTCCTGACGAATCCTTACTTTCTCTTAGTTTAATGCCTTGGTTTGCTAAAAATATCAATTTTCTTACAACAGGAGATTTGCCAACTCATTGGAATACTCAAGACAAAAGTAAGTTTTTGAGCGACGTGCAAAATTTTTATTGGGATGACCCCTACTTATTCAAATATTGTCCTGATCAAATATTTCAAAGATGCATTCCTGATAATGAGGTAAGTAGTGTCATTGAACTTTGTCATTCTGAAGCATGTGGGAATCATTTCTCGTCACAAAAGACAATTGCAAAAATCTTTCAAAATGGATTTTATTGGCCCACCATGTTTAAGGACACGCATGCATTCTGCAAAACTTGTGGAAATTGTCAAAAAGTTGATACTGGTCAAAAAGTTTTGTTTTATAATTCTCGACTCCATTTATGTCCTGGAAAGCTAAGATCAAGATGGAGCGGTCCATTTATTGAGAAACATGTGTATCCTAATGGGGCCTTTGATATTGAGAATCCAAAGAATGACAATGTTTCTAAGGTAAATGGACATCGTTTGAAAGCTTACTTTGATAATTTTCCTAATGAAAATGAATCCATTGGTTTGAATGATCTTGTAGATAAAGGTTGATTATTTTGTTTTTCTCACATTGTTTTTGTGTTTCTTTTTGGTGTGACTCTTGTTTTGCTAGTCTATCTCACCCCGGTCAAATGGCGGATAACGGTACTCCATGACTCTTAAGTCGGTTCTTTCAGTTTCCCATGATAACTGATATCTGTGTATATATTTGTTCAATTTATTGTTCCTCCTCTTTGTATTTTTTTTCCACTTCTCATTTGAAAATGGACACCACTTTTGAAAAATTGAAAAAGTACTTTCCCGCTCTACCTCAGAATGCGATTATAAAAATTTACCGTGCTAGGTGTGCAAGATTGAGGTTGTTAATGAATCATGAAATTCCTGAAGATATTCGTTGGCTAATTAAAGCAAAGGTCCGATTATCAGGTGAGTCCTCCAATTCTTTCATCTCATACATGCCTGGAACAGGTAAAAGCACTTTTGCAAAGAAACGTCATGCAAAACGACTGAAAGTCTGTCACGGATGTGCCAGATGGAATTGTAATGCAACATGTCGTTCTTTAGGAATGGTATCTATAAACCGTGAAGATAAAATATAATTCATTAAGGATGGCCTAAGTAAGGGGTCTTTAGATAATCTTCTATTGACCCTTGAGATGCATCTTAGTGGAGATGTGCATCGTGCTATTCATGATTTATGGCCACAATTCCATAAAGAACATGATTGACTTAGTCTTGGGAATCTGACTATAAAAGACCATGTTTGCCAGTTTTTAAGAAAACTGGATGGGAAGCCTATCCCCGACCTATACAGGGCGTTTAAGCCGTTCTTGGACGTAAAACCAAGGGAAGATGTGAGCCACAATCACAACTACCTGTACATATACATGCTTTTTCAAAATTAATAAATAAAGAGAGAGAGAGAGTGTGTGTGTGTGTGAGACTTCAGCTGGCCTACATATAGGTGGTATGATTGCATCTTCAATCTCTCATATATAAAATCTTCTCTTCCTTCCCTTCATTTCTACTCAACCCATACATTTAACAAATATAAAAGCGTGTAGAAATGGCAGGTTCCTCAAGTCATCACATCAGAAATATTTGTGTTTTCGGTGGATCCAGTCATGGGAAAGAAAAAGAGTTTTTAGAATCAGCAAATCATCTTGGTCAGGTATTAGCCGAGAGAAAGATTCATTTAGTGTATGGAGGAGGCAGCCTTGGGTTAATGGGGGGTGTGGCAATAGCTGTATTTTTAGGAGGTAGTCAAGTTTTGGGGGTCGTCCCTGAAGCTTTAACAAAAAGGGACATCATTGGAAAAACAATTGGAGAGGAACTACAGGTCTCCACAATGTATGATCGATTGAATGTAATGTTTAACCATTTTGACGTCTTCATTGCCTTACCAGGTGGTCTAGGCACATTGGAAGAGATCTTTCATATTTCCTCTTGGACCCAACTACACAATCACCATAAACCTATAGGTCTGTTAAATGTGAATGGTTTTTATGATAATTTGTTGTCTTTTCTTGATCAAGCTGTGGAACAGGAATTTCTAACATCTTCGGCACGACAAATCATAATCTCTGCTGCTACTGCTGAACAATTGATTGACCAACTACAATCTTTCATCCCTGTAATTGATTCATCCATGAGTCGCATAAATTGGTCAACTAAGAAAAGTCGTAAAAAGCTTAGATTGGATTTGAGCCTTCGTTTGTGAATCCTTATGTCTTTTGGTTTTATTAATAGCATAATATTTTGTTTTGTTATTTCTTATATTTGTTTAAGTGTGTTTCAGGTTTGTCAGTGTTCGTTGTTTCAGGTGATGTTTTCTATACTCTATCTTTCTACCTTATGACATTGAGGACAATGTCTCGTTTTGGTTGGGGGGAGAGGGTAGTAGTAGTTGAAAAAAAAAACAACAACTAACTACTTTTGTTTTTAAAGCCATTTGACAAAACTGTTATTACTAGGATGACAGAGTAAGAAGGAATTTTAGTGACTCTTGAGACGCATCTTAGTAAACATTTTCCAATGGTTATTTGCAATATTCATAACAAGGCCTATTAGAATACTTCTTGAAATATTTAGGTTTACAAACTCTCGCATTGTTATCACTTGATTCTGCTCATATACTCATTTAACAAGTATTCTTAAACCTTCATTTTCACACACACACTTTAACATATGATTGTGGGTTGCACATTAGATTATTACATTATTTATGTTCTTTTGTTAAAGGTAACAACTAAGGGATAGGGATAGTCTATAATTTGCAAAAAAAAAAAAAACAACAACAAAAAGAAAATGATGATAATAAAAACGTAGAAATTTGATTTCGTAGCCTCCCTAACCTAAGCAATTAAGCCCGAAGGGGTGTTTTAACACCTAATACCCTAAAGTCAACTGACTTGGGAGCTATTGGCCCAAAGCTTGTTACATGGGTTAAGGAGAAAAGCTTAAGGGAATCAAACATTGCACTATCTACGATCAAGATTCAGAACCCGAGTTACTAAGCTCGTAGGGATGTCTCAACACCCAATGCCCTAAGACCAACTGGTCTGGGAGTCATTAGTCGAAAGCTCGTTACATGGGTTAAAGATGCATTGTGTTTTAAGTTATATGTATATATATTGAAAAGAAAAAAAGAAAAAAAAGAAAGATAATAATCCCAACCCAAGGAAGTTAACCTTAAACATTAGAACAGAATATTGTTTTCCTCCAATAAAAGCCCCATCATCTATGTTTTCATACATTGAGCACATAAAAAAGGAAGGTTTATTAATATTTTGTTTAAGAGATATTGAGCAGATATATAAACTTAATGAGAGTTTGTTTATCTGGATAGATTAATGGAAGTTGAATGATGAATGCCTTGCTTTGTGGAATTTGCAAATAGTTTTTCTATTATAACGCTTTGATTACTAGGGACTAGTAATAAGCTGGTTGGGGGGGTGTGATTAGTACTTAAAAGTGCATATTTATCAAGGTTTTATATCATCATTTTGCACTTGAAGTATCAATAACTCCTTAACTAAAGCATGTTTTATAATAACATATCTAATAATATAATATACCTTTAATTTATTGTAAGTGTTCATCTTAAATGCAGGCCTATCACATAAATGAAAGAATTGATTGATGAGTTGAAGTACTGAAATTGAAAGGACAAAGACATGGCCAAACTTAGAAAATAGACGTTGGTGCAGTCCAAACTGTAACATTGTTCGGTAATCGGGTCATATCTAGAGCTGTAGATCTTGGATTTAGGTCTACTTTATATGGATGGAAAGGTAAGACATAGGCCTACAACTTTCATGAGGAGCCCAAGATTTAACAAGGCCGTTTTCAAGTCCAAATTGTAGCAACAACGAAGAAGTCCGAATCTGTCCTACAGCCCAGACACTGTTCAGTGTTCAGCCCATATCTCGAGTTCTAGAAGTCCAAATGATCTCAAATGTTTCCCTAGAAAGATGACACAATTTCCTAGAACTTTCATGATTGAAGTATGTTCAAATTATGACGTTATCAATGACATTTTTGGCAGACAAGAAGATAAGAATTGTCATTAAGTTAAGATGTGGCCACCCATTCATCAATTAGTCAACAAATCAATAGTTCTGAATTTTGGCCTATAAAAGGAGGCATTTGCCATGTATTTAGGCATCTTGGTGTTCAGATCAAGATCATGCTCTTGCTCTCTCTTTTGTAATACTTAAGTTTTGTTTATATTAATCTCTTGTTTATGCCTTTCATTTTCTTTTCTTTACTTAGTTAACTTCTTTTTCATTTATGTTCTTATCTTGTTTATTTATGTTTCTTTCTTTCATTATGTGTAGCTAAGTTAATTATGTCAAGGTGAAAAGGGTACACTAATGGTGTAAGAATAAGTATAATATAAACTTAACATGGACCTTAATGTTGGATACTAACATGCTTTATATTTGTTATCTTGTTCACTTTTAATACTTTGCTTGTTAAATAGTTAATCTAGATTTATGTTGTATAACACTTGGTACAACAAATACTTGGCACTTTCATAGCTCATACTGTATGGTATAACCGACACCTGAGCTATGAAAGGAACTTGATTTGTTGTTAACATAAATTATAATCATGAATGCCTGACAACATTTACAAGTATTAGCATTATTCGAATAAGATAACTAATGTAATCATGTTAATAATTTATAATCTGATTGGAATCTCCTTTGTGTGTGGTTTCCAATTAAATAATAAGAGTTTATACTATACTTGTTTGAAATACCATTAGTAGATCCTCTAACCTTGACATTTGTTGTTATCATTGTTTAATCCTTACGTTAATCTTCCATCTCAAAGTTCTCATCAACTTCTTCTTCTTCTTAATCTTTATTATTATCATTATTAATAGTATTATTGGTATTATTATTATTATTATTATTATTATTATTACTACTACTACTACTACTACTATTACTATTACTATTATTAGTATTACTACTACTACTACTAGTATTATCATTATTGTTGTTGTTGTTGTTGTTGTTGTTGTTGTTGTTGTTACTATTATTGTTGTATTATTGTTGCTTATAATTTATACAATTAACCTCCCTGTGGTTCGACCCCGGTCTTGCCTGGTTATTTATTACTTCGACACTCCTGCACTTGGGAGAAGACATCAATCTTTTGGTCGTGTCAATTGATGAGTCCACTAATTACATAGAAGCAATATTTGGTATTAATTCTAAAAAATAACTTGAAGCATGAAATCTGAAATGGATTCCATATACACCAACCAAGTATGGACTTTCGTTGATCCATCTGAACGAATAAAACTCATTGAATGTAAATGGGTATTTAAGAGAGACTGACATAGATGATAATGTATAAATGTACAAAGCTAGACTAGTTGTTAAAGGTTACAAACAAAGACAAGGTGTTGACTTTGAAGAAACCTTCTTAACAGTAGCTATGTTAAAATTTATAAAGATTTTGCTCGCTATAGTTGTATACTATGATTATGAGATTTAGTAAATGGATGTCAAAACTGCATTCCTGAGTGAAAATCTTCATGAGGATGTGTATATGACCCAACCTGAAGGTTTTGAATCTAAGAAATTTACCAACGAAGTATGCAAGCTACAAAAATTCATTTATGGATTTAAGCAAACTTTAAATAGTTTGAATATCCGTTTTGATGAGACAATCAATAGTTTGATTTCATCAAAAATATGTATGAACCTTATGTTTACATGTTAGCGGGAGTAGTGTCGTTTTCTTAATCTTATATATAGATGACATGTTACTAATAGGAAACAACATTCTTTTACTTCAATCAATAAAGATTTGGTTGTCTAAGAATTTCTCCATAAAGGATATGGGAGAAGCAACCTATATATTAAGAATTAAGATCTATAGAGATAAATCTAAAAGATTGCTTGGATTGTCTCAATCCACGTACATAAATAAGATGCTAAAACGATTTAGCATGAAAGATCGGATCTTCAAATAATAAATCTCTAAACAACTCTAGATTTGTCTTACGGGATCCTAGGGACTCCCAAATATTACATTACATTTACCATTTTCGTTGTGTGTATGGATTTCAAAAACCTAACAAGCAGTTAATCGCCCAAGCCCACTTTTATACTAGCATAACCCACTACTTGCATGAACCATTACACACTACCTGTCAATTTTGACACTATTAGAGTGGATTGTCAGGGCCTATGACAGCTTATAGGTAATGTGTTCATTGGTGTACTCTTATAACCAGGCCTTTAATAAACTTCCCTTATGCACTCGTTAAAATAAAAGTGAGGTACTCTTGTACTTTGTTTTCAATCTACTACAAGTTTGTATTGTTCTTCTATGAAACCTTCTAGTTTTGCTTCCATTTCACCAAGGTGCGTACTATGACTTGCTCCTCTTTGGGTTCTCCTTGTCTTCATGGAATGGTTTCAAGGAGCTCACAAGGAATGTAGGGTTAAGTTTCAATCACTCATGTAACCTTAGCATAAAAGCCACAACTCCCTCCATTTCTGTGACTTTGAAACACCCATGATATCTCAACACCAACCCTCATGGCGTAGCCTTACCAATGATCTTTTAAATCTGCAAAGTTAACTTAAATAATACCTTGTCACCTTTGTTAAACTACAATAGTCTCCTCTTCAAGTTCACATATTTATGCATTGATATACATCATGATTCTAACATGGAAGGGGTTGATTCTAATGTTTATGGGCATTTAGATGGTCCAATGATGAGAACTCAGGCAAAATAACTACAAAATACCTTAACAAGGTAAATTAGTATGACTAAAGCTTCAGTGAGTTTGGAGGCTTGTAAACTGAATGGAAATGGTTCATATATGTTTGTTTGTTTTCAAATAAGGCTTAAGTCATGATTTGAGAGTTTTGAAGAATTTGGGATTGCTGTTAGGTCATGGATTAAAATTTAAGCCTGAATTTTTCATCATTGTATTGCATTGGAAAATAAACCTATTCTACATGGTTTTCAAGTTCAGAATGTCATCTTTCTAGTTTGTCCAACCATGCATGCATTGGAGTTTTGTATGAAAAGTTATAGTTGTTTTAATTTTTGTATATTTGTGTTTGTGTTCTACAAGTCAAAAACATGTGCTACTTATTATTTGTCTAGTTTTCTGAAAAAAGTTATTTAAGTAGGTCTCAATTATGTCATTTTGGTATTTTCTAAACTTGGAGAGTTGTTCAAAGTATATAATGATGTTCAAACCAAATATTAGGACTTTTGAAATAATATAAAACTTTTCAACTTCTTATTTAGAGAATTTTCTTCCTTGTTCTTCCATTTCCAGAATTGGTTGAAGAACAATTCAGATTTATCACTTTTAATTACAAAAAGTGTGACGTTTTTATCTTGATAGAAATTCCTTTGTGACATCTTCAACTTATCAAAAAGTTTCATTCAGACTTTATCTCTTATTTCCATTACAATTCATATAATTTTCAACCTAAATACCATAAGAAAAATATCATATAACTAAACCTACCTTCCTTCATCTTCATATCATATTCCTAGTTCGTTCGGGCTAGGAAGCTAAGGCATATCATTTTGGTATCAGAGCCAAGGTTTCAAAACTGATTTGGGATTTTGTATGTGGCTAACTTGGGATAAAAAAATATCAATGACTGTGGATTAAAACACATTGTTTTATTTGACTTGGATTTGGATTGGAATGAGTTTTTCCTTGTTGATTGTGATGGATGTTCATATTTTTCATTGAATTTGTGTTCTAAGTTGAAAGATATTGTTATTTGAATTTGTATGTGAATTGTGGGAAATTAATATACTATGGCTAGAGAAAGAGATGAAATTCTGGGTGGAATTAGTTTAGATAAGCACAACTTATTGGGTTACAACGATCTCATGACAAGATTCGAGAAGAATTGATATACTATGCAAATAATACAAATGAACAATTTCCAACCGCAACAAAGGCAAGCTTGTAGGGTGCAATGAAATACTGTCGTAGAGGTTGAATTGGGGATGATGAGGCTAGTGAAAAGGGTAGATCGAAAAGGCAGAATAATCACCTTTCTAGTGGAATTAAACTTAAAGTTCCATCAATTAGAGGTGGTAGCTAACATGAAGAGTGCTTGGAGTGGGTCAGAAGGTTAAGAAGGTGTTCGATTGGTATAAGTATACTAATGAATGGATAGTAATGCGATAAAAGCATTGAATGCTTCAAAACCTATTTCCACATCTTCATAAACATGGAATGCATCTAAACGAGATGAGAAAATGGGGTTTAGTAAAGGGAGTACAAGTTCAGACTTTACAAAAGATAAAGAAAAGGTGATCGAACCTCAACATCCTAATAGGTCGCAAGACATTAAATGTTTCAAATGTTTACAGCATAGGCATATATTGCTTCTAAATGTCTAAACAAGAGAGTTATGGTGGTGCATATAAAACATGGGGAGTTGGTTAGTAGGGATGAGTTTGAAACTGAAGTTGAGGATGCGATAGAAAAGGATGAGCAAAAAGAAGATTTTGAACCAGTAGAAGGAGATTTGTTAGTAGTGCAGTGGCTTTTGAATGCACAAGTTGACATTAATGAAGAACAATATGAGAACATCTTTCATACGAGATGTCAAATTCAAGATAAGGTATGTGGAATGATCATTAACAATAGAAGTTGTACTAATGTTGCGTTCACTATATTGGCAGAGAAATAGAGTTTAGCTATTGTTTCACATCTTAAATTGTATAGTTTACAATGACTTAACAAGTATAGAGAGATTCGAGTGACAAAGCAGGTTCGTGTGTTTTTTTTTCCCATCAAAACCTATCGTGATGAGGTTTTATGTAATGTGGCTTTGATGTCAGCTAACCATGTTTTATTAAAGCGTTCATGGCAATTTAATAAAGAAGTGACCTATAATGGATAAAAATATACTTACACATTTATGCTGAACAGGAAGAAGGTGAATTTGTTGCCATTAAATTCTCGGCAAGTTAGAAAGGATCAATTGTTAAGTCAACAAAAAGAGGTGAAATCAAGTAAAAGGCTTATGTTAGCCAAAAAAGAAGACATCGAGCAAGCATTAGCTTCAATCAGGGTTGTTTTCATGGTATGGGTGAAACTATTATTACAAGTAGAGAATGTAGAATTACCAAGATGAATTATGAAGCTGCTTGAGGAGTTTTTCGATTTGTTTCCAGAAGAATTACCTAAAGGTTTACAACATATTTATGAGATTGAGCATCAAATTGACTTGATGTCAGGAGCTTCACTTCCTAACAGATTAACCTATAGGTGTAATCCAAATGAGGGAAAAGAGATTCAATCAGGTTGGTGAGCTCTTAGAGAATGGCTATGTGCGAGAGTCAATTAGTCTATAATTTGTGTATACCTTGCTTATGCTAAAGAAAGATGGTTCCATGCGGATATGTGTGTAGACAGCCATGCAATCAACAAAATAACAATGAAGTATCGATTTTCTATACTTGGACTTGATGATTTGCTTGACGAGTTGTATGGTGTTGCGTTGATTTCTAAAATTGATTTGATGAGTGGTTATCATCAAATTAGGATGAAAAAGAGCTATGAATGGAAAACAACATTTAAAACTAAATACGGGTTGTATGAATGGATGGTAATGCCATTTGAGCTATTTAATGCACCTAGTACATTTATGTGACTTATGAATCATGTTTTGATCAAACATATTGGATTTGTCTATTGTCGTATATTTTGATGTATAGTGATAATCATATGGAGCATCTTATGGTTGTATTTGAAGTTTTGTGTGATGCTAAATTGTATAGGAAACTAAAGAAGTGTCATTTTTATCAAGAAAGTGTTGTGTTTCTTGGTTATATAATTTCTAGTAGTGGGGTTAAGGTTGACAAAACAAACGATAAAAGCAATTAAATATTGGTTGAAACTTGCTAGTATTGTTGATGTAAAGACTTTCAATGGTTTAGCTACATTTTATCAGTGATTTTTGAAGAACTTCGGTTCTATAGTTGAACCTTTGACTGAATGTTTGAAAAAAAAAAAGTGAGTTTTAGTGAAGCTAAAATGCATAGAAATCTTTTGAGTTGATTAAAGAGAAGTTATGCACTGCTCTTGTTCTAGCACTTCTAGATTTTGTTAAGATGTTTGAGATAGAGTACGATACTTCTAGGGTTGGAATTGGGTTTGTGTTAATGCAAGAAATGAGGCTTATTGCATACTTTAGTGAAAATGCATTTATATTGTTAAATTGATAATATATTAATTTATTTAATTATATTTTATTTAAAATTATGATTTATATTTTGACCAACTTATTAGAGAACTTGGGATTGCACACGTAAGAACTATTTGTCAGGAATTAAAATAAGTCGATTAATCAACTATAAATTAATTGTAAATAAATTTTAAAAATTGAAGAATAACATGTATTTAATATAAGGAACTGCAATTCTAGACCTAGAAACAATCAAGTAAGAACTTGATTGAATAAATTTCTAAAATTAGCCTAAAATAATATGTGATATTATTTAAGGGACAAATTAATATTTTATCATTATATGGTTTATTAAGTTTTTCTATAAATAGAAAGTTATGGCACTTACTTTTTATGACTATAGTATAGTACATAAACACCTAAAACACAATAGAAAAGAATTAAAACTTAAAGTATAGCAATTCATCTTCTAAAAAAACTTGAAGCAAATATTCAAAGCCAAAATAAATATATGATCTTCATGATAAATCCTAAACAATTTTATATCTGTTTAATAAGATCTTTCGTACTCTTGAAAAATTATCGTCCCGCTGCATCTATTTATCTCGGGAAACCCAACACTTGTATGGTCACATTAAAGTCCTAAGGCTGGTGAGAGTCAAATCGGTGCATCATTTTAATACGAAAAAGAAATTACTGGGTGTGTTTGCTTAATTCAGATGGGTGAATCAGAGTAGCCATACTAGAACTCTACAAACAACGCAGCTGCTTGTTAACGCATCAAAACAGTTTTAAGGCTGAACGTCCCAAAACTGCACACCAAGAGCCTAACTCAGCATTTAAAAAAACACCAATGGCTGGTTAGCACCACCAGGAACCAAAAAGCATCCCCATCCCCTGAAACCCTAACCAGAGAAAGTAACAACAACTCCACCTGGTTAGCCTGGGCTCACACTTCCCTGTGTCCACGATTCTCAAATCTCAAATTCTTATAGACAAGCCTCAGGAGGATTAAAATCATCAAGAATGCGATAACCACAGACAGATAGGTTTTACTAAACTATGAACGAAAGCTGCCTCAATGAATTCTACCAAAAACCTAAGACTAGCTTATCCTCGGCATTCGTCGTAACCCGCTAGGTTTTGCTTTCCGACTTGATTAATAACTAGATTGTGTGACCAATGATGATAAACCTAGGAATCAAATCAAACATCAAAAGTCCCGAATAAACTTTCATTCAAATATCACAGAAAACCCAAACTTTCACAGAAATTAATCCTAATTAATCACCAAAACCCGCTTTAATCGTTGCATTCAAACCCAGACATTCAATTTAAAGAGAGAGAATCAACATTCATCAATTACTAAAGCTGTAAATCCAAATCCCTAAACAGAGACTAAAAATGACACGCAGCATAAATTAACAATCTCTAACCGGATCGGATCTACTTGGGTGGCGCAGGGCCAACGGGCGGGGCACCAAGAAGGCTTTGCTGCTGGAGCTCGAGCTCGTTGAGTTGCTGCTCACGGTCCATCTCGATAATCAAAGGAACGGCCAGGATTAAGAAAGTGGTCCCGGCAATCCAGGCGGCCTTGCCTGTGCTTTTAAGGAGTTTTTTGGCGACAAAAACGGCGTCGGAGGCTGCTTGCTTTCCTTTAGATACGATTTGAGAGTTGTTGATTTTAGCCAGGATGTTTGGTTCCTGCTTTGAAGAGCCTCGCCGGTCCGGGAGTGAGAGTCCGCCTCTTCGTGACTGCGAAGCCATGGTCGATGACAGGTAAGCAGCACCAGGAGTACCAGCAGCGGCAGCAGGGTTTCGGGTTGATTAAGGGTTTTATGTGTTCCAGACTCAGCTTTTGCTACTGCCTTGTCGTGCCAAATTACCCTAATATCCTTGGAATTAATCAAATAACAAGGGAATCTGGAGGATTATCCAGAAAATGACAATAAGGCTAAAATCTAGATTTGTCAGCCCCTCTAAATTTATTGATTCTAAATTAGTCCCAAAAAAATAACTTACTGTTCACCTAAATAAGATGCCACTAGATATTTTTTTTAACATAAAAAATAATATTTAGGCTATAGAATTTTTTTTTATAATGTTATTAAATTTGATTCAATGAGTTAATTTTGAAATATATTAGCCTCACTTATTACATGGTTTTTTTAATTAAATAATATAAGAATTATCGTAACGTGATCTAGTCGATTTAACAATTTCAAAGATAACTTAAATGACTAGTAAAAACCATGGAGAGTTGTTTAATTTTGACTTCTCACTTTATTTCAAAACGAATTCTTGAATATATACAACATCTACAGATTTATATTAGGACAGCTATTAACTACACATAAATAGGTATTATTGTTAGGTTCTGATTTATAGGAAATAATATCTAACTTTCTGTTTTTACTCCCTACAAATCAGCTTCAAATCTGTCTTAATTACTTCAGAATCTTCAACACTCCCCCTCAAGCTGGATGGAAGAGATCTTTCATTCCCAGCTTGTCCAAGGTGTTTTTGAACACAGGATTATGAACACCTTTAGTAAGTATATCAGCAAGTTGTTTCTCGGTAGACACATAAAGAGTGCATATCAATCCACTCTCTAACTTTTCTTCAATGAAATGTTTGTCTACCTTCACGTGTTTAGTTCTATCATGTTGCACTGGATTGTGTGTTATTGCAATGGCAAACTTATTGTCACAATACAACTTCATTGGTACATCCCACTTGATTCTTAAATCTTCTAGAATAATCTTCATCCATAGTAACTTACAAATTCCAAGGGCCATTGATCTAAATTCTACTTCTGCACTTGATCTTGACACAACACTCTGTTTTTTGCTTCTCCATGTCACAAGATTTCCTCCCAACAGAGTACAATAACCTGATGTTGATCTTCTATCTGTTAATGCACTAGCATAGTCTGCATCTGTATAGCATTCAAGGTTAAAATCCCATGATTTTTATATAAAATTCATTTTCCATTAGTAGACTTCAAGTATCTGAGGAGTCTATACACTGCCTAGAGATGTGAATCTTTTAGGTTGTGCATAAATTGACTCACTACACTCACAATATAAGCAATATCTGGACGAGTGTGAGTTAAGTAAATCAATTTTCCAACTAACCTTTGGTATTGACCCTTGTCAGTTGTGGCTCCTTCCTCATCATTCTCAAGTATGTGCTTTAGATCAATAGGTGTTTCACATGGTTTGCAATCTACCATTCCTGTTTCCTTTAGGTCAAGAATATACTTCTGTTTAGAGATAAAAATCCCATTTTCTGAATGTGCCACTTTTATGTCAAGAAAGTATTTCAACTTCTCCAATTCCTTGATTTCAAATTCTGCTGAAAGTCTCTTTCTCAACTTATCTCTTTCCATAAAGTCATCACCTGTTATTTTAATATCATCAACATAAACAATCACAATAGTAACTCTCCCTGAAATTGAGTGTTTGATGAACAAAGTATGATTTTCTTGGCTTTGCCGATATCCTATAAAAACCATGGCTTTGGTGAACCTTTCAAACCAGGCTCTACGAGATTGTTTTAAGCCATAGAGTGCTTTTTTTAGTCTGCAGACCTGGTTGGGAAGAAGGGAGTGACTGAATCCTGGTGGTTGATCTATATAAACCTCTTCTTTCAACTCTCCATGTAAGGCATTCTTAACATCATATTGCTGCATACACCATCCAAGATTAGCAGATAAAGAAAACAGAATTCGAATGGTGTTCATCTTAGCAACTGGAGAAAATGTCTCTTGATAGTCTATCCCAAATGTTTGTGTAAATCCTTTTGCAACTAGCCTGGCTTTATACCTTTCTAGGCCGCCATCAGCTTTATATTTTAGGACATAAACCCACTTACACCCTATTGTTTTCTTCTCTTTTGGTAACTCTACTATTTCACATGTTTGATTCCTCTCTAGTGCATTCATCTCTTCTCTCATGACAGTTTTCCAATTCTCATTTCTTAGAGCCTCATGCAAGGTTTTTGGGATAGGTATGGTATTTATTTTTTAGAGAAAGGCTTTGTGTGATGGTGAGAACTTTTGAAATGATATAAAATTAGTTATAAGATATAAGAGATTCGTAGTGCATTCTCTTCTTCCTTTTCTAGTAGCAATTAGCTGATCAAGGTCAGGAGTAGGTAGAGATGAATGAGAAAGTTCATTACCTTGCTCTGGTTCGGATTCTTGAGCTTGCAAGAAAGTCAAATTAGGTTGTATCCTTCTTCTATATACCTGAAGAGGTCTGTCAGCAGTAGTTTCTCCCTGCAAAGTAATATTTGGAGACTCACATGAGGGTGAAATGGGAGATGATTGCTGCCTAGATAGGATTTGGAATGAAAAAATGTCAAAGTCATTGTTAGTCTTATCTTCTGTGTTGTTTTCCTCCCAATGAAGAGAAGATTTGTTGAAGAAAGACTGATTTTTATTAAAACTTACATCTTTTGACGCAAGAAATCTCTTTGAAGACGAATGATAACATTTGTAACCTTTTTGTGTGATGGAATATCCTATGAAAACACACTTAAGAGCTATAGCATCAAATTTGTCTCGTTGATGTTTATGAATGTGAACATAGGTGACACACCCAAAGATCCTAGGGGGAATTTTAGAAAAAAAATATTCTTTGGAAAGAATTCTGACAAATAGTTTAAAGGACTTTTGAAACCAATAACTCTCGAAGGTATTTGATTTATCAAATAAGTAGAGGTTAAAACTGTTTCCCCCCAATAATTTTTTGGAACTTGATGTTGGAAAAGTAAAGCTCGAGTAGTTTCAAAGAGATGTCTATTTTTTCTTTCTGCTAGCCTATTTTATTAGGGAGTATTGACACAAGATGATTGATGAATAATCCCTTCTTTTTCAAAGTATAGTGATAAAATCTGATTAAAGTAGTCCCTAGCATTATCAATTCTAAAACCCTTAATGCTAACCCCAAATTGATTCCTTATCATAGTTGTAAAGTTTGGAAGGATATGACTCACATTAGATTTTCTTTTAAGAAAGTAAACCAAGTCATTCGGGGGCAATCATCAATAAATGTTACAAAACCTTTTGCTCCTGAAATATTAGGAATGTTATATAAACCCCATATATTTGAGTGAATTATAGTAAATGGAGACATAGATCTTGAATCACTTATAGGAAAAGGCACTCTATGGTGCTTTGCAAATTCACAGATTTCACAATGAAATTGTTCAACATCAAGATTTTTAAATAAAGATGGAAACATGTTCCTAAGAGTCTTAAATGATAGATGTCCTAAACGACGATGATGATTCCAAACATTAGTTTTATTAGAATTAACTGAAATGAATGATAAAGAAGGGGAGTTACCACTGTTGCCTTGCACTCCAGGCATGTATAGCCCATCCTTGACAGCTTGCCCACTCGTCCTCCATGTAGCTAGGTCGTGAAATATGCAATGATCAAGAAAGAAAGCTACACTACAATTTATGTCTTTAATTAGTTTTTGGGATAAGCAACAGCTTTGCAGTAAGATTAGGAATATGTAATACTTTTTTAAGAGTAAATACAGGATTAAGAGGGATTGTTCCCTGGCCTGCAACTGTGGTTAGAGATCCATCAGCCACTGTGATTTTCTTAATGCTAGGACAGGGTTGATCTGATGTGAAGGCACTTGCAGAATAAGTCATATGGTCTGTTGCACATGAGTCAATGACCCAGATGTTGGAATGGTTCTTGTTTGAGGCACTAAAGACATGATAAATTGGAATTTTAGCATTTTAAGCAAGAGAGCATGATCTAGATGGTTTCTCTGTTGTGTTGAGTAAGGTTCTTAGGCGTTCAATCTCCTCTTTGTTGAATCCTCTCACCTTTAGGGTGCTGCCTCTTCTGAATTTGTTGAGTGTGGATGTCCTCTTGAATGGTTCCATTTGTATCCTCCATTACGCCCCATCCTTGGTGGTTTTCCATGGAGTTTCCAACAGGTCTCCTCTGTATGACCTGTTTTCTTGCAATAGTTACAAAACTGATCATTTTTAAAGAATTTTCTCCCTTTAGTCTTCACCACTTCTGCACCATTCATGGCATCATTTTGGTTTCTGCTAACATCACTTAGGTTTCTACTATTAGTTATCATCATAGCAGAACCTTCAGTATTTGGGACCTCAAGCATCACAGTTCTCCTTCCTTCTTCAACCCTTATTACTGAGAATACGTTATTGAGTGAGGGCAGAGATTCATTTCCAAGTATCTGGACTCACATTTGATCAAATTCTATGTTGAGTCCTGCAAGAAATTCAAAGATCATTTCTCTTTCTACATAATTCTTTAAAATCACAGCATCATCACTACATTGCATCTTAAAATCCTGATAATAGTCCAATTCCAACCAGAAACTTTTCATAGTATTGTAATATTCAATAAACATCATATTACCTTGTTTGTTTATTGAAAGCTTCGTCTTAATCTCATAGATTAATGCAGCATCCTTCACTTTAGAGTAGGTCTGTCTCACTGCATCCCATATGTCTTTTGCTGTAACCAAAAACATATAAGGCCCACAAACTTCTGGCATAATAGAGTTCCATAGCCATGACATAATCATGGAGTTTTCTTCATCCTAGAGTGTAAACTTTAGGTCTTCTTGACTGGGAGGATTGTCCATCAAATGATTAATCTTTACCTTTCCTTTGAGAAAGGTTTTTACATATGTGACCACTTTAGATAGTTTCTTCCATTCAGTCGGTAGGATGACTGTAAACTCTAGAATTCCCCTGATATTTGGGTTTCTTTTGTAGTGTTTTCAAACATGTTTTCATATCTGGACAGGTCTGCTAGAGCAAGTGACCAGGATTGTCAGGACAGACGGGAAAAGAAGATGAGAAATCCTAGATTTAGAGAGAGATAGGCTCACAAAAAAATAGGCTCGGTTTAGGCTTTGATACCATATAGAGAGTTGTTAAATTCTGACTTCTCACTTTATTTCAGAATGAATTCTTGAATATATATAACATCTACAGATCTATATTAGGACAACTATTAACTACACATAAATAGGTATTATTGTTAGGTTCTGATTTATAGGAAAAGATATCTGACTTTCTGTTTTTACTCCCTACAAATCAGCTTCAAATCTATCTTAATTACTTCAGAATTGTCAACGAAAACATTGTTTGACTTTAAAAAAATCTTCAAGATAATATTTTTTTAAAAATATTGAGACAATAATATGTTAGACCGCCCTGGGTTTCGTGACTTAACTTATCAAACATGTGACCAGAGTCATGGATTCCACTAGATTTAATAATTTTATTTCCTTAAACTATTTTTTATTTAATTATACGATAACAAAAATAGACATATGCAAAACTAAGTACCTACCAAATGTTAGAACGTTTGTTTAAAATTGTAATAACTTTGTAAAAAAACCAAAATAAATTATGAAGACCAATTCAAAATCAATAAAATATTGAAGGAGAAAATTAAAAAAAAAAAACAATAAAAATCCAATGTTAAATGATGAAATTATATAAAAAAAACAAAGGAAAAAGAAAGATGTCAAGAAATCGAGCTTAAGTGGTGCCTCTACCTTTAAAAAAGAGGAAAATTATCTTGATCATCCTTTAATTAGGTCATTTCTTACGTTGCCTCTATTTTTTCAGAGTAAATTTATATCTTGGAGTTTATAAATTTATAACACTTTACATCCCCACTCATGGGCATTAAAAAATTAACAAAAAAGTGAGATTATTTACAAGATTGTCATTATATTTTAATTAATGACTACAAAACCCTTATATTAAATATTACAACTTTACTATCAAACTAAAAATTACTACTTTACCACCAAACTAATATTATAACCTTGCCACATATTAAAAAAAAAAAAAACTTTCACAATAAAATTTCAATGAAAAATATCATTATCATCAAGTTTTCTTATTCTAATCATCATCATCAATATCATCACCGAAAACAACATTAATCCTTTCCTCAAACCCTCCTTTTTACAGACATTCAAAAACACCACATCATTTTCATTATCATCCATCGCAATTAGAGAAAAGAATGAAATATAATTTATAATTATATTCTTTTTCAAAATTACATATTATTGTTCTTATGATTACATGAATTTAAACTTATACAAAAGTAAAGTTCTCTGAACTCCTAAGATCTGTCAGGTGATGCCGACCCTAAAAATTAATTTCATATTAAAATAAATTAACCCTCTTTTTTTCATAACAGAACAACATAATAATTACTTAATTTAATTGAACTACTATATTTAATTATAATTAAGTTATCGAATAACTTAATTAACTCCACGAATAAGAAGAATTTTCATGGCTCCACTTTAGTTGACAACCCAAATCCAGGTACCAACACTCATAACCTGGAATAGCGCACCAATCTCATCACATAGGGCAAACTGACTCATTCTCACAAGTCTTATCAAACAGGGCAAATTGGTCAACACAAACCAGACCCATCAAATAGGATAAACTGGTCGACACAATCTAGTCCCATCAAACATGGCAAACTGATCAACACATAGACAAGACAATTGTATAATTAGACAGTAAAAGAAATTTATCTAGCAATTCTCAATAGAATTTAAAATAAGTGAGGTGTCGAGTACTTACCTGAAGTCTGAGGATGATACGCAGGGTCCTATCTTGATGCTTCCTCTATTGCCTCTCCTATAACAACAACCACCCATCAATTTCTCACATAATATAATTGATTTCTCAAACATCTATCATTTTGTTAATTAAGCTACCTCAATTAGTTTTCCTTTATTTAGAGAAAATACATGTTTTTTTTAAATTTCATTGACCATCTCATGACCTCAAGTCAATAATCAATCTACCATGATTCCTACACACCATATTCTGAAATTAAAATTCAATATACAATTCTACTATTTCTTTATTCTTTGGCTGAATATACCATCTACATGGGTGGGAATTTTCGTTGAAAATTTAGGTAACTAACGTATGCATTACTCATTAAATTACTCAACAACAATACCACATTGGTATTCATCATCAATCTCCATCAATTTATCATTTCCCTAAAATTGTCATTTTTTGACCGAAAGGGTTGATATGGGTGAAAATATATTTTCTTTCAAACTCTTTTTTTTTTAATCAATCCACTACCCCATCATTAATTGGTGGTAATAATACATAAAGATCAAGATTTCTTAACAATAATTCACCCCCCTGAAAAATATTGTTTTAGTCGAACCTCCCTACTTTGAAAGGGTGGATTTCTCCTTTTTTATATAGTTAGTGTGTGAATTTCCCTTTAAGGTACTGAACAACGTTACCACACAAAAAATTAATATCATTTTTTAAACAACAATCTCCCCCCCTAAAACTCGTAAAATATCGAACTCCTTTTAAAGAGCGAGACAAATTTTTCTTTCAATTTTCTTAAATTGAAATATTACCTAATACTTTTTTTATTGTTCATTTAAACACTAATCCATCATCAATTCACTCATCATGAATTTCCCAATACTTAGTTCAACACTTACATCATACTAAAACATTTCAAAATGCCGAAACAAGAAAAACTACATAATCAATGGTGGGCCAGAGTTGCGAGTAGGACCCAGTAGCGGTGGGCTCTGCTGCCAGCAGGACCACTCGCTGGGTTAACCTGAAACTCGGGCGAACCGGTAGAGTCCCTTTTTTTTCAATGTGGGATTTGAAGCCGTTATATATATGCTCTATGTTCACAAGAAAAAAGGTTACGTTTTTTCAAAGTGGGATAAAAAATCTTTTTAGTTTAAATACTTCAACTTAGAAAAATAAGATAGTATTTTTCCAATGTATATATACAAGGTTGTTAAAATCGCAATTCAACTCGTAAAATCATACAATTTTACGAGTTAATATATGCTTAACGTGCAAAATCGCCTTAAAAACTCAAAAATTAATAAAATGGGATTGAAATCAAGTGAAATCAGTAAAATCAAATGAAATCGTAAAAAATCACAATTTTAGTACCGATTTTACGAATTCAACAAAAACATATACTGCACTGCAATAGTGCATTATATGTTTCCTCCAGACCAATAATGGCATGCCATTTGTCCACACAAAAGACATTGCTGCCAGCTACACTTCGAAGGGGATGACATGGCAGACTTCCTTGTCAGGCTCGATTCCTAATATATCCCCTCTTGCCTTCACTTCAATGGCACAATTAACCTCTCTTGATTAACTACTCCTTAATTACTTATTATCTTATCTTGATTAACTACTTCTTAATTACTTATTATCTTAACTTTTTTAATATCTCACCTAGTCCCTCATCACTAATGTTATAAACAAAAGCTATTTCTAGCGTAGTCAAGTAGTGTTTGTCATGTTCTGAAAGTTTTTTTTTTAATTTTTTAAAGTTATAAATTAATATTTTTTTTATATTTTTAAATTGTTTTGATGTATTAATATTAAAATAAAAAATATATTATGTATAACACATGTATTATGGTATTTTTTTAACAAAAATTTAGGAAGCGTTTGGGAACGCGGTTCAACTCGCGTTCTTAAAAAAATTGAATTTTTTTTTGCTAAAATTTAATATGGTTTGTACGTTTTGGATCGTTTTGACGTGCTAATATCAAAAATAATTTTTTAAAAATAAAAAAATATCATTGACATGCATTTTGGCACGAAAAGTTATTTGAAAAACACCCGCAACCACACTGCCAAACATACTCTTAATTAGAAGCATATTATGTTTGGCTTAATTACAAAACTGATTTGAGTTGATTTTTTGAAAGAAATTAATAATGTTCCCTCGCAGCAACGGAAACATAATTCAAAGAGCAAGTTCAGTCACATGTTTCACTGCCAATGTGTCAGCTGCAGAATCTGTTCTTGGTTTATAAGTTAAGAAAGCAGAAAAATGGAACTTTAATTTTCATTTCCTCTGGTACCCCTTTGCTTCTATTTCACTTTTCACAAGCTCATCCAAGCATTAATGTTGTCTAGCCATGGTCCTCGTGAACAGCTTCTTGCTTTTAAATCAAATCAAACCCCACCCTTGAGGCAACTTCAGAAGAAAACATCACATTTGAATTCGAATTTGAAAAAAAACAAAGGCCAAACAGTGAGTGTGATGCCTCCCAAGCTGGCGTTTTCTTTTCTTTTATGTTTTTTTCTTTTTCTTTACTTTTCTCACGAACTCCAATTCTGACGTATTTTAAAACGCAGCCTCAAAGTGACCATTTAAAAGCCTTCACTTTTATTTCCATTACCGTTGATGAAGACTGAAACTGGGCAGTCTAATATTGTTCATCCATTTACACAAAAGAAGTAGGCTTTTAATTGTCCTGGAATTATGTTCTCTTCATCGTAACTTTGTGAAAAATTCTGCTTCGCCTAACGTGGAATGTTTTGTTTTTGGATTTCCAAGTGTATCCAAAGATCAAGGTGAGGAAACAGGAAGAAGATGATGAATACTCCCCCCCAAATGATCATGTATCTACGCCTTCTTTAAGGGTTAAAAGTGAATCTCCATCTGTGGAAGGTTGTGGTTCCCACGCTTCAGGTATTAGCTACTCGCTAGAGAGTATAACTAAATGAAATATTATTGGCTGGTTGCAGCCTTGCAGAGTTAACTTAATTCAAAACTACCTGAACTTCTTGCAGAAGAAGAAAATCAAAGTGATTCTTCACCTTCAATGGCAAGATTTGCAAAGCCTTGTTTCGTCAGAAACTTGAAAGCACAGCCATTTTCTGCACCCAAAGGTTCACTCTCTCTTACATTATTTAAGACATGGTGCTGTTCTGCCGGTGTTTGATGCAGAAACATTGTTGCCATGAGTACTGACAGAATACTACTTGCAGGCAAATTGAAGGACAACAGACGTATTGGAGAGAATAGAAAACTTATTCTCGGAGCCAAATCAGCTTTGCGTCCTCGAGCAGTCTTGTCTAGTCCTGGTATCTTGTTTACATCATTCCTCTAAATTGAAATATTTCTCGCTATTGAATTTCTTTCAAGGTGTACCTAGTTTTTCAACTGCAGATTGCTAGTTTTTACATGGATTTGCTTGCAGACAATGACGGGATAATTGGGAAGAGAAACAAATGGAAGAATGAAAGAACCTTGACTTTGAAAAGTTGTAATTCTGAGCTGACGAAGCCTGCTGAAACCAAGGTTATTGCAAATCAGGGTAAATCAGAGAGTCCTCTGAACATAAGAAAGTGCTTCAAGGTGGGTCCATGTGCATCCAGTAACACAGGTGCTCTTAAGCAAAAGGGACTCTCAAAGATCAGCAGTCCGGTCTAGAACACGAAATCAAGCTTCATTGAGATTTAAATACTCTGTCATTACTGCTGCGTTGCTTGTTTATACTTTTATCAAGTCACTTGGCTTCGGAAAGCTTTATTTTTTTCTAGGTGTCAAGTGATATGTTACCTTATTTTATCAGCGACGGTTCTCTATTCAATTGATTTATATTGAGATTTATCGTCCATAGTTCATAGTTAATATGCATCCGAATGAGCATTAAATCATGCTCGGTTAGAGATGACGTCTCAAAAAATTCAAGTAATTTAGAAATAGGGTTTTCAAATTAGATACTCGGTTAATCAATTGATTATAGCAGTTTCATCCATTCTTCCTATCTAAGGTAATTGATAGCTTATAGTTGGTGCTTGGTAGGTCAAGGTGGCTTGTGGCTATTACGTACAAAAGGTCTCTTTTAATAGAGGTGGGGACTCTCCAATGCTTAAATAACTTTTTTTTAGATAGATAAAATACAATAATATTATAAAGAGAGATGCTTTAAAAATACATATGTAGTAGAGAATGAAGATTGTGAACATTTGTTCTGAAGGTCTCATGATGTATTTATAGACCACGAGTAATGTCCTTTTATGGAGAAAAAAGGTCGGAGTGTAACTTTATCTTTGTAATATTTTGAGTTCCATTGTGAGTTTATATTCCACTTATTTTATCCAGCTAAAAGATGGAGAAATGATTGGCTATGAAAGACTTTAATATATCTAATGATTTTGGTGGAGTATAGAGTTGTATAATTAATTCTATTTGTTGAGAAATAATTCATCTATAATTTTATATATAAATTTATAGCATTGATAGTGTTAAACTCAATCATCTCTTGAATCTGACAAGCGCTAGACCCAACGTGTCTGGGTTAGGCACACTGCCAAGTCCACCACGGCTTGGTCTGGCCAACGTCAGACCCAACGTCGGGGGCTTGGCGCAATGCCAAGCCCAATCGTGGCTAGGTCTTGTGAGCGCCAAACCCATTTGTGTCCTATCAAGCCCATCTATGGCTGGGTCCGGCCGATGCCACACCCAACGCCTAGGGCTTGGTGCACTGCCAAGCCCATTTGTGGCCAGGTCTAACCAGCGCCAAACCTAATGCCCGAGGCTTGGAGCACTACCAAGCCCCTAACACTCGGGGTTTGGCATGCTGCCAAACCTATCTATGTTTGGATCTGACCAACGCTAGACCCAACGACCGGGGTTGGAGCACTACCAAGCCCAATCACGGTTGGGTCTGACTATCACCAGACTCAAGGTGCTTTCACTGGGGCGTGTTTGTGTTGTGAAAAATTTATACCGTAAGTTTTTCTTGATCCAATGTTTTTTTGGTAAAGATATACTAATGAAATCTTTGGTTCATCATTAGACATTTAGTCTTTGAGATAAAATAATATGCAAAGACTTTAATTAACTTTCAGTTCGGGTAAAGAGATATGTTTTGCTCGTATAAAAAAGGAGTGTAAGTTAGAAAAGGTGAGAAAAAAATATGCATCTAGACTGAAAGATATTCTTTTAGATGTAAAATGCCAAGAATATGTACTTAGAAAAAATCTAAGAGATTGAGGATATCATGCCCATCATTTATACAAATTCCTAAGTGGTTGTGTGGAACCTGAATAGGGTAAACCTATACCTAGAAGTTTCTAAGTAATTATAGATTCTTTGGAGAGTAGGAGTTTGTAGCTTTTCTAGCATTTTCATGGGGCTTAAAAGCACCCAAAACCTATACTAACATAGTAGCACCCAAAACATGTCCAGTACTATGTCAGTCTGGACCTTTACTTAGTGTTTTTTTTTTTTTTCATATCTAAAGTTATAAAACTCCAAATAAGTCAAGACTAGTTCCATTTAAAAAATAACATCTATACCTACAATGTTTTTAGAAAGACACCAACTCCAAATTACATTGTTTTCAAGTTGTAATTTTGACTAGAATTTGGCTAGTAAAACTATCATAATTTTAATTACATGAAAGATAAATTTGACAAACACACTAAGTATTTTCATGCATCACAACATTCATTATCATTACTCCATGTTCAAAGAAACTCTTATTTCCTACACATTTTCAAGAACCCTAGAATCACAACATTAGGGGATTTTTAATTATTCTTTACTAACTATGAAATCAATGAGGAAAACTAATGAAGAACACTTTTATCAATAATTTCGAGTTCAAATTGAAGAGTTCTTACTAATTTCTTATTCAATTGTTCTTCTTCTTTATCACCCATACTTGTCCCTCAAGTTCCTCTCCTCTAACCAAGCTTTCTAATTTCATCCTAAATGTGTTTCTCTCCTCATAAACCTATTTGCAAGCTTCAATCTCATAATTTGGAAAGATTTCTTAAATGATTTTTTAAGAAAAGCAAGAGAGAAGCCTCTTCCTCTTTTTTTAGCTATTGTTCCATGTGAACAGTAGCAGCAAACATAGTTACATTAGGTTTTATGGATCAATTACTATTATACCCCAACTTATCCCCCAAAAAAAAAATCTTGGTTTATTGCATTGACCTGACACTGTGTTTTCATTTTCAAGGTCTTCCCGAATCTGATCGACCTCAAATGTTAACCTAAGTTAAAATAGTGTGTCTTAATATTCCATGTAAAATTTCAGCCCGATCCAACGATCAGATTGGAAGATACGTTCAATATTGTAATCTGGATAGTTGAAAATTTCACACCAAAAATTCAAATTTCGCATACCATATAATTTACTTAAATCATCTTGAGTCTTAGACTAATTCTTTGGAGATTCCTAGTCATAATTATCATAAAATATTTCTCTGAGTTTCTTACCACTTTTAGTCCCAATAATGCGATTGTGCGTGGGGATTATACTAAAATTCAATGTTTCTCGCGTAAATGATCATGCATTGATTTATTTGATATTTCCTTCTATTTTACACATAATATCACCCAATTTACAAAATTTTCTCCTTCAAATTATTATTTTTACCTGGTATGGAGTTTTCACAATTTATCGTTAACTAATATTTCGCATACTATTTTATTACTTTAGCTTCTCTAAATTTTAAATTAACATCTCGAAAATGTTCATCTCAAATCATAAGATTTTCTCTCTAATATATCGTTTTTCAATTAATAGCTACCATATTTAACCTAGATTTATCTATGTTTGACTAGGGGTTTACATTCTCCCCTCCTTTTAAAATTTTGTCCTCAAAACTTGAATTCATATATCTATCTAGAACCAAACCTAGATATTTCTCACCTTTCCTACAAGCATACATAATTGTTTTTTTTTTTTTTAGCAGCACTTCAGATCATGAACTCTTTTAGTTTCGTTTTGAGTGTTAACCTTAAAGTTGAAATTTATTCTTCTTTTTCAATCCTTAGATGTCACTTTTATTATCTTCTAAAGAGGTGAGATATTCGAAATTCAGGTCTTCATTGGAATAAGTCCAATGAAAAACACCACTTTTCTTATCAATTATCAGTTGATCATGATGTTTAAGGTGGTTTGGTCTTTATTATCCATGTTATTTTTCACTAAAATTCATTATGCAATAACAATTCAGGTCATACCTTGCTTTTATATTTCTAAGCTAACCATTTATTCCTTCAAGTGAATTCTTTGTCTAAAAAGGTAAACATAGATTTGCTTTCTAATCTCCTAGTTTTCAGGGTTAAATACTTGAATCATTTATGATCATTTATCTCCACATAGAAATCAATTACTAGTATCCATTTCATTCTACATCATAACAGAAATCATTACATCTTAAAGTACAAGTCATCTTTTATCATTATCGACTCAAAACCTTTTATACCAGCCCCAAGCCATTCCCTTTTATATAAGTACGATTTAAAGCATTATACACTTTAACAATTTCATTTCTAATCCATTCTTTTTACATACAATTTAACCAATTTACTAAAAAAAATCATTCACTTATGTTCAACGAGAAAGAACATCGGTTATACTCACAACACCTCCGAGTATTAACCATTTAGAGGTGGGGGCCATGCTCCATTTCCAGTCCATACCATCATAAATTCACCATATAAATTTGATATTTCAATTATAGTTTGAAACATAGTTTTGAAACCGGCCCACGGCGACAGTTGACCGGGACCCGGCCAACCCGGGGCTGGAACCGGGCCGAGTTAAAGAAAAAACAGGGGAAGGAAAAACCCAGTGTGACCCGGCTGACCCAGCGACCCAGTTGACCCGACAAGACCCCGTTGCAAACCCGTTGACTTTTGTTTTTTTTGTTTTGTTTTTTTACTAAAACGATGTCGTTTTGATTTTTTCTTAAAAAATTGACTCGACCGACCCGATGACCCGGTCAAAACCCAGAACCCGGGCCTTGAACCGGGCCAGGTCTTAAAACTATGGTTAAAAAGTCTACCGAGTCACTATCATAAGCTTTGATACCAACTGTAACAACCTGAAATTTCCATGTAACTTTTATATTTCTAATCAGCATGTCTGAGTATAATGGGGTAATTTGTTTTGAGCAATTTGTCTAACAACACGTCCCATTATTGATTATTTGGTTTACCAAATTTACAACAATGTTTTTCCCCTATAACTTACACATTACCTCAGTTCTTTTCTTATCCTTCTAGGTAACACAATATCAAATAACTCTATTACATATACGTAGTAGCCTTCAGCTACCTACCAATTCAATTGTTTCTTCATTTGATTCTTTCACATTGTTTCTCACAATTCATCTTATATTCTTTTCATTTTCCATTTACTTAAAACATACGTGTGATGGATATATACATACATAAACACACACATATACATAACAATAAAGATGTAATAACCAAATGCTAGAAATATAATCATACCATTTAGTACATTTCAAGGTGAAGTTATTGACACAATTTTAAGTATTCATAATATATAAAAATAAGTACATAACAAAATTATAAATAGTGAAACGACACAATCAGTGCTAGGCCACTTCATGACATATCCCTTCCTAAGAGAATTAGACATTCCTAGGATTAGTGTTGAGGGGCCTTCAGCCATCATCTAGAGAAAATAAAAGGTCATTTTAAATAAATTATTCATATTCAAGAAACTTATATTTTTATCAAGGATTATATATCTTGAGGTGATCTGAGATATAGGTATAAGGGAGGTTCTTAGAAGGAAACATGTCTTGTAGATGACACTAAGATGTTTACTTAGAATACCCTGATTACTTCACTTGGAAGGTCGATCATTTGGTTGTTCTTGTAAAAACAAGAAGATCTATGTCATAGCAAACTGGCTTTTTCAACTCGTATGTGATTTTCCATGAATTGCTTCAAACTAGACAAACTTCTATCTGGTAAGGCATAAAGTTTTCTCCAGATGACATGTTCTCTTACTCCTCTTATTAAGGCTTGTAAGGCCACTGGCTCAATCAATTCTTCTACCTTGAACATCTCCTTGTTGAATCTCCTCAAATATACACATGTAAACTTTCCCTCTTATTGAGTAACACTAAACAATCCTATGTAGTTTTTATTGGCGGGTATGTTGGTGCTAAAGTGTGCCACTAGCTTGGCGCATATGTCACTGAACCCTTCAATAGAGTTAGATTCCAAGTTGTTATACCAAGCATCGTGAGATCCTTTAAAGGTTGTAAGGAGTATCTTGCATATTGAGTCATGATCATGGATGATCAACTTCAAGTTACTACATATATTTTGTATATGCTCTCTTAGGTCGGCTAAGCCATCATAGTTGTCCAAACTTGTTTTAATGGAAATATAGTTTTTAGGGAGTCGAGTGCTCAATATGTGTTTGGACAAGGAAGAAACTCTCCACTAATGAGGGCTATAGACATTCCTTTAGGTATGCTTATACATAGATTGTCTCTTAATTTGTTGTCTGTTGGGCTCTTGGGAACCCTGAGAGCTTGGCGTAGAATGACGGTTATATTGCCCGATGTCCATCCCATAGTAACTAGGGGGAGTACATTCGGAGTGTGTTACTCTATGTATGGGTATGGCAACAATTACCTGAGAGACTTCCACGAATATCATTCTTAGTAGTCTCTTCTGGGTAGTGTAATCATTTATAGGCTTCTTGTGCAACCGGTGGAAGTGACGCTAAGGCATTGTGTGTTGTTAAAGGCGTTAAGACTTGTTAGGATGGCAAGGTTTGATTCTACCCTCGGGTTACCAATACAACTTGGGTGAGGAGTTGTACCTGACTAGTGAGTTGTTGAAGTTCTTGTTGGGTAGGAGTGTCCGGGATAACAAATTAATTTGTCCTGCGTCCTAGTCCAAGTGGGCATTGGTTGTGTGCCATGAAATGCCCTAAAAATGCTAAAAACAAGTTTTAGAAAACAATCAATGGCATTTTGATCAATTTTCCCACCGACGGCGCCACTGATGATGTCCTAAAAATTCCTAATCTAGGAATATGGCTCCCAGGTTGGATAGTCAGTTAATCAATTGGTTCTAGCAATCTCATCCATTCTCCCTAGCCAAGGTGGTTGATAGCTTATACTTGATGTTTGGTAGCTTGCAGCTAGTAGCTAGTAATTGCAAAAGATCCCCTTTGATGGAGGTGAGGACTCTTCGATACTTAAAAAAGTATCTTTTTAGAGAAAGAAAATATAATAATTTTCTAAAAAGAGATGCTCTAAAAATATATATATATATATAGTAGAGAATGAAGATTGTGAACCTTTGCTCTGAAGGTCTCATGATGTATTTATAACTCACGAGTTTTGTCTTTTTATGGAGAAAATGGCTAGAGTGTAACTTCATCTTTATGATATTTTGAGTTGCATTGTGAATTTATTCCACTCATATTATCTAGCTAAAAGATGGGAGAAATGAATGGCCATGAACAACTTTAATACATTTAATGGTCTTGATGGAGTAAAGACATGTATAATTATGCCTATTTGTTGAGAAATAATTTCTCTATGATTTTATCTAAAAATCTATAGAATTGATGGTGTTAGACCCAATCATCTCTTGAATATGACCAGCACCAGACCCAAAGTGACTGGGCTAGGCACACTACCAAGCACATTTGTGGCTGGGTTTGACTAGCGCCAGAACCAATGCTCAGGGCTTAGTGCACTGTCAAACCCATCGCGACTGGGTCAAGTTAGCTCCAGACACAACACCCGAGGCTTTGCGCATTGCCAATCCCAATTATGGGTGGGTATGGTCAGCGTCAGACCCAACGCTTGGGGCTTGGTGTACTGCTAAACCTTTTTATGGTTGGGTCTGGCCAGCGTCAATCCCAACGCCCAAGACTTGACGCATTGCCAATCCCAAGCGTGGTTGGGTCTGACTAATGTCAGACCCAACACCCAAGGCTTAATACACTGTCAAGCCCAATCATGGTTGGGTCTGGCCAACGCCAGACCCAACATCGGGCCCGACACCGTTATCAAGCCCATCTGTGGCTGGGTCTAGCCAGCGCTAGACCCAAAGCCTGAGGCTCGGCTCACTACCAAGCCCAAACATGGCTAGTTCTGGTCAGCGCCATACCCAATTCTCGGGGCTTGACTTACTGCCAAGCCCAATCACAGCTGAGTTTGACTAGTGTCAAACCCAACGCACCTTCACTGAACGTATTTGTGTTCCGGAAAATTTATACCCGTAAGTTTTTCTTGATCCAGTGTTTTTTTGGTAAAGATATATTGATGAAATCTTGGTTTATCAACATGGAAGTTAATCTCTAATATAAATTCTTTAACATGGAACATTAACATGTTTTGAACAAGTTATGGGTGAACGAAAAATCAATCTCAAAGAACCCTTAGTTGACATGTTTTGGTGAAACTTAAAACTCTTTAAAAGAGCAATATCTCATGTAAGAAAGATATAAAACTTTCTTGGTGTTTATAAAATGAGTAGTTGAAAAGTTAAAATTAAACTCAAATGACACCCAAGCTTTTAGAGTGGAGAGATCCTAAGAAAAGTGGGCTTTAGGTTTAAACCCGCACGCGCATGTTGACCCAACTTGGGTTTGAGTTTTTTGTAAAATAATATTTTATGCCATAAAAGGTCATTTTTTTGTCAACTGAATTCTGGACTTAGGCCTGGTCAATGAATTTTAATAATCTCTTTCATGAGCATTTTATGTTAACAATTTTTTCAGCTAAAAAAAATTTAGATTTATGATCACTATATTCAAATTTAATTCTTTATTTATGATGGCTAATCAAAGGTTAAATGCTAAAAATTAATTCTTTAACCTTTTAACTTTTAAAATTCACTATAAAAATAGAGTGAAGGAAAAGTTTAAAACAATGTTTTTTCAGATTTTTATGCACTCTTCCTCGCCTCATATTTTAGTGTTTTCTTCTCTTTTTATGCTTTGGTTTTTCTTCCAAATCTAGAGCTTAGGTTCATCATGTTAAGAGATACTTGCGTTACACAATCTTTGTTTCAAAGACCTTGTTTAGAAGTGCATCTAAATTAAGGTGGTGTCGTTGAAATCTTAGGAGGCATAATGCAAACATCATAATTGCATATGTGAGAAGCAATAAAGTCTTAAGATCAAATGATTCTTTCTTGACAACAACAAAAGTTTCATCATTTTAAAGTATTTTAACAAGTAAATGTCATTTTTTGTTTTAATTTAAGTATGATTATTTTTATTTTTATTTTTATTTTTAGTATGCATGCTAGTATTCTTTTATTATCAATTACAAGTTTGAATAGATGTTTAATATGCATGCTAGTATTCTTTTATTATATTTATGTTGAAAGCATGTTTGACTTGAGTTTTATATTTGTCATGATTATAGATTTAAAAATGTAAGCATTCTAGGCTTTCTTTGAACTATTTGTATGTTTTTAATGCTCCTGTTATAATAAACTAAACATCTTTGCTTGTTAGTCTAATATATTTATACATTTTAAAAAACATTTGAAAGCAAGAAACATATAAATTCATATAAGAAAATTAACAAATAAAAAACAAGAAATCAAGCAAAAGCACAATAATAAAATGAATTCAATGATTGACCAAATTGAATTCTAATATATTAATATGGAAATATTTATCAACCAAATTGATGGTGAAATATTCTATTCTATCAAAGACTCTCCCTCGAGTAGAATTGTAGAATTGAAATTAGCTACACACAATAACCTATGGTATTTCTGTGCAAGTTTAATAACACGTAAACACATTAAGTCCTATAATATTTCAAAACAATAACCGCACAAATAACATTAGCATATTTTTGTTTTTTGCTCAATTCATAAAATACTTAATAAGAAGCAAATAATATGTATAATCTTTTGATATTAATATGCATATGCTTAATAAGGATTGATAAATACTTCAATAATATAAATATGAAATTTGAGAATGTCTTTGAGAGGCTATATTATAGCTTTAGCAATAATATTTAGCTTATAGACATATTATTACAAACCAAAATCTTTATATAATTCATGGTGAAAGTGAAATAATAAATATAGCAAAAAACCAAGAAGAAAAGTATAAGGAATAAACTCTATCTGGATTAAATTTCTCAATTGTTAACAAACTTAAATTCAATCTTCTTCTTATTTTTATTGTACCCAACTTGAATTGCAAATTTCAATATTGAAAAACCCTTGCCCTCAACTTGAATTGTCTTTTAATCGATTCTTTTCTTTTTTTTTTTCTCCAATTCCCCTTCAAAAATAAGTAGGTTTTTACCTTTGACCGCTTAATTTTCTCTATCAGAACAACTTATTTTAAGATAGTGATCATCATCAAAGTTGAAGGGTTCCTCTCATCTTTATCTTACCATTAAAATTGCTTTGATTGGACATCTATAACAAAAATCATGTATGTTTTGCTAAGATACATAAGTTTCTAATCCTTAAGAAAGGAAACTTCACTTTCCTCATTTCATTCGTGTAAAACGTGTACATAAGTCAAATAAACCTTTTCAAGATTAATTTTTTTTTATTTAATTAGCTTCTAAATAGACATCATCAATGCCATAAATCAAAATCCAAGTAGAGCCAAAGCATAGTTGGAATTTCAAGAATTAAATGTTGATTTCTCACTCCAAAGCATTCCATGAATTTATTTGAAAATAAATAAGATTGAGAAATTAAAGATAAACTAGAACAAAAATTGAAAGTGAGAGAGTGGTAAAATCATATAAAAATTAAGCACATAAAATACCCATAAACTTAGATTTGCTAGTCCTCAAGCAAAAGAAGAAGAAGAAGAAGAAAAAGACAAAAACTAGATGAAATGGTTGATGCTTTACAAAAATGCCTTATAGATTGCGCAAGGGTAATTATTCAAATAAAAGTCTAAACATTGAACAAGCTTTGAAACTAATTCAATAGTTCACCGAAAACCTTTTAATATGTGTGTGAAAACAATCTCAACCTTTATCAAAGATGTTTTTGAACATCATATGCCCAATTTTCAAATCCGCTCTCCTCTAATGCATAATCAGTACATTATCAAATATCAAAGGGTTCATAATATAAGGTTAAGGTGGTAGGTCCAAGCAAAGAAAATATATGGAAAAAGGATTCCATTCTCTTATTGTAAAGACGCCATTTTTACTTCTTTTTAAACAAAGTCTCATTCTCCAAGATTCTTTGTAAAAATACAAGATGAGTGTTGCAATTTAAGATGGATGTGGATAGCCTTACGATTAAAGGATAGAAAAGGTTATTTGTGTTATCAAGTCTCAAGTGGATGACTAAGGAAGCAATTATGAAAAAGGTTGGTTTGAAAGGCTCAAACATTTTAAAGATGGCCTAATTAATCATTAAAGATAAAATAAAGAAGAGAAGCTTATTCTAAAGACTCTTAAGTTACATATCATCCCTAGAAGCTTTAAAAGGAAATGAAGAGGAGAGAAAAAGGCCTTGAAATTATGCTGAAGAGATGCGGTGTTAGGGCGCGAAGGCACTGTGCGAAGAAAAGGCCCTCCCTCCCTTTTTCTTCTTCTTCTTTTATATATAATTGAAGATAAAATAACCAAAGTGACGCAATATATTGTCCCTAGTGTGGATTTCTAATATTGGGATCTCGGATAGTTAGTACTTGTTTGTTATTGAGTTTTGAAAACACTTTCAAAAAATTTTAATTTTTTTTATGCTTCAAATTATTATTTTTTTGTATTTTCAGATCATTTTGATGTGCTGATGTCAAAAATAATTTTTTTAAAATAAAAAATATTATTTTGATATATTTCTGAACAAAAATTTCTTTAAAAAATAACGTTACCACACTCTCAACTACCCTTTTAATTGTTTTTAAACTGCAGGTGAAATCGAACCCTAATCCTTCTACCTCCAAAGATTTAAGTGTCGCACACTACTAGGGCTTATTTGGAATTGTGGTTGCGATTCAAAGTGTTTTTCGCTTAGAAATGCATTAAAATAATATTTTTTTATTATTTTTTAAAAATTATTTTTGATATCAGCACATCAAAATGATTTGAAAACATAAATAAAAATTATTTTTAGAAAAGCGAGCACTAAAGCTAAAACACTCTTTGATTTCTTTAGGCAACTATCTTTTCATATATCCTCAATTGACATCTGGATAAGCTATTCTACCATTTATTTTTAGCTTCAATTGTTTTCTACATATTGTCATATGTTCTTACTTTTATTACATCTATTTTTTTTATTAGTTGTTATTTATAAATATATTTAATTGTCAATATTTTTTTATTGCAGGCTATGGTTCTTAGATGCGAGCCAAGCTTGTTAGAGCTTTTAGTTGAAATGCATCTGCAGAGTGATGACCGTCAAAATGGGTGCAACAACTCATTAATAGTGAAGCTCAGTGCTTTGTGGTATATTGATTTTCAATCATTTTTTTCTTAAGTTATATTTTCTTGAATTTGATGAGTTATTTTTTCTTTTCAATATACATATAATAGTCGGTTGAAGGAGAGATACAGGGACAATCATTCAACCCATCAGGATATCGATCCAGATTTGTGGTTAGAGGCAAGATCGCCCGATGGACCTGTTAGAAATCAATGTACGAACTCTCAAACACTACGGTCGAGAACTTGCAAACAACCCGTAGTGCTTTGACTATTGAATGCTCGCAATCGATCCTGAGCATTCAAACTTTGAAGTTCATGGCGATGTTAAACCAACGGATACATGATCAAATGACTCATCTTAATGATAAATATGAGTGACTCACTACTGATTATGAAGAATTTTGCCAATTGATAATAGAGATAAGATCACAGATGGGTGGTTCATGTGCACTCCCTAATTGGCCCCACAGTCCCGACCATGACCAGCCTCCTCCTTCTCCTCCTCCAGCGTCATCTCTATTTTATATTTATTATATTTTAACTTACAAATTATTAAATTTGTAATAAATATTTAATTTTTATATTTATTTTATTTTATTTTATTTTCTACTTCTATTCAATATATTTTTAAAATATTACTGACGGGATTAACGATAGCACAACTTTATTGGTATATTTTAGATAGTTGAAAAACAATTACTGTAAATGCTACTATTACTGATGGGGTTACCGACAAAACTAGACTGTTGGTATATTCCTGAGAGTTGGCAAAGAATTACTGCAAATGCCACTTTTACTATTAACGTGCTGACAAAATTAAAAATGGTATTATGTTGATGATATGTTATATTTATCGATGGAATAAAACGGATAAATTTTTTTAGGCGCACTTTGTCCATCTGTAAATCCATCGGTATATTTATTACCGATAGTCCATAAATTACCGATGAAATTTTTTGACGAACTGTTTCTGTCCGTGAGTCTGTCAGTAACATACATACCAACAAAATGCTAGTGTAAATACTAATTGAAATTTTCATCGATAAAATTGTTAAACCTAGTAGGGTAGGGTAAATTCCAAGTAATGTGCACCCTCTCTTATCAATATATTCTCGGGTTAAATGTTTCTGGATTGAGCGAGACTTGCTTTAAGTGACTCTATTGGTTTACTTTTTTCAAATATCTCGACCACAAGCTCATTAACTATATCTATATTTTAGCAAGTATTAAATGTTGAAGGATAGTTCATTACTTTGAATACATTGAATGTAACAACTTGCCTTGTTGGACATCTATAATAATTCTTAATTTCAATTTTCTTATTTCTTTTATTGCAAAAGGTAATCAATTTCACTTGCTCTTTTGAATTATTCTTCATATTGCTTGTAAATGACCCTTAAAATCTCTCAAACATCATATTGTCCAATTGCCCTACTTGTCTTTCAAAATTACAAATAGAAGCTTATTGATTTTAGAGCCTGGTTTTGGATTTATTGATGCATAGAGTGAGCATGTCCTCGAGGTTGGGCTTTTTTTTTCTTACGACTAAAATCTCTTTTGTTTTATAGCATTTTGAGAATTATTCTAAGAAAAATTTGGATAATTACACCAACTTTGATTATATGTATTTGAACAAGCCGTCTTTGCATCCATTTTTCAAATAATCCTTAATTAACACCTACACTTATGTGATTCCCTACATAAATTTCACATATAATATTAGATGCTTGAATTGCATTTATATTAATATTAGATGCTTGAATTGCATTTATATTGATATTATCTAATATTTTATTTAAATTTAAAACTTGATTAACTATAGTAGAAAATGTTGGGTTTCTCGAAAGCATGTAAACGCAATGGAAACAGTAATTTAAAATTATTTTGGAGTCCCAAGAATCCTGTTAAACAATCTAGAGTCGTTTATGTTTTATATGAAGATTATCTAAAGTTCATAACTTCTTTCTGAGGTTTGATTAGTTTCTTTATGGTTGAGTTATTGTAAACCATAAACATTCCAAGTGTCTGACCTCTAATAGGAATTCACACAAATCACCAATGAAAATCTCTTAAAACTATTTTTAGGAGAGATTGATCACTATGTCTTTGAGTGCTAACTGTCTATTTTTGTTTTTGGTGTTTCTTTGTACATATATTTTGTAACTTGCATAGTTTTTTCTCTCAACATAAAAAAATAAAGCATGATATTCTATTTATAAGGAAATCCTAATAACCCTATAAATAAGAAAAATATCATTTTTTCCCCTAAATAATATCACATATATTATTTTAGAGTAAATTTAAAAACTTATACAATCAAGTCCCTACTTAATTTTTTTAAGTCTAGAATTGAAATCCATGTATTAATTACATTCAAATTTTAATTTATAAAACTTATTTGCAATCAAGTCACACTTGATTAATCATCCCAATCTAATTTCAAACCAATGGTTTTTATTGTGTATGATGCATTAGGTTTTTAATATGTAGACTCAAATATAAATTATAATCCTAATAAAAATAGGATTAAATAAATTAAACAATTTAATTTATTTTCAATTTAACAATTGATTGATTTATATTTGAAGATCAAGTGCACTGTTTAACAACATGTCTCAATCCCCTAAACATTATGAAAGTCATATATGATTTGACTTAGTATTTTTGTGAGTAGTTTCACGATGTAATTATTATTCCTCCATTAAGAATATTTTAATTTTGACATTATAGTATAAAGTGTGTTTGCTTTATCAAATCATGTTTGTTCTCAGGCACTTATAGTCATTGATTCTTTAAATAAGGTTTGAGATATTTTTAAATTTTATTCCATATTGCATAAGGATTCTATCATCAATACTATTTAAGAACATGTTGAACATTTCTCATGGTTCACCTAGAGTAATGAATCATCTTTTAATTACTCAAATACCTTTATATAGTTCATGTTATACTCAATGTTTGCCTGTTTGTTATCCTTGATTAGGACAATGTGAAGTTAGGATCAAAGCTAACATTCCCTATATAAGATAATATGGTGATCTCAAGTCTAAGGATCACTTACACGATTGTCATGTGAGTCTTTTCATATATACAAGTAATCTCTCTATATAAAATTCTCATACAGTTTATTTATTTTAGTGTACATGTCATCTGATAAGCACTTACATAAACTTATAAAAACAACTATTTCATTTTATAAAGGAAATAATATAATATGTATCAGTCTCAACAACTCAAATTAATGTCCATTCTTAATAGAGCATTAAATATAAACATTTAGAAACAATGCTTTAATGTAATAGAAATCTCATAATTATCACCATTTTATAATTTCTTTACAAAGTTTTTTTTATCCCAAGAACTTTATCTTTACTCTAGATTCATTGATCAAACATTATCTTCATTAATCAAAGATAAATGAATATTAAAGATAAAAAAAACCATTATTAATTATAAATATATTTTGCATGAATAAAGTTAATACCACATGTAACTAACTAATTGTCTACATGACATATACAACAACAAAAAAATCATCTAATTCTAAAATCTTCAACAATTAGCTTAGCCAGTAAAAATGCTCATAGAGGTCGTTATGGCCACAAAGAAGTAATTAAAATCCATACCTTGTTCAGAGTAGGTGGCCCCTTTATTAGCCCTCATCTCCTTCACCTTTCAATATATATAGATAACTTTTTTTAAGAAAAAAAAAGGAAAATAATGTAACTGAAAATAGGAGGGAGTGTCTTTACTCTCATAATCCTTGTAAAATTTGCTTTTGCCACCATAAAAGGCATTTTCTAAGTAGATATTTGAGACATGACAATGGAAAGATTGAGTTCCCAATCAGTTCCCAATCAACCTAATATTAAAAGATGAATTGCAAAATAAATTTAATTAAAAAAACCATAAAAAACAATCTGAGTCAACTTAGATTAACCCGTCAAACTCATAATTCAGGTTATGAGACTAAGATAACATCATAGAAAGTAAACTAAAAAAATGACTCATGTTAACCCGCTAAACCCGGGTTATGAAACTGAGATAACCCTATAGAAAACAAATTATGAATTCTAATTCGTAATAAACTCATTATTAAAGGATAAAATTGAAAAAAAATCAATCTAAAAAAGGACACGATAAAATGACCCGAGTCTATCCAAGTTAACTTGCAAAAGCCGTTACTTGGTTTCTGAGATCGAAATAACCTCTTAGAAAGTAAACCGAAAAAAAATATAAAGCCTAATTCCTAATCAATCCAATGTCGAATGGTAAAATTAAAAAAAAATAATTCAAGTCAATTAGACTAATCCACCAAACCTGCGACATAAGTCATAAGACTAAGATAGTTACAAAGAAAGTAAACTTTAACAAATCATGAAATCCAAGTCTTAATAAATGAAATATTAAAGAATAAAATCTAGAAAAAAAATATGAATTTAAAAAAACAAAAAATGTAAAGGAAAAAAAATATTATTATAATAAATAGTATTTTATGAGATGGTGCATAGTAAAAACATCATTTTTTTTTTGTTAACAACAACACGTGTCACCTATAGAACTGATTATAAATTAACTCCTCTAATTTTGAAAAATAATTAAATGATGCCTCTAGTTTTAAAAACTAATTAACTAGTTCTTTTTTTCATTTTTTGTTCCTTCCCAATTTATTTCTAAGAAATATAAAAAAGAATTGGGTAATGTAAATATTAATGAGAAAGTAAGACATTTTTTTGAGATAAATTAGTATTAAATTGAGCATGTTCATCATCAGTTAAGGGATTAATTAAATATTTTTTTATATTAAAGAGACTATTTAATTCATTTTTCAAAATTAAAGGAGCTAATTTATAATTTACTCCCATGCACTATATAAAAACCGATCTCCGCGTCGGCAACTCACTTTGCTCTCGCGCCTCTCGGTGTTTCTGGAGTTTAGTTACCCACCAAAATCCGAAACTCAAAAAAGCAACCCAAAACCCAAAGCTCTCTCAATCAATATTAGAGAGGCCAAACTCTAATCTAGAACTTTCTATCGAGCCAAACGCGGTGTCGTTTCTGCACTACGAGGTAACTCCATTTTCTCTCTCGTCTCTTCCTCTTAGTTACGGCCTTCACTTAGGGTTTTGCGTTCAAGACCTCGAAATTAGGGTTTATTCGTTGTTCTTATTGCTTCATTATCTGTCAAGCCATTTGCGATCTGATTCTATGTTTGTAAGTGAATCGAATGGGTATAGAATTGCGTGTAATATTTGCTCTCATTTTTTCCGAATTAGTTTCTAAATTTTGTGAATATGTTGGATTAGCAATAGCATAATTGTTGTTTTATTATATTAATTATGATTGGAGGCTTGAATGCTTTAATTAAATCCGTGTCAATCGTGTTCAACAAAATGAATTCAAGGCTGAAACGAATTGCGTGGTTTCCTGGATTTTCTTAGAACATGATAATTAATAATGTGTTATGCTTGTATTATCGCAGCTTATACTGTAGCAGTACAAGTTGTAGAGTATGGGAGATAGTGAGACAGTAGTAACTGAACCATCTGCAGTTATGGATTATACAGCGGCTGGCTATACTTCTACTGGCTATGCTGATGCCATTTCAAATGTTGTTCCTGGTCCCGGCGTTTACACTGCAGAGGGTACTGGGAATTTCACTGCTTCTTTTGTTGCAGCGCAGGCAGCTTATACTGGAAATGCATGTGGTACAGATTCTACTTCTGTTGTGCTAGATGGTCATGTAGAGGCAACGCATGGGACAGAGGCAGTTGTTGGAATGGACAGTACTACTAACAATGCAGCTGTGGCAGAAAATGCATCTATTGCGCCACCTCAAGCTTCTGGGTATGATTCAGCTGTAAATGGAAACATCGGTACTGAAGCTGGAGTTGTGGTATCAGTTGAGAATGGAAATGCTGGAGAGGTTGTGGGTGGAGCTGATGCTGTGCAACAGTTCGTGGATGGTTCTGGTATGTCTTCTCTGCCATGCTTGTTATATGTATACGTGTTAGTTGAGATTATAATATAGCCTTTTAAAGAATATAGGTTGTACAATATGGTAAGCATGCCGCATAAGAGCTTGTGATGTTGACCTTGCTATACAAGAATGGGAGGGGTTTATCATTTCTCCAAATGTATTAATGGAATTTACCTGACTCTGAAAACTTTTAACTAGGTAGAGCTTCCTTTGTTTTCCATTTCTTGAATGATCTCACAAAGGACTAGTAAATTTCCTTGTGCACAGCTGATAATAGGATGCATGCTACTGCTGTCTGATGCAAAGTAAGAGCAAGGTTTTTACAATTTCATGTGACACTTTATTGGTCCATGTATCTTTTGAATCCCAGTGACACACTAAAGTATTATCTTTTCTTTTTCAAGTGACTCTTAGGCATTTCAACTTTTTTTCCTTTTCTTTTCAAGGCATATAGGTGGTTAACATGATGGTTTTGTTCTTATGCATGAAACGTAGTGGAGCTTTGTAGCAAATGCTTCACATATTCTTCAATCTGAATCTAAATGGGAACAGTGAAATGATTGATGAGCACAGCAGGCTGTTCACTCAAATCCGGTTGAAAAGTTGATATAAGATACAATCCTTGAAAAGCTTATGCCAATTGTGTAGGAGTCCTTCGATCCTTGTTCCAATAATAACTTTGATGAATAATTTTCTTGAACTCATATTGTTGACTTCCTTGCTTTCCCTTTTAGGGTCGACTGGAGAGTCTGTTTGCTTGTGAAATGAATGTTTCCATGTTATTGACATTCTCTATTTTTTCTTCTTTTTTCCTCCAAAACTGTATGCAGATGATTCTATTCAGCAGTTATTAGGTGTTACCTAATGCTTTCTCCCTTTCTTTAGTGCCAGAAATGTCAGCTGAAGAAGACCGGCTGTGGAGCATTGTGAAGGCTAATTCTTTGGATTTTGATGCATGGACTGCCTTGATAGATGAGACGGAGAAGGTGGCTGGGGTATGAAATATCAGACACATGATGAACTGCTGGTTTCTGTTCTCATATTTTTACTGGCAAACATATTTTTTCTCGTGCAAATTAAAGATATTTTGAACTTCCTGAATTTCAGAAAATGGAGCAAATTTGTTTTTGTTTGATCTTCCATAAGTTGGATGAAAAGCAGATTACCTTCAAGACATCTTTTGAGCTGGTCCCAGCTGTACTCAAATGATTAAACTGTCAATGAATCTGTAGGAAATTAGGATTTGACAATTAAATAATAGAGGAAAACGAATTACTATGCTATACCAATTATCAATTGAAGCTAATTCTTATTCTTTCTGAACTTACTTTGTTTTATATGTATGTAGCTGCAATCTGAGTGCTTGTTCTAGTGGAGCTAACATGTTCACCTATACATTATGCAGGACAAGATATTGAAAATTCGAAAAGTGTATGATGCTTTTTTGGGTGAATTTCCATTGTGTTATGGATATTGGAAGAAGTATGCAGATCATGAAGCACGCCTTGGTTTTATGGACAAATTTGTGGAGGTCTATGAACGGGCTGTTCTCGGGGTCACGTACTCGGTGGACATTTGGTTGCACTATTGCATGTCTGCCATATCCATGTATGGAGATCCAGAGACCATTAGAAGGTAATAGCTGTACACACATCTGTTCTGTTATCAGCCCATGTTGGAATCACGATCATTTGGTTTCCTGTGTCACAAGGACTTGGTGATTTTTGTCTCTCTCTAACATTATTTCAGTGCGCCTGCAACAGTGATTTCTCACATAATGGCGAAAGGTTTGATGGGAATGCTTTAGAAATACATTTTTCTTGTGCAAACCTTTTAACTTTAGGCTGCTGGATGAGTAGCTGTTTGATTCTTTTTAAGTATGCCAACTCTATTTTTTCCGGCCTCATTACACCCCATCTCTCCTTCCTCCTTTCAAGGGCGCCATCATAGTAATGTAGTTAATTATGAATTATGGCTGTCTTAAACTGAGACTCTGAGGTGCTTCAATATGCAAAATGCTGCTGGGAAGATCTCATCAAATAAAGGCTAAGATGGCCTCATTCTGTGCTGGATTTCAGACATAGAATGGTTTTATCAGGAAGGTAAATGCAGCATTTGGAAGTGTCGTGCTGTTAAGAGTGAATTGTTCCATGTCCTTCAGCAATATTCTCGGGTCTGCAATTTATGGAAGTGTCTGCATTGATTGTGCTGTGCCCATATTTATATCTTAATCATATGTTTCTCTTTTTCTTTGATTCAGGCTTTTTGAGCGAGGATTAGCTTATGTTGGAACAGATTATCTGTCTTACCCCCTTTGGGACAAGTACATCGAATATGAAGAGGTGCATGCAGAGTGGGGCCGTGTTGCCATGATTTATACACGGATATTAGAGGTTCCTAACAGAAAGCTGGATGATTATTTCAATAGGTAATATTCTGTTCTAGCATTCGCATATTATTGGCTAACTTCATTTATTGAGTTGATGATTTGTGTTATATAATTATGAAATCTTTGTATTCCATAATATCATTTTTTACATGTTGAAATGTGTCTGTAGCTGGTTTAGTTATTTTGTATTTGTTTGAGCAGACAACTCTTTGTTTTCTCATGCATAAATTTTGGTGCAGGTGCCATTTTTACTCTATATTTTGTGATAATAATAGTCTTCAGATTAGGATCAGTTAGTGAAGCTTCGTACTTTTATTTTTTTTATCTGCACACTATCAAAGCTTGTGTGCATTAGATTCGATGTTGTCCCATGTTTTGAATGTGACAATTAGTTGGTTTTGGCTGCAGACTAAGTTTTGTAACACTTGACTGTTTTGTTGACTTAATGGTTCTTGTTCCCCCCTCGTGAACTTCATTTTGAATCGAGTGATGTCCCTACTTCGGTATTGCAAGCGGTTTCTCGTGTGTATGAACACCTTTCCCATTTCAAACATAAAGGTCTTTCACTAGAAAGTAGATTTGTGTTGGTTTTTTCTTTAAACTATCACTGTATTTTACTGGGAAACAGGTGGTTGTCAACTCTAGGGCATTGCCATGACTTGTACTTACCCTGATGTACTCATATGAGACATATATGGATGCCTCATATGGGCTTGGGTGCTTGGGTTGATCCTTCAAATATGGGAAACTTGGAAAAAATGTATATATCCATTTCTGATGTGGAAGTTATCTTACTCCTATATTTGAGTATGAGTAACATGCCTTCTTGATCTGTGTCCAAGTTAGTATTTACTTCACTAACAGGTTGTTGGGGTTCTAGAAAAATGTTTGCATGTATGCTTCTAGTAAAGTCCAGGTTTTCATGTGTAGCATGTTGCGTTTTTGGCATATGTATTACTTCATTCTTTGTACTTTTACAGGGGTTATCCATCTGAAAGGTATCTGGCATGGCAGGCTACAATGCCATCTGAAATAAACATCGGATCTTTGCTAAATTTGACTTTACTGGATCTTTTTTACTGTGTCTTCCCAAAAAGTCTGCTGATTGATTAGCTTTGACTTAGATGTGCTTTTTGTTCGTATCTCAGTTGCTCTACAAAGTTCTTGTCCTTCACAATGGTTACTATGTGTTTCTAGATGCTGTTAAGTTCAAATACCTTGTTTTATATTCGTTGGTGATCTTCTAGCATGGATCTAGATTCCACACCACAAATTATTTACTCTGTTTTTTTTACATGGATTTCACCTTTCTGTTCTTTGACAAGGTTATTTCTTATCAAAGAAAAAAAGGGCCATGAGAAGTGTTTTGCTTAAATATGATTGTTGAGTGCAGATACATGACACAAGCATTAAGAAAAAAGCGAATGAGAAGTGTAGTTTTACTTATGTTCTTTTTGTTGGCCTTCAGATTTAAGGCTTTTGCTGCAAGTCGACCTTTAGCAGAATTAAGGACTGCTGAGGAAGCAGCTGCTGCTGCTGCTGCAGCACGTACACTTCTGGAGGATGGTGGCCAAGCAGACGAGGGAGAGGTCCACCCTGATGCAGCTGAACTGCCTTCTAAACCTGTAAGTGCTGGCTTAGGAGAAGCAGAGGAGTTGGAGAAGTATATCGCCGTTAGAGAAGAGATATATAAGAAAGCTAAAGAGTTCGATTCTAAGATCTCTGACTTTGAAAATGCTATTAGGAGGCCCTACTTTCATGTGCGGCCCCTTAATGTCACAGAGCTTGAAAATTGGCATAACTATTTGGATATGATAGAAAGAGAGGATGACTTCAATAAGGTATTTGGGTTTGTTTAAGTTCTTCATTGATCTTTTTGGTTTTTAGTTTTTAGCTGTACCTTGTTATACGTTGGCTTACAGTTAAGTAATATCTGCTGCATCACATGCTTTATTGGCTAAACCATTGGATGAAGCAACATTTTTAACGGGAAATTGAACTGAGACTAAAGCATGGGCCTCGATTTGGTTTCTATGAGGCTAAGTATTTCAAACCCTCATTTGTCAGTAGACTAGGTTCCTGTATGTGTTAATGTTTTATTCTTCTTAAAATTCATATGTTATGCATGCAGGTATCTTCTTGCCTTCCTATACATCTTCTGTCTGGCAAGGAGGGTCCCTCCTTTCGTATTTGAGGGGCCTTTCTGTTCCCCAATGGAGTATTTCTTATGCATATCTCCTTTGTGCTTTGTGTCTTTCCTTTTGTTAATATGCTGATGGATTCAATTGTACCTTCTAGACTGTGATGGCATGTTTTCTTGAGTCAGGTGGTCAAGCTATATGAAAGATGCATAATAGCATGTGCCAATTATACCGAGTATTGGATACGCTATGTCTTGTGCATGGAAGCCTATGGGAATATGGATCTTGCAAATAATGCTCTCGCTCGTGCAACTCAAGTATTTGTCAAGGTGTGAAGTTTCTGAGGCTTGTTCTATTGCTTTGTATTATCTTTTGTTTTTAGTTATTGCATGTCATGGTAAACTTTTGGTAATTGCCGTGGATTTAATTCTGCTTTTATGTTTTTTATACAAATCAAAATGTTGCAACGTGCTAGTTGTCTAATGCATTAATTAAAATGAAGCTGCATGGCTTCATGTTAGCAGCGCTGTTTGCCTTGTCTCTTACTTTACCTACTTTCATCATCATGCCTGGACTTTATGAACTGAATATTTAACAGAGACAACCAGAGATTCACCTTTTTGCGGCGCGCTTCAAAGAGCAAAATGGGGATATACCTGGTGCTCGAGCTGCATACCGAGTTGTGCATGCTGAAATTGCCCCTGGTCTTCTTGAAGCAATCACTAAGCATGCAAACATGGAGCATCGGTTGGTAAGATAGCTGTGGCAAGTTTTTAGGACTTCTCAATTGTGATTGAGATGCCACATGGTTTGACTTATTTCTTCTGTTACCCAGGGGAATCTTGAAGATGCCTTCTCCTTATATGAACAGGCCATAGCCATTGAAAAGGGAAAAGAGCATTCACAAGTGCTACCAGCATTGTATGCACAATATGCCCGGTTCATATATTTGGTAGGTCTATGTGTGCTGTGCATATTTGTGAGGCTTTTTCTTTTTTTCTTTATAATCTTTGAATTCTAATGGCTGTGTATAACTTCAGATATGATTTCCTGGTATACCGGTTTTTCTCTTCTTGTTACCATTTATTCTAAATGCCTGATGTATTGGATCAGTGTTCTTGATATTTTCATCCTCTCTGCAATGTTTTTTGGTTCATCCTTTTTAATGCAGGCATCAAAAAATGTAGAGAAAGCCAGAGAGGTTCTAGTCGAAGCACTTGAGAATCCCCAATTTTCAAAGCCACTTCTCGAGGTTTCTTCTCTCCCTCTCTCTCTCTCTCTGTAGTTGAGCATGAAAACACTATCTTTGTTAAGCTATAACTCCTACAATGCTCTCCTGTTACTAATATTCTGTTTGTTGTTACATCTGTATGCAGGCCGTGATACATCTCGAGACATTTCTGCCACAGCCGAAACGAATCGATTATATTGATTCGTTGGTTGATAACTTCATTTTGACCAGCTCGGACAGTGTCAATGCTGCTAGTGCTTCTGAGAGGGAAGAGCTGTCTTGCATTTTCTTGGAGGTAGTCAATGTTTTTCTTTTATCCATTTTCAAATCTACCTTCTGATATAAGAATTTAATCAAATTTTGGCTTACAGTTAACCTTACTGTTAACAGTTATATGACTTTACGCTTCCGTGTAGAATTCTTTCTCTCTCCATTGATATGGGTCGTACTATGTTAGAAGTTCAAAAGATTTACTATTCCATTGAAGAGGATGTTAAGAATTGCATTGTGGTGTGCGTCGAGGAGGCATAAGTAGACTCTGGAATCTAGTTTGGTTTACATTTTATCAAATTACAGACTTCCTTCTGCTATACAATCTGGAATACTGTTTGAAATTTATTAGTGTATTACAGGGCATACTCTAGTTCAGTCACTGCACAATGAATATATGTTAATATGATATCGATTTTGTACATTTTGCTGGCAATGGTTATCCTTAAGAGGTGCTGAGTTTCTTGGCTGAGGATTCTGGTGTTGGAATGGGCTGGGCCTAGTTTTCTCATCACATTTCCTTGTGTTTTCGTTGGTTTTTCCCCCATCAGTTTTTAGGTATCTTTGGAGATGCTCAATCTATAAAGAAGGCTGCTGATCGGCATGCCAAGTTCTTCTTACCCCACAGTAGCAAGTCAGAATTGAAAAAGCGCCATGCAGAGGATTACCTTTCTTCGGATAGGGAAAAAATAGCCAAACCCTACTCTGATGCCACCTCGCCCGCACAGTCTCTGATGGGGGCATACGCAAGTGCACAAAATCAATGGACAGCTGGTTATGGTTTACAGCCTCAAGCCTGGCCACCAGCCACACAAGTACAGGCACAACAGTGGACTCCAGGCTATAACCAACAAGTAGGTTACCGTTTTACTCAAGGACACTAGTAATTTGATAATGAATGACGCCGCCTGCTTGTCTTCAGGCATCGTCAAGTGTCTTGCAAGCAGTATTATAGTTTACCTCATGGAAGTGATATTCCAAATTTTATTCTTTTATGTAATTAGGCTGCATATGGTGGTTATGGAGGCAGCTATACTAGTCCTCAAGTTCCTACATCAGGTGCACAGGGTGCTGCTTATGGTGCTTATCCTCCTACCTATCCTGCCCAGGTAAAAAAAAAAAAAGAAAAGAAAAGAGGGGGGGCTCACTTGTCTATACACTACTGGAATGAAAAAACCGCTTTTCCTTCTTCTTGACATCTTACTTCCTGTTTCTATAACTGATGGTGTTTTTATGATTCGAGCAGGCTTTCCCGCAACAGAGTTACGCTCAGCCACCAGCAGCAGCACTGACTCCAGTGCAGCAGCCAGCCTCTATTCCACAACCTTACTATGGGAGTTACTACTGATCTGGCAGGAATTATCCTGCGTGTATCCTTCTCTTCCTTTGTGCCCATCTCTTTGCTGAATCTACTCGTAACATCGGGTTTTTTTTGGAACAAGGGGCAGCATGGTGTGGTGTAGGCAAAAATGCACACAAGGGAGAGGAAGATGAGAAAGTAATCTCTGTTGGTAGCGGTTGTGTACTTAGGTGAACGATTAAAATCTTTTGCCCTTATCCCTCCCCCCGTGTTCATAACATTTGTCTTGCACACGTACAAGAACGTAAATATGCTCGGAAAACGGTTAATTCCTTTAGTTAGTTTACTCAAATCCTCTCGATTTTGGTGGTGGTTCACGCAACTAAACTCCTGTTGATGGTGGTTGTGCTTGCTGTGAGTGTCTCAGGGAGTACTCTTAGTTTAGATCAGTGTGCGGGTCGTGTTAAATCTCTCTCTCTCTCTCTTTTTATATAATATGTAAGAAGAAATGTCTAGGCAAATTAATACAAATTATAAAAGCTAACTGAGTGAATTTGTCAGACTACTTGTCATGTGGATTATGAGAATTGAGGTCATCTTAATTATGAATCTTAACGAAAATGAAGAGAATTTATTAAAAAAAAAAAAATATTATTTTAATTCGTCCTCAAGGAACGTGATTGTTAAAGGCAGTGTACACTTGTCGGAACTTGGCTGTGTTGCGCATAAAATATTGATTTAAACATCTCTATGGTAAAGAGAGAGCTCTCGCAGCTGCTCTTCTCTTTCCGCCCGGTCTTCTTCATTAAAGAAATACTAATTTAAGAACCCTCTTTGAGAGCAATAATTTAATAGAGGTTGGTTTTAAACCCCGGGGCTTTCGCCTCTACTGCCTCGCGCTGGAGCAGGAGGAGGAGTTTTTTGTTTTTTCCCCTCGCTGTAGGTGTGGGTGCCTGGATACGCACGCTTCAAAAAAAAGAAGAAAAAAGAAGGTGGTCGTTTTCTGCTCTGCATAGCTTCTTGCGCCCCCTAGTCCTGTGGAGGCAAGGATTGTCTGCTCCGCTCCCACTTTTGGAGTCCGGCCGCCACCTCTAGTCCCTCTGTTGCAAGAAAATGCTGTGAATAACTTCTTACCTGACAGTCACAGATTCACTTGTGGAAAATCGTATGGAGCAAAACCAACCAAGCCACTCCGCGGTCGTGACGGTTAAGAGCGTACAGCCATGATTTAGTATATATATCATCATCCTCGCTCTCTCTATCACAAAACCCTAATCCTCTCCCTCTCTCTCCCTCTCTCTTTCTATCTTACGAAAGTAAGTCTGTGACCACTCGCTGTTTGTTGTAAACAAGAAATATCATAATCACAAACCCTAACTAAATCTCAGTGTCTCTCTCTCCACTCTCTCTAGTTCCTCGTGCTGCTGCTGCTGCTGCTGCTGCTGCTGCTGTTGTTGTTTAACAAGGGTAATTGACTGGTTATTAAAAATGGCGGCGAGTGCATATCCATCTGTAAACGCAGTTCAGGTACGATTCCATATTTGTTGTTTGAACCTTTATCTCTGGTTGGTTGGTGAGTGTTGATTTTTGTTTGCTAGGTTGGTTCCTACTTTGTAGGGCAGTACTATCAGGTTCTCCAACAACATCCAGATCTCGTACATCAATTCTATGCGGGTAGCAGTAACATGACTCGTATCGATGCCGGTTCTACTGAATCTGCCAACACAATGCTGGTACTCCTCCTCCTCCTTCCATGCGGATTGTTTTGATTCTTGCATGTATGCCTAACTCCGCCGGCGAAGGTTTCTGCCCAATACAATCGGGGTTGAAATGGGAATCCAAGAAGAATTATTTATTCTGTTAGGAAAATTCTTAACAGTCAGTTATTTCGTCATTTTCCCTTGTGGAATTTACTCACCTTCTTTTTGCTTCTCCTTCGTTTCTCTCCAGCAAATCCATGCACTTGTCATGTCTCTAAACCTCACTGCAATTGAAATCAAGACCATCAATTCTGTCGATTCATGGAATGGAGGTGTTCTGGTGATGGTGTCTGGGTCTGTCAAGACCAAGGATTTTGTAAACAGAAGGATATTTGTGCAGACCTTTTTCCTGGCTCCACAGGAGAAGGGTTACTATGTCCTCAATGATATCTTTCTGTTTGTTGATGATGGGGCTGCTTACCAACAAGACCTGCCACCTGAAAACATCCACATGCAACATCCAGCGCCTATATCATCCGACGAGACTTTCGATGCCCAATTAGATTCTTCCAACCCTCTACCAGAGGCTCCAGGTAATAGGATGATGACGTGTGCAGTGAAGCATTGATTCAATTGTGAATTGAGTAGTTTTGCCTGGGGCTGTGTGGTGATACATCGTTGTGGTCTAGTTACCCCTTTTTTTATTTGTTTGGTTATGAAACTTCAATATGAAAGCTGATCCCTGCCTGCTTGTCCTTGGGCTTTGGCTGAAGCTGTGCAAAGGATGGGGATGCGATGAGTGCTCAAGTTTGGATCTAGCAATTGAACTGAAAAAATGAGGACTATACTCGTGTACAATTGTGTGGTTTAAAATGCAATTGAACTTTTAAATCTCTGGGACAGTTCTTAGCTGCTGAGGGTCATTTGATAGGACAAAGTACCGCTGCATGTCATTTGGTCTAATCTGTGAGTTTTGGCAGTTTCTGACTACGATTTGGAGGAAGAAGCTAGAGAATGCGTGAACTCGGTTCGTATAGATGATGATCCAATTGACAAGTACAGTCTCCCTGAGCAACAGCACCAAGAAGACTTGGAGACTGAAATTGTTGTAGAAGAAACACCTGTAGATGAAACAGCTGCTTCATTTCAAGCTGCTGTAAATGCTGTGCAAGATTTCCCAACTGCTGCTCCAGACGAACCATTGGAAGAGCCTCCAAAGAAAACTTATGCTTCAATAGTAGGCATCTATTCTTTGCTTGTGTGTGTTTCTTGTTTGGTTTTGCATGTACCTCTGCATCTTTGTGGTTTTCAGCTACACGAAGCATATCTAAAATGATTTAGAAGTGGTTATTTCAACATTTGAGCACTATAAAATCTGATTAATGCTTTAACTTTTTTTATGCTTTCTTAATATAGAAAGCCAGGGTTACATGATACATCAACTCCGTAAAAGATGTGAAAGATCAAGATGATAAACTTTGCACATATGTAGTAAAATTTAAATCAGAAAAAGACAAAGTATGTACAAGCGAGCACGGGTTGGTATTTGCATAAAATATTACGGGAATAGAGTTATTTTTATTTTCATGCTTTCCCCTGCAGTATCGTTACTGTCAACTTATTTTAGTTGGAACGTGAAAAGTGGAGTAATTTTTAATCTGTATTTTTTTCTGATGGTGGATGTGTGATAGTTACAGGTTTCTAAGGGGCAGTTTTCATCATCAGTTGCCACTCGGCCACCTGTTAACAAGAGCGTCCCTACTACTTCTGATTGGAATCACATGCCGACACCCACTGCTCAGCAGCCAGAATCTGTGTTGTCATCTGCACCAGAATCTGGAATAGAGGTTACAGAGGATAGCTTGGGACTAGATGAAGGTCAAACTCTTGATTCTACCTTAAAACTTTATCTTAATACATGACTTCCAACACTCTAGTGATATTTTTCTCCCTTGGCTGGACTTTTGAGTGATCTTGCTTAATTTATTCATTCTACCTTACTTTTGAATGAAACTCTTGAATTTATGCTTTGGGAGGAGTTGATGTCTTACTCTTTTTTAATTGCCCACATGATCCTTGCCGTCAGGAAAATATTTGTGCAATGGCTAAACTTTAAACATAAACGATTTTATTGGCAGCAGCAGCACTAGTTGGGTGACTTGACCTCTGTGCATAATGTTTTTTTTATGGCTTCTCTCTCTCTCTCTCTCTCTCTCTCTCTTCCTGAATGATATTCATATATGCAAGTTGCATTCTAAATGTTTGAAACTTGGGAGAACATATTGCTGTTTGAAAATTACGTAACTGGAAAACATCAAGTTGATTCTTGATCATCCTCTCATACAGGTGAACTAAAATCTGTCTATGTGAGAAACTTGCCCTCTGATATTACTGCTGAAGAAATTGAGGAGGAGTTTAAACACTTTGGGAGAATCAAACCTGATGGTGTATTTGTTAGGAACCGCAAGGTGAACTTTTTTTGTCTTCTCTTCCCTCTTCATATTGGCATGTAACCTTGACTTTGGCTGAAATAGCAATTGATTCATGCAGGATGTTGTTGGTGTTTGCTATGCTTTTGTTGAGTTTGAAGATCTTCTGAGTGTTCAAAATGCAATCAAGGTTTGAATTTGATATCATGAAAAAATTGTTTTCTTTTATCTTATTAACTTGCCAACTAATCAATGCCCGTTGTTGATACATGCTTCTGTTTGCTTGTTCATATCCTTTAGCATCTATATGCATGAACTTTCTTATTCACTAGATTTAACTTCTTTAGTTTTGGCTTTGTTTAAATCTCATTTGATTTTCTTTTGTTGTGCAAAGATTTGGTTAGAGGCTATCAATTAAAGCTATGGTTTCTATGTTTTGCTATTAATATGTGCAAAACATGAACTGTCAGATATGGGGAACCTTCTAAAATTGAAGATAGAAATTTAAATCCATGTCTATATTTTGGAAAACATGAACATCTTTATTCAATAGTATTTATTGCATTCTTCGTGATGCAAACAGTGGGCATGTTTATGCCTAGAGGTTTCGGCATTTTCTAGTGCTGTTTTTTGCTTGCAGTATTTCTCCAGATCAACTTTTTTATTTATATTTTTCATGGTTTTTGAATGTAGGCATCTCCAATACAGCTGGCTGGAAGGCCAGTCTACATTGAGGAGCGAAGATCAAGCAGCAGCATTGCTTCTCGAGGTGGAAGTATGTGCATACATTTCTCCTCATTTATTTATTTAGCTGTAATTGTTAGGTGGAAAAGTCCTTTTCTATTATGATGTTAAAATCAAATAATACCTATGAGATCAATTAAGTTAACTGTAGACATGGATGGCATGCCAATAGTTCATGTTCACATGTGCATGCGTCCAGGACAGTCTTACAAGTTTTAAACTCCAGGAACTGTCACGCGTGTTGTGCCAGCATAATCTGTGGGGAGAAGCGCACAGCCATATTACGAACCAAATAGAGGTATCATGTACAGTCAGGTCAATAAGTTGCAGTCCTAGGTTTTCAAAGATAGTATATGCACTCACTTAATTGAGGAACAGGCACAGCCATCCACATGCATGTACAGTGCATACAAACTTTTTGTCATCAAATGATTCTGAAGCTAAAAATTGAACAAAAGCATTATATTGCTCAGAACAGTAACTCTAGGATGGTTATGGGTAGGAGTCAAAGAGGATGGGTGGAGTGAGTGATGGTAGCGCCATCATATCTGGTTGATAATCTTTTCATTTTAAGCAGTGGCAGTTTTGATAGAATTGATGCCACAAAAAGGTGTTTGTTTGTGGTGATTGTGATGTAATCCATTATAGATGCACGATAACCTTAATGGCCGAGGTGGTGGCTGCTATGTTTGCTCATGTGCCTGTGATAGGACTTAGATTTTCCATGTTGCTTTTGGTAAGTAATATTACTGTCATCAAATGCCACATCCTTGTGTTTTGTGTCGCGCGCATAGAGCAGCCAATGCTTTAAACCCTTGTATTACTGAAGTAGCATTGCAAAACAGATTTGTATATTGTTGTGCTGTGTGCAGGAGGAAGGGGAAGAGGGAGAGGTTACCAAACAGATGCTCCAAGGGGGCGTTTTGGTGCCCGCAGTTTGTGCAGGGGAGGCAATCAAGATGTTGGTGGTGACTACAGCAGAGCAAGAGGCAGTGGTTTCTATCAGCGTGCTTTACAATAGGGCAAAAGGTATCAGGGAATGATAGTGTGGAAAGGAAGAATCGCTCTGTCTGTATTTGATCCGAAGGTGGTGGTTATACAGGATTTTTGAGTTGCTGATCCCTGATCGAATATTTCCCTCGATTGTGCCCTACTTTTAAAGTGTGTCATCTCCACGGAAAAGGAGTTTCTACGCGTGATTTTTCTGATGCTACACATACGCCTCGAATGGTTTTTACCATACAGTTCGAGTGTGTAAATTTTGATTCAAGCCCGACATGGTGGTGTATGGATTTGATGTGCTAATTTTATGGGTTAGAAGAGTAATCTTCTCTTAATGAAAAATGAACGCTTTTGTTATGGTCCCAAGATTGCGATCGAGTTACAGGGCGATTGACTGTAAAATCCACCTGTAAAGAATGGTGTTTACTCGACTTTCTTCCCTTATGATCTATTTTGAAAATATGTGAAGGGCTCGTTTAAGAGAGAACCCAACGATCTCAATGCAGATAAGATTCAAATTTCTTTTCCATTACTCAATGTCTCTGCTTACAATTTAAACAACTTGTTCAATAACCAACTCCTAAAAAGTTGCACCACTATTGCACTATCGAAACCATTAGCATAAAAATAGAAATAACAATTAAATAAAATGAGATATGCATGAAATCTGCCAACTGGAGCATAATGCAATACTAGCCATCCTAGCTTCAACTTCCAGTATTTTTAGCAGCCACATCACCCACATCTCTGATACATTTTCCTTTAGCCAACTTCTTATCCACGTGGACGTTGTTCATAACGTTACCGCCTCCATTAATATGACACTTGGCTGCAAGTGCAAAAGAAGGAAAACGGCTACTGAAAGATGACACATCTTCCCAAAAAGAATCTGCAGGAGACAAACCGTCCCAATGGACCAAAACTTGGTGTGTATTGTGAATAAAACGAGAATCCAGAATAGCTTTGGGCAGAGGTTGAAGCTCTCCCTGTGTGAGAACAGGTAAGGAAGGTTCAATGGAAACAGATGTGCCATGGAAAGGTTTGAGGCAGGACACATGAAAAACAGGGTGGAGTTTGGTGGAAGAAGGAAGTTCTAATTTGTAAGCCACAATGCCTATTTTGGCTATAATAGGAAAAGGGCCATAGAAACAGGGAGAGAGTTTAGTGTATTTGGAGGAAGAAAGGCTAAGCTGGCGGTGAGGGTGCAGTTTGAGTAAAACATGAATAGGACAATGCTTAGCATCATATCGAGCCTTCATGGAATTCTGAGCTTGAATTAATCGGTTGCGAAGGTTCTGAAGAACCAAGTCTCGATTGAATAATTCCTGATCAACGGCTTCGAGTTTAGCAACACTAGGACAATAAGACAGCATAGTGGGAGGAGACCGACCATAAACGACCCCAAAAGGAGTGGCTTTAAGAGAAGAGTGGTAGCTAGTGTTGTAGCAGTACTCTACCCAAGGCAGCCATTGAAACCAGCGGCGAGGACGGTCACTGGTAAAGCAACACAGATACATCTCGATAGTGCGGTTGACAACCTCGGTCTGTCCATCACTCTGGGGATGATAAGCTGTACTAAAAGCCAATTTGGTGCCACTCAAGCGAAACAATTCAGTCCAAAACAAACTGGTGAATGTGACGTCACCATCACTCACAATAGTTTCAGGCAAACCATGAAGTTTGAAAATATTGTCAAAGAACAAGCGAGCAACACTCACTGCTGTATATGGATGAGCAAGGGGAAGGAGATGTGTATACTTTGAAAAACGGTCGACCACCACCAATAAAACCGACTTCCCTTGGGAGGGCGGTAGGCCTTCAATGAAATCCATAGAGATGTCGGACCAGATTTGAAGTGGAACAGGTAAAGGCTGGAGGAGTCCTGCAGGATGCAAATGTTCGGTTTTGTGTTTCTGGCATACCACACAATGACGCACAAAAGTCTGAATGGAAGTCTTCATCCCTTGCCAATAGAAATCTTGTGTAACACGATGCAGTGTCTTCTGATAGCCTTCATGACCACTATTGTGGAGAGCTGAAATAATAGGCTGAACCAGAGGAGAAGTGTGCAGCAAATAAACCCGCCGTTTGAAGAAAATCAGACCATCCTTGTATTCCCACGGTCCCACCGCCTCTCCTTTTTGGATATTACTTAGCAACAATTGCAACTGATCGGATTTCTGAATCTTCAAGCGAATCAAATTGAAAAGAGACAGGAGCGGCATGGAAATTGAAGTAAGACTTGGTTGGTCTTCCAAGCAACGAGATAAAGCATCAGCCACTGTATTATGTTTACCTGCACGATATTCTACGGCAAAATCAAAACCCATGAGTTTACTTAACCAATGTTGATGGGGTGAAGTGATGATGCGTTGGTCCAGTAAAAATTTGAGACTGTAATGATCTGTCCGGATGAGAAAGTGACGTCCCCACAAATAAGCTCTCCAATGACGAACCGCCTTAGCTAAACCAATGAGCTCTTTTTCATAAGCAGGAAGACTTTTATAATGACTCGCCAGGGGTCTACTGAAGTATGCAATTGGCTGCCCATTCTGTTGTAACACAGCCCCCATTCCTGTATCAGAGGCATCACATTCTAAAATGAACAGGGTGGTGAAGTCTGGAAGTGCCAATACAGGAGTGCTGGTCATAGCAATTTTTAAATGTTCAAATGCTTGAGTCGCCTCATCTGTCCAGGTGAATGAATCTCTGCATAACATAGCTGTATGGGGACCTGCAATATTGCCATAATTTTGAACAAATTTACGATAATAGCCGGTGAGGCCCAAAAAACCTCGCAAGCCTTTTACAGTGGTCGGTTTTGGCCAGTCAATCATCGCTGCAAGTTTACTATTGTCTACAACAACCCCTTCTCCTGAGATAATATGGCCGAGATAGGATACTTGGCGTTGAGCAATGCAGCACTTGGAACGCTTGAGAAATAATTGGTGAATAGACAGGATATCAAAGACAAGCCACAAGTGTGCTAAATGATCTGTCCAGGAGTGACTATAGACAAGAATATCATCAAAAAACACCAGTATGAACTTACGTAGGTGTAGCTGGAATACCTCATTCATCAAAGCTTGGAATGTGCTAGGGGCATTGGTCAGGCCGAAAGGCATCACCAAGAACTTAAAGTGGCCGTGATGAGTGCGAAACGCTGTCTTTTCTATGTCTGTCGGATACATTTTGATTTGATGATACCCTGAGCGCAAATCCAATTTTTTGAAATATTTTGCACCGTGTAATTCCTCCAATAATTCATCAATCACCGGTATAGGGAATTTATCTTTGATGGTCTTAGAATTCAGGGCTCTGTAATCGACGCAGAATCGCCATGTGTTATCGACTTTAGTGACCAAAAGGACTGGTGAGGAATAAGGAGATTGACTAGGCTTGATGATACCCCGTTCTAACATATCTTTGCACTGCCTCTCAATTTCATCTTTCTGTGCATGAGGAAATCTGTATGGATGCACCATGACAGGATGTGTTCCTGGCTCCAAATTGATGCGATGATCATAGGATCTTGCGGGTGGAAGGCCCCGTGGTTCTTGAAATATAGCATCAAATTCAGTCAAAAGATTGTCAAGATCTGTATCGAAAGGTGACTCCATGTTTGCAGCTTGAAGTTGTACAGTTGGAGTAGAATGTGGGCTATCAGTTCCTTGTAGTTCCATAACTCTGCCATTTTGTTTAAAAACCATGGATTTGGCTTTGAAATCCCATAGGATGGGACCCAATGTCTGTAGCCAATTCACTCCCAAAACAGCATCAACCCTATTTAACTTTAAAATATAGAAGTCAATATGAATTAATTGATTTCCCATCGTAACAGGAACATTCGGACACTGACCTGGACTTCTGATTTTGCTGCCATTGGCAACCACAACCTGCAATCCCTTCATTGGTTCACCCGTCAGTCCTAGTTTTGTCACCCACCGAGAGCCCAGGAAGCTATGAGTACTTCCTGAATCAATTAAAATCAGTAAGTGATGATGTCCAATGATGCCCTGAATTCTCATCGTTTTGCCTCCAGAATTCTTGCCCATGATGGCATGTAAAGATATTTCTGGTGGAAGATCTTCTTCAAATTCATGGTCCTCGTTATCTTCCTGGACGGATTCATCCACCGCATCAAGCCAGAACAAGCGCTTGCATTGATGTCCCCGATTGTAAACCTCATCACAGTTGAAGCATAAACCTTTGGCTCGTCTTTCATCCATCTCATGCCGGCTAAGTCGTTTGAAAGTTTTTTGGTTGGAAGAACCGGATGATGTATTTGATGATGGTTTATTGGCGGACGGTATGAACCGCTTGGCTCCACTTCGTCTCTCATATAAATGTGCGAGACTCATGGCACTAATTAAATCTTTGGGTCTGTGCAATTCTACCTCAATTGCGATGTATTCCTGTAACCCACTGATGAAAATCTCCACTTCTTGTTCTGTTGTGAGAGGACCTGCTCGGGCTGCCAATTGCTCAAACTTACGTTGAAATTCCTCCACGGTGCCGCCTTGTCTTAGCTTGGAAAGTTCCCCCAGTTTATTGCTTTGAATGGATGGACCAAAACGAAGATGGCATTGTCGTTTAAATTCTTCCCAAGACATTCCAGGACGATCCCTATCCAATTTGAGGAACCAAACTTGTGCATCCTCATCTAAGTGATACGAAGCAATTTCTACCTTTTCTTCCTCTGGAATATGCTGGTGGCGGAAGAAATGATCACAACGACTCAGCCACGCAAGCGGGTCAATTTTTCCATCATAAAGAGGAAATTCCAGCCTGTTGTATCTGGGTAGTTGTGCACGCCCCTCCAACCGATTACCCGCCTGAGGATGTCCTCGATTCACACTTCCATTATCTCCATGTTGAGCCTTTAACCTGGTAGCCGCTAAATCCCAAGAAAGTTCTTCAATGCGAGCAGAGAGATGCTCTCTTTCTGTTCGATCGTGTTGGCGGTTCTCCTGATACATCTTCATGAAGGTCTCAAATTGAACCTGTAGATTGTTTGAAGAATCACCCATAACTTCCTGCTCTGATACCAATTTGTTATGGTCCTAAGATTGCGATCGAGTTACAGGGCGATTGACTGTAAAATCCACCTGTAAAGAATGGTGTTTACTCGACTTTCTTCCCTTATGACCTATTTTGAAAATATGTGAAGGGCTCGTTTAAGAGAGAACCCAACGATCTCAATGCAGATAAGATTCAAATTTCTTCTCCATTACTCAATGTCTCTGCTTACAATGTAAACAACTTGTTCAATAACCAACTCCTAAAAAGTTGCACCACTATTGCACTATCGAAACCATTAGCATAAAAATAGAAATAACAATTAAATAAAATGAGATATGCATGAAATCTGCCAGCTGGAGCATAATGCAATACTGGCCATCCTAGCTTCAACTTCCAGTATTTTTAGCAGCCACAACTCCTAGTCTTTAGCAGCCACATCACCCACATCTCTGATACATTTCCCTTTAGCCATCTTCTTATCCACGTGGACATTGTTCATAACATTTTCCTCTATCCTCCCTAAAGGTCTCGCTTTGTCTGCGGAATATTTGTCATTACGGTGTCGGAGCTTTATCACTAAAAATCCCTGTGCTGTTTTGGTCAATCACTAATCAGAATTAGACTCGAAGAATTGAAACAGGACTTACCTGATACAACAGTTGAGCATGGTTCCTTAGAAACAAAGGGTTGCCAGGATTTTCCTGCACCATCCTCTTACAATATTCCTCTGTGCCATGCATGTTTCCATCATCTCCACCTCCTGAATCAAACTCACAGCGACTGCTGCCACCACAACCACGATCAATACCAAGACCTCTTGCAAGATGCATCTCTTCACCTTTCTTCTTCAAAATTTACTTTCCAAATTCTATCCATGACTCTCACCTCCTCAGTCAAAACCATGTTCTCCATCTCATTACCATCTCATTACTTAAACCATAGTGTCTGGGTTCCGTGTTCACATGTTCACATTTTCCATTTCTTCTCTTCCCCTCTCATCTTGAACATCACTCTCTTCTTATCATCATGGTGATAATATCATGATGGTGATTGTCACTGCTGTTGTTAGGACTGTTTGAGAAAGATGATGTTAGAAATATTTAGGACGAAACAAATATAGAGTTGACTTAGAGATGTGAAAACAATTAAAATTTACGTTTTTTTATTATATTGTTTTATATATAGTAACAAGTTTTTAATATACTTGAAATATCACGATGAAACGATATGATTGTTCATGAAATAGCATGACTGTTCATGAAACAGTTATACTTTAAATTAAACTAAATAGTTGCTATTTAGTTTTATCTTAACAATCACAAATATCATAATTAATTACAAAAACTAATTCAATGATGAATTAATCTCACTAACATATTAAGTTCAAAGTGCTTAAGTGTCAAATGTCATATTTTGATATTATAAATATCCATATAATAATATTAGGAAGCCCACTATGAGAGTTCTTCCACCATGACTTAATTTACTACACAATACAAACCCACACTTATAAACATTAGGAGGGAATGTCTATTTTCAATGTGGGATAAACATCTTTTATTTCTTTATTCATTTACAAACTATACCAACAGATGAGAGTAGGGATCTAAAAATTGGTGTTTAAGAGCTTCTTAGCAACATGGTAATTTATGATTTGCAGCCCTTCTAGCCACCATAACCAAGGGTGTAGTTTGATAATGCATGTAAAAACATCAACTTGTTTCCTTGCACAAGTTGTAAAGGGAAGGTTATAAATAGAGATGGGTGGGCAGGGTAGGATACCTGGAAAGTTTTGATTTTTCAATTTGAAAATTAGGTCTTCAAGTGTTATTTTGGCTTTTCTTGTCTTTCCATGGGTATGTATAGTAGTTATAGAACCACACTTCAATGCTCTTGACACATGTTCTTTACATGTTGCAGTCTAATTTGGCGTTCTTTTTTGCTTCTAGCCATATCGGGGTGCAATTGGACGATTATTTTCATCGAACAGTGAATCATTCATGGTTGAGTTTCTCAAAACACATATATGCAATGAAAACGATAAATTTGAGATTTTTTTTAAAAGTTTCAAGGATCTCTCTAGACAGATTTAGAGTTTTTAAGATTTATACAAAGATTACCTGAAGATCAAAATTTCTTTTCGGTTTTGAATATTTGCTTCAAGGCCGGGTTATCGTAAACCACAAGTCATCTAATTGTCTAGTCTCTAATGATAATCCACATGAACCACTAGTGAGAAATCTCCTAAATCCTTTTAGGAGAGAGGGATTGTTATACCTTAATGCGCCAACTCTTTTCTTTTGTGTTTTAGGTGTTTATATATTATACTCTACTTACCTTGTTCATCAAACCTTCCATAAAATAAGAGGCATGACATTCTGTTTATAGAGAAACTTAAAAAATTCTATAAATAAAAAAATATAAATTTGCTCCTTAAAATAATATCACATATATTATTTTATGCTAATTTTAGAAATTTATTCAGTCAAGTCCTTACTTGATTGTTTCTAGGTTTAGAATTGTAATTTCCTATATTAATTACATTCTAGTCCTCAATTTCTAAAATTTATTTACAATCAAGTCACACTTGATTAATCATTCCATTTTAGTTTATGACCAATGGTTCTTATATGTGTGATCCATTATGTTCCCTAATAAGTTAGCCAAAAAATAAATCACAATCCTAAATAAAATAGGATTAAATAATTAAATAAATAGATTGAACTTGTCATGATCCTCCAAATAGTAGGAAAATCATGAATAATTTGACTTAACTTTTCAGTGATCAGTTTCTTAGTGTAATTATTATCCCTTCATCAACAATGTTCTGATTTAAACATTATAGTAAGGAGTGTGTCTACCATGTCAAATCATGTTTGTTACAAATATCATAGTTATTTATTTGAATAAGATTTAAAACTCTTTTCAAATCTCATTCCACCTTGTGCAATGATTTGCAATCAAAACTATTTGAAAACATATGAAATATTTTTTCTAATTCACTTCGGGCGATGAATCCTCTTTTTATTACTTAAACACCTTCATATAGTTTATGTTATACATAATATCTACCCATTTGTTACCTTTGATTAGGACAACGTGTAGTAGGATCAAAACATAACACTCTCTATATAAGATAACTTAGTGATTTCAAGTATAAGGATCACTTACACAACTGTTACGTTAGCCTTTCCATAGATATAGATGATCTCTCTATATGGAATTTTCATGCAATTTAGTTCAGTATACATGTCTTTTGACAAGCACTTACATTTAGTTCTAGGTATCCCTCATACCTTAGTTTATGAGAACAACTACTTCCTTTCATAAAGAAAAGAACATAATATATATTAGTCTCAACAACTCTAATTAATATCTAGTCTTAATATAACATTGACTAGGAATATTTAGGAACAATGCTTTAATGCAATAGAAATCTCATAATAATAACAACTTAATAATTTTATTTGCAAAGCATTTTTACCCCAAAAACTTTATCTTTACTCCAGATTTATTATTCAAATATTTGATGAATATTAATAAATTAAATATATATACAAGAACAAAGTCAATGTCACATGTAATCAATCGATTGACTACATGACATATACACTAACAATATCACACATGTACTATAGTCAATCACTCATGTACTAAAGTCAATCATTCATGTATCAAATATCATATCGCTCTATTTGATGATAATGCTTTTACTAGGACAAGGACTTACTAAGAGGATTTGCAATATTTTTTTCAATAGGTGCTCACTCTATCTTTACATCTTCCTTTCTATGATTCTCTAATCAAATAGAATTGTTTAAGTATATATTTGGATCATTAATGAGACCTTAGTTTGTTTGCTTGTGCAATAGCTCCATTGTTATCACAGTACATGGCTATTGAATCAATAATAATAGGAACTACACCTAATTCAGTGATGAACTTCTTGATCCAAACAACCTCTTTTATCTCTTCAAATGTAAAGGTGTACTCAACTTTAGTTGTAGAATATAGTTTGTCTTTTATTTGGAACTCTTATAACTTGCAACACCATTATTTAGAGTGAAATATAACCAAATTGGATTTTCTATTTTCAATATCTTATTGAACACTAACATCTAAATAAAAATGAACTACTAGTTCATCTCTTTCAAAAAAAAAAAAAGAAAATATTCTTAATTCTTTTTAAGTAATTAAGAATATTTTTAACTATCTTTTAGTGACTATCACCTGTATTAGATTTTATCTACTCGTTGTGCTCAAAGCAGAAAATACATCTGATCTTGTACATAACATCACATATATTATGGATCTTATATCCATAGTATATGGAATTTTTTCCATTCTATCTCTCTCAATTTATGTTTTAGGACACATATCTTTGGAAAGAGTATTATATGTGAAATAGATAAGTATCATTGTAGAAACACAAATTTTCTACCAATCAAATTTCACCATGTGTTATTTTATTCTTTAAAAGAAAGGATAAAATAAAATTGAAATAAATAACATGGAAAATAAATGAGCCTTCATATATTTCTTGGCCAATGAAAAGTTGACACTTGGTATGAGATATTCAAGATATCTTGTCATAAATACAAAATCCCAACATATATCTTTTCATAAATGTAAGATCTCGTTAATAAATATCAACCAATAAAATTATGCCATGTGGGATTGGAAAAGGACCTGAGAGCCCTTACAGATCTCTATAAATAGAGGGCCTCAACCTAAAGGAAGGGGATTCCTGTAGATACAAATTTTCTTCAAGACAAGCTCTTCAAGCAAGGAAGCTCTCTCAAAAGTTCTCAAGCCTCCTTCATCGACGCTTGAAGTCTACAAAGAACAAAGCTCTATTGGATCAAGCCTAAACGCCCCATTAGAGTTCTTCAAACAACACTTTGAAGACAAATCAAAGGTACTCTTCAAAGCATCAAATCACCAAAGGATTTCTTGGAGATACAAATTTTCTTCAAGACAAGCTTTTCAAGCAATGAAGCTCTCTCTTCAAGTAAGGAAGCTCTCTCAAAAGTTCTCAAGCCTCCTTCATCGACGCTTGAAGTCTACAAAGAACAAAGCTCTGTTGGATCAAGCCTAAACGCCCCATTAGAGTTCTTCAAACAACACTTTGAAGACAAATCAAAGGTACTCTTCAAAGCATCAAATCACCAAAGGATTTTTTGGAGATACAAATTTTCTTCAAGACAAGCTCTTCAAGCAAGGAAGCTCTCTCAAAAGTTCTCAAGCCTCCTTCATTTACGCTTGAAGTCTACAAAGAACGAAGCTCTGTTGGATCAAGTCAAAACGCCCCATAAGAGTTCTTCAACAACACTTTGAAGACAAATCATAGGTACTCATCAAAGCATCAAATCACCAAAAGGATTCCGGGAGATACAAATTTCCTTCAAGACAAGCTCTGCAAGCAAGGAAGCTCTCTCTCTCTCTCTCTCTCTCTCTCTCTCTCTCTCTTCAAGCAAGGAAGCTCTCTCAAAGAGTTCTTAAGCCTCCTTCATCTATGCTTAAAGTCTACAAAGAACGAAGCTCTGTTGGATCAAGCCTAAACGCACCATAAGAGTTCTTCAACAACACTTTGAAGACAAATCAAAGGTACTCTTTAAGGTATCAAATCACCAAATCTCGCTAAGCTCTATTGGATCAAGCTTAAATGCCTCATAAGAGTTCTTCAACAACACTTTGAAGACGAATCAAAGGTACTCTTCAAAGCATCAAATCACAAAATCTTGCTTCGTAATACATGCCTAAATTCGCGTTCTTGCAAAGCACAAATCTCGACTTGATTACTCAAATAAATCAAGTCACCATACATCAAATCCAAGGGAAGAATCAGAGGATTGTCATATTTTTTTGAAAGAATATATTACATAGAGATTGTACCCATTCATATATTTAATAAAATCATATATTTGAACACGTGTGCTTGTTTAATTTCAGGTGCTCAAAATTGTGTCTACAAATTTCTAGCGACTCCACTGGGGAGATCTCTACCTCTCATCTCTTCCATTCAAGAAAGAATTTTCAACAAACTCTCAAAGGCAACTAGTAGGAACATGATCACCATTGTCGCTTCGAAAAGCAACAAGGCCACTGATACAAGTCACCGAGATACTATTGAAGATTCCTCAACCCCGCCATTGAAAACAAAATCCATCATCGAGTTGTATGCACAAACTAAGCCGACTCTCAAGATGACATCAACTTCGAATGCAAGAGGGGCACAAGATCTTGCCTCAAAGATGAAGCCACAAGCAACTCTACTATAAAAGTCAAGTGGGGCTCGTGAAATTCTCTTCGGCACTCAAGGCGACTTTGACAATTCATCTATGGAAACTTCTTCATGTCAATCACCAAGTAAGGCTTTGGGTTTCGGCACCATGTCAGTGATGACGATCGGGATAACATCTTTGGAGGATCAAATGGCTAACTTGACAAAAATCATCGAGGGGTTTTCGACTTCACTTAAGGCAAAAGATCACGAAATAACAAAGTTGATGAACAAATTTGAGAGCTTGAACGAAGAAAGCCAAACCTCGACTACCAAGGCTTTTCAAGTAGATCAACTAGATGTCATTGAGGAGTCTGCAATCGGAGCTATGAAGAATATACGCGGTATTACTGATGGCATCTTCACCACAAATCAACTGAAAGAACTCATCAAGGAAGCCATCAAAGACCAAGTAGAAAGCTCAGTTCAACCCTCATATTCTTATGCGAAACCATACACCCAACGAATTGACCTGCTAAAGATGCCTCCGAACTATCAACCACCAAAGTTTCAACAATTCGATGGCAAAGGGAATCCTAGGCAACATATAGCTTACTTTGTGGAAACTTGTAACAATGCCGGAACTAATGATGATCTTATGGTAAAACAGTTTGTTCGTTTCTTGAAAGGTAATGCCTTCGATTAGTTTACTGACTTGGAGTCTGGCTTGATCGATACTTGGGAGCAACTGGAGCGCGAGTTTCTTAACCGCTTTTACAACACTTGTCGTGTGGTTAGCATGATTGAACTCACTAATGCACGTCAATGGAAGGAAGAGCTTGTTATTGATTACATTCATCGGTGGAGAAACCTTAGCCTCAACTGTAGGGATCGGCTCACCGAAACTTCTACGTTAGACATGTATATTCAAGGGATGCATTGGGGACTACGCTATATTTTACAAGGTATCAAACCAAAGTCTTTTGAAGAATTGGCTACTCGAGCACACGACATGGAACTTAGCATGCGGTAGCTGAAAGCTCATCATTACCTATGTAAGAGCCAATGAGAAACAAGCTTAAAGGTCATAGATTTGAAAAGAGCACTTCAAAGGTTGAGGGAAAGCAATCTTTAGTAGTTAACTCGACTGTAATAAGGGTACCAGCTGCAGTTAAGAGGAATGATTGGGCGACATCAGCTACTTTTAAAAAAGGTGAAATAAAGAAACCATCCCTGAAAGAGCGACAAGAAAATATGTATCCATTCCCCGACTCTGACATATCTAGGATGTTGGATGATTTGCTTGAGTCAAATATCATTGAGTTACCGAAGGTGAACCGACCTGATGAAGCAAACCAAGTGGACAATCCAAACTATTGCAAATACCATCGCTTGATTAGTCATCCCATAGAGAAGTGCTTTGTGCTGAAAGATAAGATCATGAGGCTACACGAGAATGGAGATATCGTTTTAGATGATGAAGTAGCAGCCTCTAATGTCACAACCATGGTCAATTTAGGACCACGTCAGTCACTCCTTACAATAAGTTTTGGCTCCTTTGAACCTATAGAGCTTGACATCGTTTTGCCTACGAGCTTCACTGCATCCTCAAGTCAAACTTCATGTATAACCCTCGCACCTCATGTTGACAACTCGAAACTTGATTCATTTGAAAATTATGATGACAAAGGATGGACTTTAGTCATGCATAGAAGAGGAAGGAAGAGGCGCATACAAATGACAAAGCCAACTAGAATGAGGATCTCAATGGTGAGGAAGCTAATTGATGAGCTGATATGCCAAAAGATTCAACGAAAATCCATACCAGTTAAAAATAAAGGTTTTTCAGCTCAAAGTCTAAGGAAGCCTGTTACACTGAATGGGTACATGCCAATAGAGACGAGAAGGATTGAAAATGCACTTGCTACTTGCTATCATATTGATAAAGATAAAACTCTTATTAAACCTGTCATGAAGGAAAATCATGCTTACTTTTCAAACTTGGCTCATGGTGTTTGCATAACAGAGATATCCTTTAACGACGAAGACTTGTTGCTTGGATCAAAACTCCATAATCAGTTGTCGTTCATTAAAGGATATGTTGATGAAAATATGGTGAATCATATCTTGGTGGATGATGGCTCGACGGTCAATATACTACCTCTTAAGACTATGAAAGAGCTGGGGATTCCTATGGATGAACTCTTCTCAAGTCATCTGATGATTCAAGGTTTTAATCAAGAAGGGCAAAACACCATAGGAAAGATAAGGCTTGCGATACACATGGAAGATGTGAAGTTCAATGCACTTTTCCAAGTCATAGATGTCAAAACTACTTATAATATGCTACTTGGACGACCATGGATACATGAAAATGGTATCATCTCTTCAACGCTCCACCAATGTTTTAAGTATTGCCAAGATGGGGGCAACAAATTCCTCTTCAAATGGGATAACCCTTATGTGGTTCAAGAAGTCTACACCAACAGAGCTTCGTTCTTTGTTGCTGTTTGAGCCAATATGATTGTTCACATGGAAAAAGAGGGATAAGTAAACCTCAAAACACAATCATAACATGGAAATCCAGGTAACAAGACACAAGTGAAGGCAAAATATAGACTTTATTAATAGAAAGAAGAATTCTATTACATAAAGTATGTAGCCTCAATAGAAAGTCACAAGCCAGTGTTACCAAAACAAAAAAATTCCAAAGCATAAGAAACCATTATCATACTACGGTTTCCAGCTATGTCCTTCTAACTCCTTTTGTTTGGTCTCCAACAATCCTTTCAATTTTTGAAGAATGGCTGCGTTAGTTTCACTTATCACAGGGGAAACAAATAGTGTGGTGATCTCTGCTTGAATGCCGAAGGTAATGATTTTCCTCTCAGAAAGCTTTTCATCACACGCCTTGAGAGATGACTCTAACTCAGTCTTCTTACTCTGCAGCTCCATCAATTGTTCCGCTATTTTTGTTATCTCAGTATGAGTGGTGGAAATGGATCTAGATGCCTCGTCTTCAAAAGCTTATGAATCTTTAAGTTGCACTTCAAGCTTTTTAACATCTAAGGCTCGTTGCTCTGATGTCATCATAGGAGATAATGAAGACTCTAAGTGAATAAACTTTTTAGCATCCTCAATCACCTTAGTCAACATTCTTCTGATAGAGGAGCAATCAACCTTTATATCTTCAATGGAGTGGAGGATCTTTTTAACTTCACCAGCCAGGTTAGGAATATAATGGATCGGTGTACGAACAATCTTATTTCTGATGCTCTCCCAACATTTGATAGTAAATTCAGATCTTATCTCTCCTATTATGTCATCAACACAATACCTAGTAACTATAGTAACTCCTGAAGGCTCAAAGGCAGTAGTAGGTCCAAGATTATGTAAGTTGATCACTATATTAAAGATCGGTGGAGGTGGATTAGGCTGCTCATGTGGTAAACTAAATGAAGGATGAGAGTTTCCATTCCCAGCAGCTAAAATATTGAAAGGGTTAGGGCTAGCAATAGAAGCAACACTCATTTCTGGCCCAATATACATATCAAAGTCATTCCCCAGGTCTTGTTGACTAAGCTGAAACAAAGAACAAAAAAAAAGGGGGGGTTAATATATGACAAGTAATATGAATTGAAAAGAAAAAAAAGTGTCAAACTAGTTCATCAATATTGTTTGGCATGATTGATGCACTAGGGACTCCATGAAGGAAACCCGAGCCGCAAGGATTGAACACTTTCTTGGTACGTTTTAAACGCTTCCAATGATGATCACTGTTTTCATGCTCACTGTCCTCAACATTTAAGATTGTTTCAAAATTGCCTTCTTTCTCCTGCTACATGCATATCCTTATAAGCATCTCAATAAAAAAAAAGGGAATTAATAAGGCACATAAAAAGGGACAAGTATTTATTTACCAATTGTGGAGAAAAAGGATTGTGCACTTCTTTCCTTTGCCTCTGAGGAGTTAGAGAATTTCTTATTGAGATGATCTTTTGAAGTACTCACTCTCTTCACACTAGGAATCACAAGTCATGTCCTCTTTATGTGGGCAGATGTTTGAGTACCATCTTCCTTGCCTAAATCAACATCAACTGTCCGCTTATCTCTTTTATAGGTAGGAGAAGATTGTTTTTTTTTTGGTTAAGAGAGGGTCATTCTTCTTTTCTTTTGTCCTTCGAGATGCTATGGCAATATTAGCAGGACTTTTGAGAATGATCTTCACCTCTGGAGAACAAACTTTAGACCACTTCGGAGTCCACCAGTCCATGTAACGTTTAGTCACCAAAGGAAGTTTATCACTTGGGGGCAATGGAAGCTTGTACTGAGAATGAGTTTTGAGTTTGGTAAAACTACGCCAAAGTTGGGATACATCCTATAAGGTTGGAACTCCAGTTCTCCCTTCAAAGTCACAGGGAACATGTTGGCAAAACCCAAATTGTCTACTGAATCTATCAGGACAGTAAGACTCAATAATAAAAGTATTATCATAACGAAGAGTCAAATAGCCTGATCGAATACACATAAAGTAGTCACTCTTGAGGACTTATAAGTTGCCATCATCACACAAGACCACAACTTTGGCCAGGGGAAGTAATGCAGGAAATATGACTCTCTTGGGATCCCTGAAAAGAGCATTAGCTTGAGATTCATTGAAATGTTTGGCCAACCTCATGCCAGTATATTTTGTCATCCCAACTAACTTGGCAGGACTAATGGCTATTTGATGGGTGCCAAATTTTTCTGCAAGCCAACTGCTGAGAAAATGAATAGGAAAAGGGATGTCTCGTGCGGTCACACTTAATGCAGACTGGACTTCTTTTAGACCTTTGAAGATACTTGCTAGAACTGGTATCGTAAGAGAGAATTGCCTTCCAACCGCCATCATGGATGCTACTTTGAAAGTACTAAGACGAATGAAACCAACGTCCTTACTAGGAAATACAAATTTGCATAGCCAACATGAAAGAAAAGCCGCTAAATAAACTTCATCTTGCATATGAGAAGGGACATTAAGCTCTTTAAAAGGATGAATGAATTTGCTGGAACGAACACGAGACTTATCAATTGAGCCAGATGGATAGGTAGTCTTATTGGATCTGCTAGACTTACCCACATAAAAGGTACCCTGTATCTCCAATCATCTTGAAACCAGAAATCTACCCAATCTTGAAAGGTCATTACATGGTCACCATCAATGGTCTGACATTTTTATGAAAGGCGATGAATAGGTACTTCCAGCTCTTTGGAAGAAAAGAACATCCTTTCTTGTGAGCTTCATTAAGTTCATCAGCAGAAGGGATGACTTCATCATAAAAAGTACCAAAAATAGGAAGGCCGCTACATGATTTTAACTCCCAAAGGGATATAGACTCCTCGCCATTTGGGGTAGATAGCGTGTTGGTAGCAGGATTCCAATGGCTATAGAAAGAAAGGATAACATTTATCTGCCAGTCATATGTAAAAAGGGATGCAAAAATAGTGTCTCGAATATGTGCCCTCTCGAGGATTGGCTCGTAATGTTTCAAAATATCTTCTGTCCGTTCCCAATACTCGGGAGTATACTCAAGTGCATCGGAGATTGGGAAATAATCCTTGCAAGTAGCATTTCCATCACGTTTACGATAGTCTAATGACGGCAGATCAGCTAGAAAAGTTGTTGAATGTAGAAAGGATGATTGAAGTTGTAAAACTGATCGAGGCAAACCACCATGACCATAAAGTTCATAAGAAGTCTCCAATGACTAGGAAGTCAAATGCTTGATGCTTTTGGAAGACCGCTTCTTAGCAAATGGACCAATGACAGGTTCATATACGCGAAGGCTTGTCCGATGATACTTCTCATCAATTACTAAGAATCTTTTAGTGGAAGAAGAAGAATTCCTGAAAAGCACCATCTAAAAAGAAAAGGGAGACATAAAAATGCGTGAATTAGATGCATATTTGAAAGAAAAGAGGGGGGACAAGATTATAAATCCCATGATATTTATATGTCCTAAGAAAAAAAATCTAATGATAAAAAGGGAGAGAATAAAAACTTACCTTGATCAAGAGCTAAAGAAAAGTGATGCTCCAATGTTAAGAAATTTATGACTTGCCAAAATTGATGACGTGTTAAAAACAGCAACCGTGACCCTTAAGAAACAACTTGTCAAGCACCAAGGCTTGTGAAGTATTACGGCAAGAGAATTTAGATCACCCAAAGAAACCTGCAACCCTACAATAAGAATAGATGTTAATTAATGGAAACAGGCGGGCTCACCAATAACTCAATCAGGCTTAGTCAAGTCTATTTCAATAACAAGTTTGCGCCATCGATCATGCAGTTTTAGAAGAAGAAAAGGTTGTTTTTGGTTAACACACACATGTCAACAATATGTTCTTCCTCAACATTGAAAAGCTGCAGGAAGAATTTATAAGACTAGGCGAGCAAACAACGTTTGATTTCTGATGCAAACAAGAAGAAAAAAAAACACTTGCGGAAGCTCTTTTATTTATAAGGCTAAGATGGTAGAATTGCTTTGGCGCTCATGTCTGATGAATTCTAGAGCAATGGGAGAACTCACCTTGAACTCGCAATGTTTGCAGAAATAAACTAGAGCTGAGAGAACACCACATGAACTATCAATTCAGGGCTGAGAATATATCATAATTTATGGCAGCAGTGATTAGGGAGCACTGGTGACAAGGATGCTGAATCCCTTGCAGCAACTTCAACCATGAATATGCCTGATGAACAAGGAATTTGCAATTCTGGACCACTAGTTCAAAGATCATGTAAATTCACACATAAAGCTTGAGAAACTACATGAATGAAACCAGTTCACAAGCTGAAACAACAAAGTTGAAAATCTGCTCCGATTGGTTTGTAAGCATAATGGACATCCAAGTTAAGGTTTTGCAATGCTGACAACAGTGAGAAGAATGATTAAGTGGAATCTGTATCGCATCCAAATTTCAATATTTGATGAGGTTCTGCATATAAATCATGTGAAATCTGTCTACAACAGACGAATACATCCAATTCTATAAGCTTTTGAATCTATCTACAAACCAGAATTATATCCTGCATACACAAAAAAAAGGGTGCAGTTGTAATAAAACAAAAGGAGGAATGGGGACGTGCGTGCCGGGACTGCTGTGTGGAGGCTGCACTATTAGTGAAGAAACAGAAGTATTGCTAGGTTGAGGCTGCACCGTTAGTTAAATTCAAACTTGAGCAGTACCAAACATGGTTTAATGATATCATCGAGCAGTCACCTGACCCGACAATGTTTTGCTTGACCTTTGGCGGACCAATTCTGCCCATAGATGCTGACAGACACTTGGCAATCTTCACGAAGCAGCCAAAAAGTTTGATATTGATTTTGAAGCGAGACATTTGGTTTCCAGGTTGATGCTACGCGGTTAATAAAAAAGCAATAGGAAGTGCTGCGTGGTCGGTAACAGAAAAAGAGCAATGTAATGTTCTTTTATAGCCGCCTCAGTGATTCTTTCCTAATCTAAAAAAAATCTTTTCTTTTTCTGTGAAAGCAAAGTCGGCTTCCAGTACAGGAAATTGTTTTGTTCTCTTTCTTAATAATTCATTCACGTTGGACAATTCATTCAGAAAAAAAAAGGTCAATTAAGCTAAGTCAGGCTATCAGTATGGGAGGACCTTTTGTTTACTCTAAGCAGCTAATTCACTCTAAGCAATTCATTTAGAAAAGAAAGTCAATTAAACAAAGCAATTTACGTGATAAGTTATTTTGCTCTCTGGACATTCTTCCAGGAAAAGGTTGAAATTAATGAAGGATGGAGGGCACAGTTCCCAAGGCAATGAGAAAAGGGAGTTGCAACTTTCATAATTCATAACTTGCTAACCGTTGGTCGGAATCACTGCGTCGTTGGATTCAACACAATGAGATCTCTAGAACAAGAAGTTGTAGTGACCACTTCCAGTGAAAAAAAAAAGTTCCTGCAGCCCAGTCAAAGTGTTTGTTGCTATTAGGGTATAAAGATAAATTTTGCTTGGTCCTGAATATGCAACAGTTTCAAATGAGGTATTGAATTTGGATATTTTATCATTTGGTTTGATAAAGTTCCATAAATTTTCAATTTTGACTATCATATTTTATTTTCACAATAAGATTTATCTACTTGTTGTGAAAATGAAATACGGTCAAATCAAATTTTAGTTGAAAATATACAACCCTCCCAACCATATTTTTTGAGACATGCCCACTTGTTTCGAAAGTAAGTGAACTTGTCTCGAGGGGGCATCTGTAGAAACACAAATTTTCTACCAATCAAATTTCGCCATGTGTTATTCTATTCATTAAAAGAAAGGATAAAATAAAATTGAAATAAATTACATGGAAAATAAATGAGCCTTCATATATTTCTTGGCCAATGAAAAGTTGACACTTGGTATGAGATATTCAAGATATCTTGTCATAAATACAAGATCCCAACATATATCTTTTCATAAATGTAAGATCCCGTCAATAAATATCAACCAATAAAATTATGCCATGTGGCATTGAAAAAGGACCCGAGAGCCCTTACAGATCTCTATAAATAGAGGGCCTCAACCTAAAGGAAGGGGATTCCTGTAGATACAAATTTTCTTCAAGACAAACTCTTCAAGCAAGGAAGCTCTCTCTTCAAGCAAGGAAGCTCTCTCAAAAGTTCTCAAGCCTCCTTCATGGACACTTGAAGTCTACAAAGAACAAAGCTTTGTTGGATCAAGCCTAAACGCCCCATTAGAGTTCTTCAAACAACACTTTGAAGAAAAATCAAAGGTACTCTTCAAAGCATCAAATCACCGAATGATTTCTTGGAGATACAAATTTTCTTCAAGACAAGCTCTTCAAGCAAGGAAGCTCTCTCAAAAGTTCTCAAGCCTCCTTTATCTACGCTTCAAGTCTACAAAGAACGAAGCTCTGTTGGATCAAGCCAAAACGCTCCATAAGAGTTCTTCAATAACACTTTGAAGACAAATTAAAGGTACTCATCAAAGCATCAAATCACCAAAAGGATTCCAGGAGATACAAATTTCCTTCAAGACAAGCTCTGCAAGTAAGGAAACTCTCTCTCTCTCTCTCTCTCTCTCTCTCTCTCTCTCTTCAAGCAAGGAAGCTCTCTCAAAGAGTTCTCAAGCCTCCTTCATCTACGCTTGAAGTCTACAAAGAATGAAGCTCTGTTGGATCAAGCCAAAACGCCTCATAAGAGTTCTTCAACAACACTTTGAAGACAAATCAAAGGTACTCTTCAAGGCATCAAATCACTAAATCTCGCTAAGCTCTGTTGGATCAAGCCTAAACGCCCCATAAGAGTTCTTCAACAACACTTTAAAGACGAATCAAAGGTACTCTTCAAAGCATCAAATCACCAAATCTCGCTTTGTAATACACTCCTAAATTCGCGTTCTTGCAAAGCACAAATCTCGACTTGATTACTCAAATAAATCAAGTCACCATACATCAAATCCAAGGGAAGAATGAGAGGATTGTCATATTCTTTTGAAAGAATATATTACATAGAGATTGTACCCATTCATATATGTAATAAAATCATATATTTGTACACGTGTGCTTATTTAATTTCAGGTGCTCAAAATTGTGTCTACAATCATCTTTTGGATTCTTTCATGCTAAACCGTTTTAGCATATTGTCTATGTACATGGATTGAGACAATAAAAGCAACCTTTTTTAGATCTATCTTTATAAATTTTTATTCCTATTATATAGGTTGCTTCTCTCATATCCTTCACAGAAAAGTTCTTGGACAACTAAATCTTTACTAACTATAACAAAGAAATGTTGTTTTTTATTAATAATATGTTGTCTACATATAATATTACAAAAACAACTTCACTCCCACTAACATTTTTATAAACACAAGTCTTATCCATATTTTTGATAAAATCAAACTATTTTATTATCTCATCAAAATGGATATCCCAACTCCTTAAAGCTTGCTTAATTTCACAAATAATTTTTTATAACTTGCATATTTTATTGGCAAATTCCTTAGATTTAAAACTTTCAAGTTGTGTCATATAAACATCTTCTTGAAGACTCTTATTCAGGAATATAATTTCGACATCCATTTGCCAAATCTTATATTCATACTATGTAGCTATAACAACCAAAATCTTTATAGATTTTAATATAGTTACCGGCAAGAAGGTTTCATCAAAGTCAACCTATTTGTTTTTGTTTGTAACCTTTGGTAACTAGTCTAGCTTTTGTTTGTTTGTAATTATCATCCATGTTAATCTTCATCTTAAAGATCCACTTATATCCAATAGGTTTTACTCCTCCAAATGGATCAACCAAGTTTCATATATGGTTGGTGTATATGAAATTCATTTTAGATTTCATGGTCTCAAGCCATTTCTTAGAATCATGAAATGATACTGATTCGATGTAATTGGTAGATTCATCAAGTATAAGCAACTCATCATTTTTAGATTTCATGAGAAGCCCATATCTTATTGGTGAATGACGTGTCCTACCAAATCTATAAAGTTTTTATGTTTTTTTAGCTTCAGGATGAACATCCAATATTATAGCCTCATGCTTAGGTTCTATTTGGATATCATTTTGTGGTTCTTGAACTTCTTCCAAGTTCTATTTCCTCCTATTTCTTCCTTTAAGAATAAATTCTTTCTTTAGAAAGATAACATGTTTTTTAGATAAATATTTTTGCTCAATAGGATATATAAATAATATCTAATAGTTTCTTTCGGATAACCATATACTTATATTTATTTGACTTAGTTCCTAGCGTTTTAGATACAATACGCTTCACATTATCATCATATCTCAAATCTTTAAGTATGATAATATTAATTTGAATTTGAAAAAAAACAATAACAAAATTATAGAAATGTCTTAATAATAATAATAATAATAATAATAATAATAATACAACAACAACACACACACGCATATAAGAAGATAACCTCAATCCCTCTCTTTCCTTTCAAACACCATGTGGAGAAGATTGAATTTAACATTATTTTAGGAATCCTAAAATTGATAACAATATCTTTAACATTATCAACTTATGATTTAGAAACTGCACAGGATTAGAATGGTGCTAGGTTTGGAGTGCTTAAGGAGGACCCATGTTAGATAGCATGCAAAATGGCTAGAGATCAAATTGATATCGGGTCTAGAACACTCGAGGATCATAAAAGAACCAAAACTAAGGCCTTTAGAGATCAGGTCTAGGGTGTTTAAGAATCAAGCTAAGATTGGATTTAGAACACTCGGGGATTGGAACGGTGCCAAGTCCCAAACGCCCAAGGATAGGATTGAAATTGGGCCAAAACTAGATTCAAGACGTTTGAGAGATTTGATTAGCAATGTGTTCAAGTAGTCAATACATCAAGTCAAGAACAAATCCAAGACATCTAAGATAAAAGACAAGATTGGGTTTGAATTGTCTAGAAATTGGCTTGAGATTGATTTAGTGTTTATTTTGAAGCAAAGCACTCGTGTAGGGGCAACCCTATAACATAGGTTGCCATAACATCCCCAAGCTCTATATTTTTAAGACCCATATAGTATTAGGTTTAAATAGAATACTTTCCATGCGATGCTGATAGGTTAGATCATTTTTTTAAAAAAATAAATATTCAAAGTTGCAAGGAACTCTTTTGCATTGTCATTAAACTTAGCTAAGCAAAACCTTCTGACCAACTCCCTGTCTAGCCCAAGTTTTAAAATGTTTAGGCGGTGCTTGGTTTTTTCTCTACAATTATGATGAAAGTCATCAAGCAGTATCACATAATCCATTAAAGGTGTTAATTGGACCTATTACAAGGTCAAGAGTCAAAAAGATCAAATAAGCATTTAATGAACTAATTCAACATATTTGGATCAAGTCAAGCATCAAGATGAGTTCAAATGATCAGAATTTAATTAATATAATTCATACAAGATAAGGAGTTAGGAAAGCCTATTATCTTGCGAATTGGGTAAGAAATCTTGGTAGCTTGCAAATTGGACAATGAGAGGCTGTTTTGAGCTTATTTTTTCTCATGCACAATTTTAATCTAACAAACATAACTTTATATCTGATTGGACATCGGGAAGGATAATTTTAGTCTAACAATCATTTGATGAGGCTAATTTGTTTTCAAAATATTATAAAGGTGTTGTTTCCTATATGATTAAAATTTTGTAGCGATCAGACATCGAGAAGGCTTTGCGATAGATCTTAAAATATACTATGCGAAAATGACATTATTTTCCTAGTTGGTTTAAGATTATTTTTTCCTATTTTATTGATAACTATTTTTTTTTTATTTCCTCAAAAAATTTTAGGATGTTTTACCTAGTATAAATAGAGTTATTTAGCTTGTATGTAAGAGTTTTTTTTAGTCTTAGCTTTATTTCAAAATAATATTGTTTGTGTGAAGTTACTCATACTTTTAGTTCTTCATCAAACTCTTCAATACTTATTAAATTTTAATTGTCTTTGTGGCATTCATCCTTATACCTTCAATTCTTGATTCTTTATAATCAATGAGTTGGGGTTCATTCTAATAACTTTGGTTTCTTGGTTTAGGTAGTCATTGGATCAAATTTTTTTCAATATGATTTTAGCTTTCTTGGGTTGTATTTTATCTTGGTTGAGTTCTAGGGTTTTTGTCCTCCAAGTTCACATCAATTGCTATCAAAGCATGAATATGAAATTAGGTTATTTATATATCTTTAGATTTACATGTTATTTATTTTGATCTTTGTTCTTAAATTTGTGTCAACCCTATAAAAAAATGTTTATGTTAAATTAGGTCTATAAAGACATGTTAAAAAAGCGTTTTCACCTAGTATCTAGGTCATTAGAAATCCTAACTCATTTTTTAGAGTTCTAAGCTAAGGGGTCAGTTACGCTAAAAAAAAGATATCATCACCCTACAACGTCCTATATAAGGTAAGTTGTGTTGCCACTCAATTTTTGACTCATGTTTTGATAAAATTTTCAAAAAATAAAAAAATAACGAAAAACAACAAAAATCCAAAAAATATTTTTTTTTAATATATTTGCATTGTTTTTAGCATTTTTAGCATCATCTCAAAAGAATTTAAATTTTTAAAGATCTTGGGAACGCATTTGACTTGTAATGCGTTATTTTTAAAATCACCGATTTTCCTCATTCGAGTCGATATTAATAAGAAAAATCCAAAAAAATAAGAAAAATCAAATCTATAAAAAAAAAGAGTTGAGGGACCAAGTTGGAAACCTACCAGTAATTTTACCTATAAATACTGGTCTCCACAACATACACAAAGGGGGGCAATTTTGCATATTTGGGAGGCAACACAAACAAAACCCTAAGCCTAAGCCTAACCCTAAAACTCCATCTTCTCCAAGCCGCCGCTCCCTCCCTTGGAAAAGAAAACCCTCACCATAGCACCCATCCACACGGTTCCCACATCATCTTCTCCTTTTCCAACCAACAACACAGAGCCCCTCCCTTTTGATTTTCCTCTTCCTTTAGCCGGACAAGCATCCGATCCCAGCCAAAAGAGCAGCCGCATCTGCACTGCCCCCCATTTCCTTTACCTCTGCATTTCCTCCCCTTAAACCAAGAGACCCGACCTTTCCCTTCTCAACTATTCTCCCTCTCAGCTGCTCCTCTCTTAGCCACCGCAGCACTGCTGAGAGCACCGCCTTCTAGCCTACAGCCGACAGATCTTCCCTCTTCAACCGGCCACAAGCCACGGTCTCCCTCATCAGCACAGATGCGACACAGCTCCCCTCATCGGCGCAGACCAGCCTTCAGTAGTAACCCCCGCTGTCTTTCTCATCTCCTTCCCACCAGCCTTGCAGCGGTGTCTCTTTCCCATCACAGCAACGCCGCCTCCTTACTCACAACGTTGGGTCCTCCACGGTAGATCTGCCACCGGGGAAGAAGAAAAGAACAGCAGATAGAAAACAAAAAAATAAAAGTAGATCTAAAATAGAAAACAAATCGACTGTTTGTGGTGTTTTCTTGGCTTTGCAGGTGACGTTGTTTCTCACCGCCGGCGAGGGCGGGAAGAAGGGATGAAGCTGTGACTGACCTCTGCTTGCCTGCGTCTCCGGCGGCGGCGTGTGAACCCAGGCGCTGCCAGTGGCGGTGGCGCGTGGATAGACGCGCCCCACTGTTCAAAGGCCCAGAAACCTTCCTCAGCACTGTTCCTGCAGATTCCAGGAGGCTTTGGATTTTTTATGGGTTGTTTTTGTAATTTTTAAATTGTTTAATGTAATTTTGTTTAGTTTTTTTTTGAATTTTTATAATTTGTAATTTGTATGTAAAAAAGGAAAAAAAGAAAAAAATATAGTAAAAGTGAATGTGTGTGTTTGTATTTGTTTTATGGATGTTTTATTTTATTTTATTATAAAATTGCAAAGAATAAAGAAGAATTTAATATTTTGATTTGCTCACGGTCAAGAATTATAAACTTACATGTAAGTTATATTTCTAATATCCGATGAAAAAAAATAAAATTTTTAAAACTTCTTTAACACATCAAAGCCACGAAGCAGCTTACCTCAGGTAGGGTGCGTTAGGGGTGCTAATACCTTCCCTAACCACAACCAGTCCCTTACCCGTGAATCTCTAACAAGACCAGTACATTTGGGTTTCCTAGTAGCCCTCAATTAAATACTAGATGACGACTCCCAAAAACCAATCAAGCTAATAAAACAAAGAATCGCCAAGCTGCCACCGCGCAGGTGACGTGCGACAGAATGACGACTCCACTGGTGAAGGTACTGTTTCTGACAATATTGGACTAAGCTTTGTGTATTTGATGTGTTTATGTTTTGGCATTTTTATCTTATTTTATTTTTGTTTTATCCATGCATTTTTAGAATTGTTTCATGCATCACATGTATTTATTTTTGAAAGCACACATAAGTTTTTAGGTTAGGTGGGGAACTAGCAATCTACCCTATGACTATTGGTCAGGGTTCAGATGCATGAAAAACCCAACTCATATCTGAGTGCTTGGTTGGTAATGATGGGTATACGTACCTTAACCATTTCTTGCAACGCCCCTATACTGTCTTTACAAAGATCGTCACTAGATAAATATGAGACCCTTTTGAGACCAGATAGAAAACTTACCCATGTTCACATAATGAATAGAACCTTTCCTTAGGTTGTATGTGCTATCGTTTCAGGGCAAACCCTTCTTGAAGCATCTTGAACTCAAGACTTGTGGGTGACTGTCACGACCAAAAGATTGATGTCTTCTCCCAAGTGCAGGAGTGTCGAAGTAATAAATAACCCGGCAAGACCGAGGTCGAACCACAGGGAGGTGAATTATATAAATTACAAATAAAAACAGATTTGAAGAGAATAATAACAGAAAATGAGTTGAAGAGAGTTTTGGGATGTGATATTGATGTAAGGATTAAACAATGATAAAAACAAATGTCAAGGTTAGAGGATTCACTAATGGTATTTCAAATAAATATAATATAAACTCTTTTTATTACTCAACTAGAAACCACACACAAAGGAGGTTCTAATCGGATGATTTATCATTAATGGCTCATTATAAAGTATTAACATGATCATATTAATTATCTTATCTAAGTAACACCATACTAATAAATATCATCAGGCATTCATGTTGCTAGCTTATGTTAACAACAAATCAAGTTCCTATCATAACAACGATGTCGGTAAAAACTATGAAGGATCAAGCATTCGATGTACCAAGTGTTATACAACATAAATCTAGATTAACCATTTAACAAGCAATGTATTAAGGATTAGTAAGATAAAAAGATAAGATATGCTAATAACAATTTTTCTTGGATATAAACATTAAAGTCCATGTTGAGTTTATATTATACCTATTCTAACACCATTAGTAAAACCTTTTCACCTTGACATAATTAACTTAGCTAAACATAATGAAGAAGAAAAACATAAATAAACAAGATAAGAACATGATTATGATATAAGTTAACTAAGTATATGAAAGGAAATGAAAAGGCATAAACAAGAGATTAATATAACATGAAAGAAAACTTGAACATTACAAAGATATAAAGAAAGAAAGCAAGAACATGATCTTGATCTGAAAACCAAGATGATTAAATACATGGCAAATGTCTCCTTTTATAGGCTAAGATGTGGAACTATTGATTGGTGGACTAAGAAAATAGTTGGTGGCCAACCATTGATTTGGTGGCTGGTTTTTGACATTGTTGGCTGCTGGTTCTTGAAATTGTTGGCTGATTTTTGATATTGTTGGCTGGCCAAAACGTCATTGCTAACATCAGAATTTGAGCCCTTTGTTTCATGAAAGCTGTGGGCAATTGTCTCAGCTTTCCAGCAAAAAAAACCAGAGCTCATTTGGACTTCTAGAACTCAAGATATGAGCTGAAAACCGAACAGTGTTTGAGCTGCAGGACAGGTTCCGACTTTCTCCGTTGTTTCTAAGATTTGAACTTGAAAACGGCAGAATTGAGTCTTGGACCCTTCATGAAATTTTTAGGTCTATGTCTTATCTTTCCATCTATATAAAGTGGACCTAAATCCGAGTTCTACAACTCCAGTTATGATCAAATAACCGAATGGTGTTCCAGTTTGGAATTGAACCAGCATCTCTTCTCTTAGCCTAGTTCTCTTTTTATCTCTTCACTTTTAATAGTTAATCACATCAATCAATCCTTTGAATTGTGAGATATACCTGCATTCAAAACAAGCATTTACCATAAATTAAAGATATATTATATTATTAAACTTGTTATTATAAAACATGCTTTAGTTAGGGAATTTAACGATACTTTAGTGCAATACGATGATATAAAGCCTTAATGAGAATACACTTTTAAGTACTAATCACACCCCCCAACCAGCTTATTACTAGTCCCTAGTAATCAAAGCGTTAAAATACAAAAACAATTTGCAAGTTCCACAAAGCAAGGTATTCATCATTTAACTTCCATTAATCTATCCAAATAAACAAACTCTCATTAAATTTATATATCTGCTTCATACTTCTTAAACAAGATATTAATAAACCTTCCTTTTGTGCTCAGTAAATCAAAACATAGCTATAGAGCTTTTCATGGAAGAAAACAAAATTTTGTTCCAATGTTTAAGGTTAACTTCCTTGGGTTGGGATTATTATCTCTTTTTTTTTTTTTTAAAGCAAGAATTTATAATACAATGTATCTTGAACCCATGTAACGAGCTTTTAGCTAATGACTCCCATACCAGTTGGTCTTAGGGCATCAGGTGTTGAGACACCCCTACGAGCTTAGTAACTCGGGTTGCGGAATCGACACGTAGATAGTGCAATGTTTGATTCCCTTAAGCTTTTCTCCTTAACCCATGTAACAAGCACTGGGCCAATAGCTCCCAAGTCAGTTGACTTTAGGGTACTAGGTGTTAAAACACCCCTTCGGGCTTAATTGCTTAAGTCAAGGAGGCTACAAAACCAAACTTATCTACTTTTTTATTTATTTGTTTTTTTTTTTTCGAGATTTTTTTTTTGTTTATATATATATTTTTTTATATATATATATATACTATCCCTTTCCCTTAGTTGTTACCATTAACAAAAGAACATAAATAATGTAATAATCCAATATGCAACCCACAATCATATGTTAAAGTGTGTGTGTGAAAATGAAGGTTTAAGAATACTTGTTAAATGAGTATATGAGCAGAATTAAGTGATAACAATGCGAGAGTTTGTAAATCTGAATATTTCAAGAAGTAGTATAATAGACCTTGTTAAGAATGTTTACTAAGATGCGTCTCAAGAGTCACTAAAGTTCATCCTTTACTCTGCCATCCTAGTAACAACAGGTTTGCAAATGGTTGTAATAATAGAAAACACAGTTAGTTAATTTTTTTTTTTTAATATCAACTACTACCCTCTCCCCCCAACCAAAACGAAACATTATCCTCAATGTTCTAAGGCAGAAAGATAGAGTATAGAAGACATCACCTGAAACAGCAACTACTGACAAACCTGAAACACACTTTAAACAAATATAAGAAAGCACAAAACACAAATATTATGCTATTAATAAAACCAAAAGACACAATATGTCACAAACTAAGGCTCAAATCCAATCTAAGCTTTTTACGGCGTTCCATGATTGACCAATTGAGTCGAATCATAGAGGAATCAACTACAGGGATGAAAGATTGAAGGTCATCAATCAATTGTTCAGCAGTAGTAGCAGAGATAAGGATTTGTCGCGCTGAAAATGTTAGAAATTGTTGTTCCACAGCATGATCAAGAAAAGACAGTAAAGTATTATAAAAACCATTAACATTTAGCAAACCTATAGGTTTCTGGTGAATGTTAAGATCAGCCCAAGATGAAATATGAAATATCTCTTCTAAAGTTCCCAAACCACCTGGTAAAGCAATAAAGGCGTCAGCATGGTTAAACATTACAGATAGTCGTTGAGACATTGTGGAGACCTGTAGTTCCTCTCCGACTGTTTTTCCAATGATGTCCCCTTCGGCTAAAGCTTTGGGGACGACCCCTAAAACTTGACTGCCTCCTAAAAATGCAGCTATTGAAACACTCCCCATTAACCCAAGGCTGCCTCCCCCATACACTAAATGAATCTTTCTCTCAGCTAGTACCCGACCAAGATGATTTGCTGATTCTAAAAACTCTTTTTCTTTCCCAGGATTGGATCCACAAAAAACACAAATATTTTTTATTTTAGGAACAGAGGAACTGGCCATTTCTACACACTTCTATATCTATTAAACGAATGGGTAGAGTAGAAATGATGGGAAGGAAGAGAAGATTTTATAGATGAGAAATTGAAAATGCAATCATACCACCTATATGTAGGCTAGCTGGAGTCTCACTTTCTCTCTCTTTCTTTTTTTATTTTTTTTTATTTTTTATATTTTTTTTATTAATTTTTTTTAAAGCATGTGTATGTACAAGCAGCTGTGATTGTGGCTCACATCTTCCCTTGGTTTTACGTCCAAGAACGGCTTAAACGCCCTCTATGGGTCGGGGATAGGCTTCCCATCCAGTTTTCTTAAAAACTGACAAACAGGGTCTTTTTTAGTCAGATTCCCAAGACTAAGTCGATCATGTTCTTTATGAAAATGAGGCCATAAATCATGAATTGTACGATGCATATCTCCACTATGATGAGACTTAAGAGTCAATAGAAGATTAACTAAAGACTCTCGATGCTTTGAAATAAATCCCACCTTTTGACATTTTTCACAGGTTTTGCAGAATGCATGTGAGTTTTTGAACATGGTGGGCCAATAAAATCCACTTTGTAAGATTTTTGCAGCTGTCTTCTTTGATGAGAAATGACCCCTACATGTTTCAGAATGACAAAATTTAATGACACTACTTACCTCATTGTCGGAAATGCATCTTCGAAATATTTTATCGAGACAATATTTGAATAAGTAAGGGTCATCCCAATAAAATTTCTGCACGTCACTCAAAAAATTTCTTTTGTCTTGGGTATTCCAATGAGTTGGCAAATCTCCTGTTGCAAGAAAATTGATATGATTAACAAACCAAGGCATTGGACTACGAGAAAGTAAGGATTGACCAGGAAAGTATTTCTCAATTGGTGTGATGTCAGATGTCGAATCTATTGTCAATTTTGACAAATGATCTACGACAACATTTTCGGTGCCTTTTTCATCCTCGATTTCTTCTTGTTTGAAAGTTTCAAAAATTTCAGAATCGTGATTGACTTCTCTTTGCTTGGTCATGGCATGAGGAAATGGAAATCGGTGGGGAATCAGTCTTTTCTTTGCAATATTCAGGTTTAACCCCTTCCTTACCCTCAGAGATTGACTCATCATCTTTCTCACAAGGTTCAAGAATTGGTTTTTCAATAACCTTACCACCGTAGAGAGTAATGACTGATTTGACTTGATCCATGTGTTGGCTTCCAGAGCTACTTGCATTTGAATTGTATTGCCCTTTGGGATTTTGCTGTGGTTGAGATGAGAACTTACCTTTCTCATGAAAATTGAGAGCAGATGTGAATTTTGCAAAAGTATCTTTAAAATCTTTCATGCTTTGAGCAAGTTGAGTGTTGATTGTCTCTTGCTTTTCAATGAATGTATATAAAGTGTCCTCAAGATTTCTTTCAGGAGGGGGAACATAAGGAGATGCATACCCATGAGAACTTTGAAAATTATGATGTGCTTGAAATGGTGGTTGTGAAGTTTGTGCATTATTGTTACCACTCTTCCAATTGAAATTTGGGTGTTCTCTCCAACCAGGGTTGTACGTTTGTGAGTATGGATCATGATTTTGCCATTGAAAACTGTTTAAAGCATTGGCATGTTCATGGAAACATTCCTTAAAAGAAGGCAAAGTTGGACAATCATTGGTTGAGTGTTCATTAGTTTCACAAATTTGACACACAATTTCTTGAACAAATTTTATTTGACCACTCTTTTTTAATTCTAGTGCCTCAACTTTTCTAGCTAAAGATGCAAATTTGGCTTGGAGGTCATGATCTTCCCTAAGGTTGTACATGCCTCCATTAGATGTATAAGGTTGAGTTTTACCTGGTGCCTCACACGTACCTGTGGTGTCCCAATTTTGAGCATTTTCAGCTAGCAAGTCTAGGTACTCCATTGCTTCATCAGGGTCTTTATCTTTAAAAGTTTCATTGCACATCAATTCCACCATTTGCCTATCTTTAGGTGTTAACCCTTCATAAAATTGTGAAACCAATCTCCATGTTTCAAAACCATGATGAGGACAGGTATTAAGCAAGTCTTTATATCTATCCCAACACTTGTAAAATGTTTCTCCTAGTTTTTGAGTGAAAGTGGTGATTTGTCTTTTGAAAGAGTTTGTTCTGTGAGACGGAAAAAATTTCTTTAAAAATTGTTGTTGCATTTCATCCCAAGCACGAATGGATCCTGACCTAATATTTTGTAGCCATGTTTTAGCTTTATCTTTTAATGAAAAAGAAAAAAGCTTTAATCTGATGGTGTTCATGCTACAATTTAAGTCATTATAGGTGTTACAAACTTCTTCAAATTCTCTTAAATGCAAATATGGATTTTCTAATTCTAAGCCATGAAAAGTGGGTAAAAGTTGAATAATACCTGGTTTAAAATTAAAATGAGATGCATCAGGAGGAAAAACAATACATGATGGTGCACTTGTTCTTGTTGGATTCATGTGATCTCTAAGTGTTCTCACATGATTATTCTCATTATTTTCATTACGAATTGACTGGTTATCTTCTTCGGCCATGTTTTCTAAAGAAATTGAGGATTTCCTAGAAAGTCTACCACTTAATGTACGTGTCCAAACTCTCATGCAAGTGCAAAAGAAAAGAAAAGAAAAAGAAAAAGGAAAAGAAAAGGAAAAGGAAAAGGAACAAAATTAGAAAAACAAATAAAAGTAAAAAAAAACAAAAGAAATATAAAATTTATACAATACTTACCTCCCCGGCAACGGCGCCAAAAACTTGTCACGACCAAAAGATTGATGTCTTCTCCCAAGTGCAGGAGTGTCGAAGTAATAAATAACCCGGCAAGACCGAGGTCGAACCACAGGGAGGTGAATTATATAAATTACAAATAAAAACAGATTTGAAGAGAATAATAACAGAAAAGGAGTTGAAAAGAGTTTTGGGATGTGATATTGATGTAAGGATTAAACAATGATAAAAACAAATGTCAAGGTTAGAGGATTCACTAATGGTATTTCAAATAAATATAATATAAACTCTTTTTATTACTCAACTAGAAACCACACACAAAGGAGGTTCTAATCGGATGATTTATCATTAATGGCTCATTATAAAGTATTAACATGATCATATTAATTATCTTATCTAAGTAACACCATACTTATAAATATCATCAGGCATTCATGTTGCTAGCTTATGTTAACAACAAATCAAGTTCCTATCATAACAACGATGTCGTAAAAACTATGAAGGATCAAGCATTCGATGTACCAAGTGTTATACAACATAAATCTAGATTAACCATTTAACAAGCAATGTATTAAGGATTAGTAAGATAAAAAGATAAGATATGCTAATAACAATTTTTCTTGGATATAAACATTAAAGTCCATGTTGAGTTTATATTATACCTATTCTAACACCATTAGTAAAACCTTTTCACCTTGACATAATTAACTTAGCTAAACATAATGAAGAAGAAAAACATAAATAAACAAGATAAGAACATGATTATGATATAAGTTAACTAAGTATATGAAAGGAAATGAAAAGGCATAAACAAGAGATTAATATAACATGAAAGAAAACTTGAACATTACAAAGATATAAAGAAAGAAAGCAAGAACATGATCTTGATCTGAAAACCAAGATGATTAAATACATGGCAAATGTCTCCTTTTATAGGCTAAGATGTGGAACTATTGATTGGTGGACTAAGAAAATAGTTGGTGGCCAACCATTGATTTGGTGGCTGGTTTTTGACATTGTTGGCTGCTGGTTCTTGAAATTGTTGGTTGATTTTTGATATTGTTGGCTGGCCAAAACGTCATTGCTAACATCAGAATTTGAGCCCTTTGTTTCATGAAAGCTGTGGGCAATTGTCTCAGCTTTCCAGCAAAAAAAACCAGAGCTCATTTGGACTTCTAGAACTCAAGATATGAGCTGAAAACCGAACAGTGTTTGAGCTGCAGGACAGGTTCCGACTTTCTCCGTTGTTTCTAAGATTTGAACTTGAAAACGGCAGAATTGAGTCTTGGACCCTCATGAAAGTTTTAGGTCTATGTCTTATCTTTCCATCTATATAAAGTGGACCTAAATCCGAGTTCTACAACTCCAGTTATGATCAAATAACTGAATGGTGTTCCAGTTTGGAATTGAACCAGCATCTCTTCTCTTAGCCTAGTTCTCTTTTTGTCTCTTCACTTTTAATAGTTAATCACATCAATCAATTCTTTGAATTGTGAGATATACCTGCATTCAAAACAAGCATTTACCATAAATTAAAGATATATTATATTATTAAACTTGTTATTATAAAACATGCTTTAGTTAGGGAATTTAACGATACTTTAGTGCAATATGATGATATAAAGCCTTAATGAGAATACACTTTTAAGTACTAATCAGTGACACAATGTCCGTCACTCAGAAAATTTTCATTGTAGAGTTTGGGCAAGAATCACGATTCTTGTTTCATCATACAAGAGTTACAACCATATTATCACCAAAACATCCTCATGTTGAAAAAAGATCGAAAATGTTTGGCAAGGCACAAATATTGCTAGAAAAACTGATCCAAGAATGATGCTGAATTGTCAATCATTTTGTTGTGGAGTTTTGCCCTCCTGCGTTTTGTTTTGGGGTCACTTCTAATCATTTAACGAAACATGTCTTTTCATTGTCTCTTTGTTGTTCTGAAAGCATGAGATGTTTATTTCAATGTGTATTTTGAAAAAAAAATTGATCAAACTCCAACACGCGATTTAGGCTAATCAATCTTGAAGATTAAAAGTATTTTGATTGCAGAAATGACTTGATGGAAGATAAACCATATAAGGTGACCCAACAAATTTCGAACTCACACATGAAACCAAACCACACATCATATAGCTAAGTTTTAGCAGTATGCATAATGACATGTAGTGGATTCGGTAGTTATGGACTCATGAATCATGATTTTTACAAGTCATAATCATTACACTGGATGAAGTCAAAATTTATCGGTTCCAATTGACCTTGCTTGAAATGAGAAAAGATCATTTTTGTTATCCCTTCACTTTCTAAAGATTATATCCTTTGTAGTCCCATTTTGAGCTGGATAGAATATTCTTTTCATAAAAAACCCTGACTATGATCGCACCCCACACTAGGGGCAAATGAGAGATATTTTAGAGACATTGATATAATTAATGGATAAAGGGGAAGGCTTAGAACAAAAGTCCAAATGATTGAGAGAGGGTTAAAAGAAAACACATAGACTGGGGGCATATAAGAAAATTTTGAGGAAGGCCATGAGACAGCAAAAAACAAAAAAAAGAATTGAAAAAAGAAGAAGTTGAAATTGCCTTCGCTTAAAGGCATGATGTGCATCATGGGAATTATAATCCATCTTGTAAAGCTAAAACTAATATGCAAAAAGATTCAGATGGTCCAATGACAAGAGCGAGAGCGAAACAACTACAAAGGGCCTTGACGAGTCAAATTGGAATGATTGAAGCTGCGTCGGAGTTAAAAATTAGCAATCAGTTTGAAATTGGTTCAAGGATGTTTATTTGCCTACAATTGGAACTTGGAGATGGGAAAAGCCCTTAATGGTTCTTTTGATGCTGTGCTACTTGAATTTGGGTTGATATGCAAATAAATGAAGGAATTGATGCTGTTTATCGTCAGAACAGCAAATGAATTGGAACCTGAATTTGAAGTCATCCATTGCATGTGAAAACAAGACTAATATAGATGGATTTCAAGTTCAGAACATGTTCTTTCTAGATTGTCCAACCATGATTGCATTGGACTTCTGTGTAAGCAGATATGGTTGTTTTAAATTTAGTCTGTTTATGTTAGAAAGGTCAAAAAACGTGTGCTAGTTAATTTGTCTAGGTTAGTTTGTCAAAGTCTATTTTTTGGGCTTGACTTCTGCCATGTTGAATTTTTCCTAACTTTGGAGGGATGTTCCAGTTATAAATATAGTATCAGAATATGTAATAAAGGACTTTTTGGCCAAGATTTGAAACTTAATTCACAGAATTAAGAGTTATTCTTCCAAATTGATTTTGTGAAGAACCCTACCTGACTTATCACTCTTCAATCACAAAGAGTGTGGCGTCGAAATCCTAGATTGATCTTTGTGGCGTCCAGATCGACTTATCAAAGTATCATTCTAGTCTATCCTCCATCTTATTTACCTTAAAATTACTATAATCCAGCTTAAACACCAAAAGAAAGACAACACAACCAGACCCATCCTTCATCCATTTTTGTCAGATTCATTGTTGCTGATTTTCGAATCATTCTCGGCACATCAAGGCAAGTCAAAGATAAAGGAAGGAGAATGCCTATCAAGTCTATAAAGAGCAAAAGAAATTTCAATCAAAAAAAGGCACAACAAAAGTCAATACCAGAAAAAAGACTAAGCTATAAACGTGACTTTTGGTATCCATTATAAAGTCTCTGATGTTATCAGATGATTGAGGTTGGTTATTCATCAAGGAAAGGTGGATTTGCATTATGACTTATGTTAAGAGAAGTCTGATCTTTGAGGTTAACAAGGTTATATGTCGTTTCCTCTACAAAGACAACAATAGAAAAAGAGTTGATGAATAATTGATATTGATCCTGGGTCTTTAAAATCCTCAAACACATTTTGAGCCTGTGAAATTCCTTTCTTTCATAGCTATGAACCATAGCCTGCATTACGTGCTTTTAAAAGCCCTTTTTAATCAAGCAAACAATTTGAACCGATAAATGACGCTCTTAAAACTTGAAGAGCTTTTCCATAAGGGTCGTGACTTCATGAATTAAGCTATTGGTTATTATGCATGATGATAAAATAAATGCTAAGAAGAGAAACAACCTTTCTTGATAAAGCCTGAGTTTTGACTTGAGCATCTTGTTTTTTAAAATTCAGAAAAAAGGTCACCTCATCACAAACCCTCAAAAGATATACCCAAAATCAGAGTCTAAAATGGATTCAAGGAACCAAAAAAAAGAAAGAAAGAAGAAGCCATTTTAGTCTTACAACGGGTCAATTTCTGTTTTCAAAATACATGCCAATCAAAGGACTGTATAGTTCGAATAATGTATGTTGGGTTTTTGATCAAAAAGCTTGATTTTCAAAAGGTCTTTTCAAAAAGAACATCTCTGATTTCATTTCAACAAACTAGAATTTGAATAGACATGACCTTTAAAGTATGAGATTTGATTCCAGAACAAGAAAGATTGTCGAACAAGAAAGAACATTGATTAAGTGTGCAAAATCCTCGACAGAAATGACATCAACTCTTCTCAACACTCCTTAAAAAGTTGAGCCACCTGGGGGTAATATAGTAGACCGTTAAAAGAAATAACAAGCAGTATTCAGCTTAGCTAGGGTGGCAAAGAAAGATGATTAAATGAAGAATCGGTGAACGGAGGACAATGTGGCTCAAAGAAAGATAATAAATGAATAAGCACATTCATATCACACTAGGGGCAATATTATTCAAAGACAGTCAAGATCTAGTGAACTCTAGCAGCAAATGAGAGTGCTGCTACACTTGAAGGACATCTTTATCTGGGTTTAACCTCTTAAACATGGTTATCGACCGATGTGGACACACGACTGAATGTAAATGAATGTTGAAAAGATGCACACCATTAAGACTAACTGTGAGACCATCTGTTTTGAAGATCAAAGGTGCACTTTATCGCATGAATATGGGTGATAAAATGAACATCATTGATGATGCCAATACATTTCTTTTCAAGATCTGATTTGACGAGCTAAGAAGAACCATGAAGAAGAACAATAAGCTTACAACGATGAGCCTTTTACTGCAAAGTATAAGATCCATGTCTGGATGACTTGGCAGTTCCATGAAGAATGGTGACCATATATACTTGAATGGTATGTTTCAACGAAGGCAAGTTCATGACTGATTGACAATCTTGATGAATGCTGGTAGGATTCACATAGTTAATCAAAGAACGATTCTCGAGAGAATCCAGGAGATGAATGATTTGTTAAGCTCCTTCATGATGAATTAAGCAACACCGCACTTGGGGGGCATTGTCAAGCTTGATAAAGAGTGAAACCAGTAATCATCAAAGACAACCTAGGATAGACGCTGCATTTATAGTGGAGTGGATGACTAGCACATGAACGGGCCAGTACATGGGAAGAGTAAAGAAGGCTTTGATTAGCAAACAAAGGCACCCTATGACGATGGAACATCAAAGAGGGGGGACCTATATTTCAAATCAGGTAAGGATGCATGCATTGCACACATATTTTTATTTGTTACAGGAAAATCCTCAAAAAAAAATTCCAGCAAGATTGAAAAAAAAAACAAAAGAAAAGGAAAAAAGAGAGAAAAAAGAATCATTGAACTGATAATAAAAGAGAATCATTGTTGTGACCCTGGAATGGAAAGAAAAATGAGAAGAACCCTACCATTAGGAAATTTTTGAAAAAAAAAAAAGAAGACCAATGTGAGTATAAGGGACACAGATTTTGCCAATTCAAACCTTGCCAACAGGAAGAACACATATTTTAGTTCTAAATTACCAGATGGGATCTTAGGTAAACCCAATCAAAAGGGCAAGTCGCCTTTGAAAATAGACTAAAGTGAGTATATGTGGGCAGGTCGCTCTTGAAAATAGACCAGTGTGAGTGTGTGGGACAGTCGCCCTTGAAAAAGACCAGGATGAACATTTGTGGATAGATCGCCCGTGAAAATAGACCAATGTGAGTGTGAGGGCAGGTCGCCCATGAAAATAGACCGTGTGAGTGTGTGGGGTGGTCGCCCCTGAAAATAGACCACGATGAATATTTGTGGGCAGGTCGCCCTTGAAAATAGACTAGTGTGAGGGTGTGGGTTGGTCGCCCCTGAAAATAGACCAGGATGAGTGTGTGGGCCGGTCGCCCTTAAAAATAGACTAGGATGAACATGTGTGGGCAGGTCGCCCCTGAAAATAGACTAGTGTGAGTGTGTGGGTCGGTCGCCCCTGAAAATAGACCAGGATGAACATGTGTGGGCAGGCCGCCCTTGAAAATAGACCAGTGTGAGTGTGTGGGTCGGTCGCCCCTAAAAATAGACCATGATGAATATGTGTGGGCAGGTCGCCTATGAAAATAAACCAGTGTGAGTGTGTGGGCTGGTCGCCCCTGAAAATAGACCAATGTGAATGCGTGGGCAGGTCGCCCGTGAAAATAGACTAGTGAGTGTGTGGGTAGGTCGCCCGTGAAAGGAGACCAATTTTCTTCAAAAGGGGTAGGTCACCCAAGATAATAAGATCATTTTCTTTTTCTTTTTCTTTACAAGCTTACTATGCAAGACATTGATGATGTTTTTGCTTCGTAAGCATTGTAAAGAGAGGGCATCTGTTGCTACCTAATTTTTTACTCATGTTTTGATAAAATTTTCAAAAAATCAAAAAAATAACGAAAAACAACAAAAATCCAAAAAATATGTTTTTTTAATATATTTGCATTGTTTTTAGCATTTTTAGCATCATCTCAAAAGAATTTAAATTTTCAAAGATCTTGGAAACGCGTTTGACTTATAACGCATTATTTTTAAAATCACCGATTTTCCTCATTTGAGTCGATGTTGATAGAAAAAATCCAAAAAAATAAGAAAAATCAAATCTACAAAAAAAAAGTTGAGGGGCCAAGTTGGAAACCTAGTAGTATTTTTACCTATAAATACTGGTCTCCACAACACACATAAAGGGGGGCAATTTTGCATATTTGGGAGGCAACACAAACAAAACCCTAAGCCTAAGCCTAAGCCTAAAACTCCATCTTCTCCAAGCCGCCGCTCCTTCCCTTGGAAAAGAAAACCCTCACTGCAGCACCCATCCACACGGTTCCCACATCTTCTTCTTCTTTTCCAGCCAACAACACAGAGCCCCTCCCTTTTGATTTTCCTCTCCCTTCAGCCGGACAAGCCTTCGATCCCAGCCAAAAGAGTAGCCGATCTGCACTGCCCCCCCCCATTTCCTTGACCTCTGCATTTCTTCCCCTTGAACCAAGAGACCCGACCTTTCCTTTCTCAACTATTCTCCCTCTCAGCTGCTCCTCTCTCAGCCACCACAGCATCGCCGAGAGCACCGCCTTCTAGCCCGCAGTTGACAGATCTTCTGTAACATCTCCCATTTCTGGGATAAAACAACAATCTCATGTCAATAAAAAAAAAAGAGTAGTTAATTTTTTTTTTTTATATACGTATTCATGGTCTTCGTATTAACATCTACTGGAATTTCGACGGAGTCCCCCCTATACCGGAAGGTCCCAAGTTACCGACATGTAACCTATTTACACTTCTAACAGTTCGCATCTCATAACTTAATTCCCGACCCAATCATCCTGGGTTTCAATTCCACAATTATACTCACACCTATCAACCATAATATTTATGATATGCATTATATAACAAAAATATCATTATGGATGGATAATTTAAATAAATATAGATACATAGACATGAAATATGGATATATAAACTACAGCGTTAAATTCATCCAATCAAGTTTAAACATTTATTATACAAATTAAGTTATACAAACATTTTCATGTTTACAAAATACAAGGGTATACTCCCTAGAACCTAGATTTCAAAAAGGGAACATAAGCTAGGATTTACTCCTGTCGTGCATGCGATGATTCTGAAACAAAATACATATTATTGCAAGGTGAATATCACAATAAATATAACAATATGAATATCTAATAATTTCAACAGGGTAACATGCATTCATATTTCATTTACTTCTCCCTTCTAGTTTTTTTTTATTTTATTAAAATCTCTTCCTTATTCAAACTATTAATAATTGTTCCCTCTGCCACTATCAACCTTCATTCCAGACCTTATAAGATTAACGTGATTACTTTTGCTTATCACATTACCGATACCAATTTCACTGGTATCGTCATCACCACCCCATAGGAGTCGATATAAGGCGATCCCTTTACCCGGGATCCTAACATACACTAAATATATGCTGGCCAATACATGGTGATCCCCTTACCCAGGATCCTAACATACACTGAATGTATGTTAGCCAATACGTGGAGATCCCCTTACCCGAGATCCTAACATACACTAAATGTATGCTAGTCCATTCGTGACAATCCCTTTACCCGGGATCCTAACATACACTAAATGTATGCTAGTCAATACAGGGTGATCCCTTTACCCGGGATCCTAACATACACTAAATGTATGCTAGTCCATTCGTGACGATCCCCTTACCCGGGATCCTAACATACACTAAATGTATGCTAGCCAATACATGGTGATCCCCTTACCCGGGATCCTAACATACACTCAATGTATGCTAGTTTATGCCTCAAATCACACTTCTCATATTTCCTTTGTTAGTGATAATTTCATCACTTGGCAATTCACATAACAACTTTTCACCTTGAATACACATACATTCAGCAATTCACATTTCACATCAAAAATATATTAAATCATGGAATTTAACTAGAAAGCATAGGTGTGAATCACTTACCTGCAATAGAAGCTCTACTCGTGCTCCCCTCTCGCTTTGTTGCACCACGTCTGTGGTCCCTCCTGCAAATCACAGGTTTATCTCATAAATTTTCCTCACTCAAGGATATGTTTTATAATAACCATATCAACAACCAATAAGTCTTTCTTTCAGTCATTTCTTAGTACTTTATGTTTTTCTCATTTCACTCATTATTACTGTCGTTCTTTGTCCAATCCTAGTTATCATTCCTTTCTTTATATTTGGACTATCACTGTTCAACTGTTACTGTCTCATTTTTGAACTGTTACTGTCTCACCTCTCCTCATATTTTTAACTATATCTGGAGTTATAGAACTCCGATTTAAGCAAAATTTATGGCGTTGGAAAGGTAAGACATGAGGCTACGAGTTTTATGTTTTGAGAAGAACCCAGTTCTGCCTCTAAGATAGCCAAAATCACTCATTAACAAACACTTGGACTATTACTGTCCAACTGTTACTGTCCATTTTTTAACTGTTACTGTCTGACCTCTCCTCAGATTTTTAACTATATCTGGAGTTATAGAACTCCGATTCAAGCAAAATTTATGGTGTTGGAAAGGTAAGACATGAGGCTACAAGTTCTATGTTTTGAGAAGAACCCAGTTCTGCCTCTAAGATATCAAAATCGCTCATTAACAAACACTTGGACTGTTACTGTCCAACTGTTACTGTCCATTTTTGAACTGTTACTGTCTTATTTTTGAACCGTTACTGTCTAGACATTGAACTGTTACTGCCTAGACATTGAACTGTTACTATCTTGTTTTTAAACCGTTACTGCCTAGACATTGAACTATTACTGTCTTGTTTTTGAACCATTACTGTCTAGACATTGAACTGTTACTGTCTAGACATCGAACTGTTACTATCTTATTTTTAAACTATTACTGTCTGACCTCTCCTCAGATTTTTAACTATATCTGGAGTTATAGAATCCAATTCAAGCGAAATTTATGGCGTTGGAAAGGTAAGACATGAGGCTACAAGTTCTATGTTTTGAGAAGAACCTAGTTCTGCCTCTAAGATAGTCAAAATTTCTCATCAATGAACCAGACCTACTACCCTATAGGGTCTGTCATGACCCAGTCTCGGTTGGTGACCCATAACTGAAGTTCTATGACTCCAAATTGAGCAAGACCAATTTCATTAGTTAGTAAACATCCAAAACTACAATTTCTATGAAGAAACTTGATCCTAATTCCTTCATTCTCCTACCCAAAATCTCTTTGAAGGTCAAGAGATGAAACTGTCCAAATTCATCACCTTTCCATTTACACACAACACACGAAGTTCTTTACTTTAACAACTCTTACTTCCTCTTTTTTTTTTTTCAATTCAAGTCTAAGAACTCAATATAAATTTACGTCCAGGCATCAATTCATAATCGACTTGAAATGACTCATAAGACCAGGTTTATAATATCTTACCTGGTGCGAATCAAGGCTTCGATCCCTCCTTTTCTTTCTAATGACAGCTGACCCTCCCCTCTTCTCTTCTTGCTCAATTTTTTCTTGTTAATCCCTTTCCCATCAGGGATGGGTTCTTGAAATTTTGGTGTTTCTCTCTTGATTTGTAAAAAAAATAGATATAAAAACTCCCTCTTTTCTTTCTTTACGTAGTTGCAGATCTGTTTTTGGTGAGAATAGGAGTATTTATGCTCTATTATTATTCTTATTTGCATTTAGGCCCCATTTTCTTTAAGTGTATTCGTTCTTGCCCCCACTTCTTTTTAGTTTAGTTTATTTTCTTTAATTTAATCCAGCCTTGGTTTTTTTCTCGGGATTTACATCTTCCCTCTTCAACCGGCCACAGGCCATGATCTCCCTCATCAGCACAGATGCGACACAGCTCCCCTCATCGGCGCAGACCAGCCTTCAGCAGTAACCCCCGCTGTCTTCCTCATCTCCTCCCCACCAGCCTTGCAGTGGCGTCTCCTTCCCATCACAGCAACACCGCCTCCTTACTCACAACGTTGGGTCCTCCACGGCAGATATGCCACCAGGGAAGAAGAAAAGAACAGCAGATAGAAAGCAAAAAATAAAAGCAGATCTAAAACAGAAAACAAATCGACTGTTTGTGGTGTTTTCTTGGCTTTACAGGTGACGTTGTTTCTCACCGCCGGCGAGGGCGGGAAGAGGGGATGAAGCTGTGACTGACCCCTGCTTGCCTGCATCTCCGGCTGCGGCGCGTGAACCCAGGCGCTGCTAGTGGCGGTGGCGCGTGGAGCAGACACGCCCTACTGTTCAAAGGCCCAGAAACCTTCCTCAGCACTGTTCCCGCAGATTCCAGGAGGCTTTGAATTTTTTATAGGTTGTTTTTGTAATTTTTAAATTGTTTAATGTAATTTTGTTTAGTTTTTTTTTGAATTTTTATAATTTATAGTTTGTATGTAAAAAAGGAAAAAAGAAAAAAAAAGAAAAAAGAAAAAAAATATAGTAAAAGTGAATGTGTGTGTTTGTATTTGTTTTATGGATGTTTTATTTTATTTTATTATAAAATTGTAAAGAATAAAGAGGGGTGCTGAGGAAGGTCAAGAATTATGAACTTTCATGTAAGTCATATTTCTAATATTCGATGAAAAAAACCAAAATTTTTAAAACTTATTTAACACATCAAAGCCATGAAGCAGCTTACCTCAGGTAGGGTGCGTTAGGGGTGCTAATACCTTCCCTAACCATAACCAGTCGCTTACCCGTGAATCTCTGACAAGACCAGTACATCTGGGTTTCCTAATAGCCCTCAATTAAATACTAGGTGGCGACTCCCAAGAACCAATCAAGCCAGTGAAACGAAGAATCGCCAAGTTGCCGCTCGGGTGACGTGCGACAAGCTGTATTGCTACTTGTCTTCGATTCCTAATCGATATGTTATTCCTAATATGCTAGTGGTTTATCTACATGGGTGAGTGATGCGAATCTCTTGATCACGTGGTCAAGCAAATCTTAATGAATATGATACTTCCTCAAGAAATCTGAAAACAAGGTTTTAGAACTTTGACTCAAAGTTAACCTATAACTAACAACTGGAGGTATTGGAATTCATGAATTGATGCTACAAGATCAATTATACCTTAATAAGTCAGGTTTACTTCTTTCTCATAGCAAAGAACATGTTTGCTTCAAGCAAAACACAATAATATTATTAATTTGAAGGTTGCTAAAATTCACAACAAGGAAAACATTATGTAGTCCTAAGATCACGATTGAGCTTTTAGCTAACACAAGCCTAATGAATAAAACATACCTAAAACACTTAATTTGGGCCTAAACAAAGACAATTGAACTTAAGAACCTAAACTGAACTTAAGAACCTAAACTGAAATATTATGGCTCAAATAATACTTAAAACAACATAAAAACTAAGTAAAATATTTAGAATAAAACAAGGAAACAATCATCCCCCAAAATCATTCATAGCTTGATTAATTTCCTTGTGTAGTTGGGTCTGACTTGCATAGGAATAATATGTGTTTGTCATCCCTTTCCAACCTCTTTCTATACTTGGAATATATTGCCTTGAAAGTTTGATCTTCTTCCCTTATTTGGTTGAATTAATGTTTTCAAAAATAGGAAAGAAACACATACAAACATTCTGTAACAATTTAGCATTCATTATAACACAATGATAGACCCTTCGTAATACTCGTACAAACATTCCATAACAATTTAACATTCATTATAACACAATAAAAATCTTTCACAGTACTCGTACAAACATTTCATAATAATTTAACATTTATTATATCACAATAGTAGATCCTTCCGTACAAGCGTTCCATAATAGTTTTGTACTAGCTATAACACGTTAAAAGATCCTTTGTAATAAATTCACTTTAGGGAATTAACGTTATGTTAGAAAGGGTGGAAGCCACCTACCTGTTCATCCCGTGAGGTGTCCTTGTCCGGTCACAGGTTCAATCCCGGTCGCACCACCCAACACATCAATGATCACAAATCAACACATTCGCATTTGATATTCATATAACTCGTCACCATACATATTCTAAAAATATGCATATTCACATTCAAGTGTTCCACATATTACACAATCATACAATGAAATCGTTACAAGCATTTACATCATTTTTGACATGGAAGTTTGTCGCAGAAAATGGTTAGCAAAAGCTGATTTCTTTGGTGACACCAATTCGACAAATAAAACCGATTCACCGGTGACGCAGTCCGGCAAAGTGAAAAACTGATTCGCTGGTGACCTAGGATTTGGCAGCGAAAACTGATTCGCTGGTGACACAAAATTCACCATCGAAAACTGATTCGCTGACAACTCAGAAATCATCAATGCAATCTAGTCCTATGACTGGCGCTGAAATTGTTAGCACACATAGGCTACTGCTGACTCAGAAATCATTGACGAGAACTGAGTCGCGGTCGACCCAGAAATTATCAATGCAATCTGATTCTACGGCTGACACTGAAATCGTTAGCGCACATGTCCTACTGTTAACACAAAAATCATTGATGTAAACTAAGTCCATACCGCCTCAGAAATCATCAACGCAACTTAGTTCTATGGTTGATGTTAAAATCATCAGCGCACATATCATATTGTAAACATAAAAATCATTAACGAAAACTGAGTCGCTGTCAACTTAGAAATCATCAACGCAAACTAAGTCGCTGCCGATTCAAAAATCGTTAGCGACAAGGTGAGTCATTTCTGGTTTTGCCTTCTCCCTAGGCTACATGTAAGGTTTACACTACGTGTTTTTCCTTATATTACAACATAGCAGGATATAATCATCACCCACCACACTCTAATCGTCATACATTATTATGCAACATAAAAACAACATCTCCGTAAGTACATTTACTAAGGTTTCTCCCAAATCATCACTTCCAAGATCGACACTTAACATTGCTACAACTATACATTCTTATATTCACAATTGTATCCAACCTAGCTGAATATAATCATCACCCACCACACTCAAATCGTCATACATTATTATGCAACACAAAAACAACATCTCCGTAAGTACATTTACTAAGGTTTCTCCCTAGTCATCGCTTCCAAGATCGACACCTAGCATTGCTACAACCATACATTCTTATATTCACAATTGTATCATGGTAATTAATGCACCTATATAACTAATATGATTATTCAACACATAAAGGTTCTATTTCCAATTCATCTCATGTCATTCTAACTATGTTTATCATGCATAGTTTCCTTCATGATTCACAAACATTTATAAGAATGCCATTCTATTCTTGTTGCCGAAACCTTGTTGCCCATTACTCCTTAGTTTGTACATGCAATTTCATCATATTTTATCACAAATATATTCATAATAACATTTCTCAATGCATACCTATTCGCATGTTTCACAAACATACATGTTCATTTATTATACAACGAAACCAAAGCATTAGATCATGATGTAATTTTTATTACTGCTCCAGCATGATTCTAAGGCTTACTAACAATATAATTTTACACTTAACATCAATCCAACTCATTTTCACATAACTTCAACCACCACGTATGCAGAATTTATGTCATTAACACAAGTATAATCATAATAATCATGCCGCAACCACATTCTCATTCATTTGAACCAGATTCATGCAAGTTCATTAATCTCATAATAAAATCAAAGCATGAACATCAATATAATTTCAACTCCAGCATAAAGATGTTTTTAGGAGTCCAACAAGACCACAATCCAAGCATTTTCATCATTCCATTTGATATCCCATACAAATTCATCAATCATTTGTGAGAATTAAGACATAAACATCAATTTAGTTTCTGTTTAAGCTTCTACATGTCCTTAGGAGTTCAATAAGGATATAATCCATGTATCTCTTCATTTCAATCCTCATGCCATCCATCCCTTCCATTTTGGTCGACCCCTTACTTACTTTTTCACATTCAAAATCACACACACTCATTCATTTCTTTGTAAGAATCTGCACATATCTTCATTTGTCCATCATTCCATTTAGGTTCGTCACTCCTAGTTTACTAAATCTTGAGATTAAATGTAAAGGTCTTAAACTCTCATTCTCGAGTTCTTTCCCTTCCCTTTTGTTCGAAATTTAGGGTAATACCCAACCAAGGAATGGTGTTGGCCTTACCTTACATTACTGGACAGTCTTAGTGCAGGTTTGATGGTTGTTTTTCTTCTTCATTTCAATTTTCTCCTCTATTGCAGCAGTCGGCCCTTCCAGCTTACTTTTCTTTCATGGTTTTCTTTCCTTTCTTCTAACTCTCTTCTCACTAAACAGTCAAGAGGGCTTGCATGCAGGCTATCTTGGTTCTGTTTTGGAAAGAGAGATTGTTGCAGCCAAGGCTGCTGGCTAGATGTTTTTGGGAAAGAGGAAGGATCATTTTCTCTTCTCCCATTGCATTTATACCCTTCTTAAATGAGAGGGGGTGTTTGGGTGCTGGTTATTTTTGGTTTCTATCCCATTATTGGGTTATCTTAGGGTTGGTTATATCCTCTATAATCCCCTTTACGATAGGTCGGTTTCTCCCCGCACCAATTTCCTTAAAACAAGTCGGTCTGTTTCCTTCACTTTCTTTCTAGCATAGGCCGATCTAACACTAAATTTTTGTTTAGCTTTACAAATACCCTCACTTAGCTGAATGGTCTTCCCCTCAAACCCAAGCTCCCAACAGAATCCCTTTCATGAGTAACCCAAGGTCGAGCCATAGTTTGAACTATATAATCCTCCCTTCTTTTGAAGGATTCGACCTTGAATCTAAAACATGAAAACCATCAACTAAAAGTACATCATCATTACAAAGCTAAAACAATATGTAATCACCAAAACTTTGTAAAACCTTGTCAATAAAGAATATGTTTTGAATAACCATCTCCTTCAAATACAAACTCTCTTTTTCAGCCCTTTTATCCTCTCTAAGTTTTAATTAATCCTCATAAACCTGCTTAGGAAATTAAAAAAAAAAACAAGAACTATATATTTCTCATCCTTCACAAACAAAAACATATTCTAAAATCCGTCATACATAGCTTTCTTATCATACTACCAAGGCCTACCCAATAATAAGGGACCAACATGCATAGGAACTACATCATATAACACTTCATCACAGTATTTCCTAATGGAAAAAGATACAAGAACTTGTTTATGCACATTCACCTCTCCATAATTAGTTAACCATGTAATTAATAAGGAACATGATGTTTAGTAATTTGTAAATTCAACATATCCACCAAATTTATACTAGCTATATTAGTGCAACTACCACTGTCAATGATCGCTACATACCTTATTCTGCACATGACACCTCGTATGAAAGATGTTTCTCCTTTTCTTCTACAAACCTCTCACCTTTACATGTATATTAAGTGCTCGTTTCACCACAAGTACATTTCCCTTAACAGAATACTCAATACACTCATCACTAGCAGTCGCCAAAGGTGACACCTTTACCTTAACGTTATCCTCATCTTCAGACTCCATCTCATCATGGGCTTTTATAACCATGACCCTCTTATTTGGACACTATGAAGCAATATGATCAAAACCCAAAGAATGATAACATTTAATGTCACAACTATAAGAAGTTGAAGTCTCAACTTTACCTTTACCATATGTGAAGGTGTCTTTCTTCTCTTTACGAGTCTCGTAACCCCCTCATAGTAGGTTGAACTTGGGCAGCCATATCTCTCCTTGAATTAGGCTTCCAAGATGAAGAAGTGCTCAGATGAATGGTGGTCGTGCTCCTCCTCTCCTCTTAATATGTCTATCCATTATCATGACTATATGCATCATGTCCTTCAACTCTATAATTTCTGATACTGCTATTATATGCTCAGTGTTGTAACTTCACAACATTCGCGACCTCGTGATTCAGCTTATTAAGAAACCTAGTCATAGTGGTCTCTCTATCCTCCACTACATTAGTCTGAATCATTATGACCTCCATCCCCTTATGATACTCATCAACACTCCTACAACCCTAGCTTAAACTCTGTAATTTCTGATACAGCTTTCTATAATAGTGATTTTGTACGAATCACTTCCTCATTAAAGCCTTTATATCAGCCCATGTATCTATAGGTCTTTCCCCATTCCTCCGCCTAAAAGTCACAATCTAATCCCATCATACTACAACATAATCAACAAACTCAATTGCCATAATTTTCACCTTTTTCTACTTAGAACAAACATGGCAATCAAAGATTCAATCTACCTTCTTCTCTCACTCCAAATAAGCTTCAGGATCGTTTCTACCTTAGAAACTAGGAATTTTTAGTTTAAAATCCCTATCTACACCCATAGCACCACGGTTTCCTAAATCACCCAAAATCATCTCCTTGGCCGAACTAACCAACCCTCATAACCTTATGAAACCTATGATTCCTAGGCTATTGAATTTTATTCCTATGGCCCCAAGATGCTACATCATCATCCTCATCACCTATCACATCAAAACCAATGTCAACAACTAGACTAACATGCCTCTCACGCCTCCTAACATGATTTCCATCTTGATCAGCCCTATAACGTTCCTCATCAATAACACGCTTTTCCACCCTTTCCAATATTTCATGCATTCTTCCCATCACCAAATTAAACCACTCTACCATTAATGTCAGACCTTGAATCTAAAGTTGTAGTTGGTTTGTCTCCATTTGAGGTGGTTTTTCTTGCTTTTTCTCAGCCATTGTGAATATGTAAAATCTTGTTAGTGGTATAATAAAAACAAAATTGTATTTCCTCCCCCACTCCCTCAGGTGTTTACTCTCCTCTCATATTTCACTCAAAGCCTTTAATTATAAGTAAATTCAATGGTGGAAGTCTGTATTGATAGCATTCGTAGAAATAATATCAAGACGAGGTGAAGACATGACATAAATAGAGTTTCGATACAAAAACACTAATTTGAACTGAATATGGACCCTAGACCAAACGATGTCCAATTGAGCTAAAAACTTATATCTAGTGCGTTTTCAACCCAAATAAATAGAATATCAATTTTTACATAATTACGACAATGTTTGATATGTTGATGTGAAAGAAATAAGTAACAACCCCTTTCTAATCTAAATCTAGATCTAGTGCATTTTCAACCCAAATAAATAGAATATCAATTTTTACATAATTACGACAATGTTTGATATGTTGATATGAAAGAAATAAGTAACAACCCCTTTCTAATCTAAATCTAGAACCTTAAGAAATTGATACCCGAATGAGTTGAAAATTTATAATTGGTTTGTTTCCACCCTAAATAACCAGAATATGAATTTTGAGTCAATTCTGAGGTGTTTTAATTGGCTGACATGAAACATATGTAATCAAACTAGATTTAACCCAACTAACATTTTTGGTGTGTAATTCTTCTTCTTCTTTTTTTACCCTAAGAAGAACAATAATAATGAGAATAAACAAGAAATCATGCAGGAAATAAAAAAATATGATTAAAACTTACCCTAAGGATTCTAACCGAAAACAAAGATGCAAGGATGAAGACGAAACTAACACTAAGAAAAACACGGAAATGAAAACACAAGAAATAAGGGATATAACTCGATCCGGAGCCTAACTTTGATACCAATTAATACGGACCACTTGATCACGTGATCAAACAACCCCAATACTTCCCCCGAAAGCTAAAAATCAGGTTTAAGAACCTTAACCCTAAGTTAACTTGTAACTAAGAACTAGGGGTATCAAAATTCACAAATTGATGTCATAAGGTCAGTTATACCTTAATAAGTCATGTTTTCTTCTTTGTCACAATAAAGAACACATTTGCTTTAAGCAAAACACAATAATATTATTAATTTGAAGGCTGCTAAAATCCACAGCAAGAAAAGCATTATATAGTCCTAAGATAAATAAGCTTAATGGACCCATATTGGGTTGAAAACCATTGGGCTTTTAGCTAACACAAGCCTAATATCTAAAACAGACCTAAAACACTTAGTATGGGCTAAAACAAACCTAACTGGATTTAAAAACCTTAACTGAAATAATATACTTAAAACAACATAAAAACTAAGTAAATTATTTAGAATAATACAAGGAAACAATAAGCTCCCAAAACCATCCCTAGCTTGATTGATTTCTTTGTGTAGTCAGGTCTGACTTACGTAGGAATAATATGTGTTTGTCGCCCCTTTTAGACCTATTTTCATGGTTGGAACATGCTTCCTTGAATACTTGATCTTCTTTTTTATTTGGTCAAATTAATGCTCTAAAAAATATGGAAGAGAGTTGTTAAATTCTTTTTTTTTAAATCATTTCACAATATTCCTTTAAAGGAAGGAAATCCTGCAAGAGAAAGGAAAGAAGACAACAAAGAAAGTCCTTTAAAACTTGTCGCCTCTTGTTCTCCTTGTAAGGAAAGGAATCCTTGCTTGTAATGGACAAACAAATAGGAGAATTTACTCTCACATGTTGCCACACCTTGATTTCCATGTTAGATATAAAATTGTTATCCAATATAAAGACACAATAATCCCTCTCCAATTCAGCATTGTAACCACCCATCATGAACTCAAACTTAGCTAGGCTTTTTGACAAATCTTTGTCGTAAAAGGACCATAATATCTTAAAATTTTAGCCACTTTTGAACCCCATATAGCCCAAACTCATGCACATCCACAAGGCCCAAATCAAATCTGGCTAAAACCAACTCTTTTATAATTGGGTTGAACCCATCAACACCAACAAACTTAATCTAACCAATTGCATCTCAACTTGAAAACCCAACATGGTCGAATGAAATACAAATTAAAATTTAAGGGAAACCCCCACTTGGCTGAATAGTTCTTCCTGTTAAACCCAAGCTCCCAACTGAATCCCCATCATAAGTTACCCATAGCCGAATCTTAGGCTGAACCATATCAGAAAGAATAGGTCTGCATAGGTCAAAGAGGATCATTCTTCTACGTGACTATGGTTTGTCTTCGAACAAGAAGACAAAGAGTGTAGTTAGGTATTTATACAATCATGTCCTTTGAATTTATGGGGTCAATCTTGACCTTTCAATATTGTTATACATTTTGTACAACATGCTCATACTGGCTACCTTGACATGCTTTATAGAAGGGCAATGTGGAGGGTTTTGGCCTGAGATTCTGCCAAGGTAGAGAAAAAAAACAAAAATTAATGCATGTTGCAAGTCTGTTCATGTAGGAAGAGGAAAAAGTTTATTTGGCCTTGCCAAATAGACATCGTTTTGAACTCTTTTTTTTTTAATTTTTTAGTGAAACACATTGTTTCAATTATGCTCTCTTTTTTTCCTTTCATTTTCCATGCTGGTCTTTACATTTTTAATTTCTTTATTTTCAGTCAATTTTTACTTTTCTCCTAAGGTTTTTTTTTTTTTTTAATTTAGCCCCTAATTGCATTCAAGACATTCCCTCAATATTAGTGCCTTTTACAATTTAGTCATTAATTTTTAGATTTTAACCAATATCACCTTTTTTTTCTCTCAATTCCTTCACAATTTCACCTCTGATTGTATTAAGAATAGCCCTTCAATTTTAACATTTTTTCAATTCGATCCTTGACCTTTTAATTTGTGATTTTATAGTAATTTTCTCAATCTTGATTTCTCTCTTCAATTACACCCTTAAATGAATTAATAGAACTCTTAAATTTCAGTGTTTTTTTTTTAATTTTTGTCATTGGTTCTTTAATTCATTTATTTTTGATTAAATTGCATATCAGTTTTAATTTTTTTTCAATTAAGCCCCTGGTCAAATTAATAAGACCCCTAAATTTTAGTGTCTTTTCCTTTTTGGCCCTTGGTCCTTTAACTCTTTTATTTCTAGTCAAATTAAGTTTTTTTAATTAAGCCCTTAATTATTTCTTGAAGTTATTCCTAACCTTTTAGTACCTACTCTAGCTTAGCACTTACTTTTATAAATTTATTATTTATCTAATTTTATCCATAATTGTATTTTTCTTTCTTTCGTTGATTTTGTTTTATTTATTTCTTTATTATGATCATTTCTCAACAACTGTAAAAAATCTGTTAAATTTTATTTTGTTTTTTTAAAGAGATAAAAATTGAGTGATGACAACATGAATATATAAGTGTTAGCAATTGCCTAGTAGTATGGTGGACATATGGTGATAAACTGTCTAATTGCATGATGGACAATTGGTAGGTTGTCTTCAGATATATCTAAATACAACTTTCATATAGTTTTTTTTGTAATAAGTAGTCAAGATGAATTGTGTTGGCAAGAAGGTATCTTGTAAAAATTATATAATAGGTTTTGTTTATCTTTTGTTAAGTATAATAAAAGTTGGGAATGATTCATGTAAATTGCTTTACATTACATAATGACTTTTGTGTTCCAATTGCTATAACATGCGGGTATGAGAACTTTTATTGGGATATAAAACTCCTAGTTGTAGATAAACATAAGCAAATTGGTGAGAAAATCTAAATTTAAAATATTTAGATTTATGAATTATGACATCTTTAATTGTTTTTAGTTTTATTAAAATTATTAAATAAACACCTTTTAAAAGTATAGATACATATTTGTGAGGTAAAAAAAATAGAGAAAAGAATATTAAATAAAAAATAAAAAATATAGTTTATTAGAAAATTTATCTGAATTTTCATTAATAAAAGTTACATAGTTATAAAAAGAAAAAAATAATGGGGCAGACATAGTCATGGGACCATGTAGATGTAGTGTGTGTTTGATATTGTTGTAACTTTTAATATTATATTTTTTAAAAAATAGATTAAAAAATAGTTTTAGTTATAGTTTAAAAAATTAAATATAGAAAAATACGTGATTTGTTGAAACTAATATGCAATAAATTTTTATACAAAAAAAATAAAAAATAAATTATTTTAACTTCTATAAAATCAAGTTTAAAATGCTATCATTATAAAAAAAACATATGTGATAGGATAAAAACAAAGATACAAAATGGTATTGTGGTAACACCACCACATTAATAACTTCATACTTGACCCGCGCTTTACTGTTGATTAGATATTTTTTTCAAATAAAAAAATTATATACACAAGTTTTTTTGACATGTTTTTGTAGTTAAAAATTTTCTAAGTGAAAATAATTTTTTTTATGCATACATGTAATCAAATAAATTGAGAACTATGTGTGTTAATAAATAAAAAAAACCCATAAACGATAAGAAATAATAAAAATGAAAAAATTGAGGGATAAATCTAGATCAAGATATTTAATCTCGTAAGTTGGGACATTTACTCAATTGTGTTTGCTAAATTTATTTATTAAAATATTTTTTTATTCAAGCAAACAATAATATAAATAAAAACACAAATGAAATTGATTCAATAAAATAAAAGGGGAAAAAACACTACATAAGGCTATACATATTATAAATATTATCTGAAAATAATTTTTTTTAAATAAAGTTTATTTATACAAAAGGTAAAAACAATTCTGATGAATTAAAAAAACTCTTCAGAATTTTAATGAATAACAAAAAAATAAATGTTATTTAAAAAAAGCTCTCTAAACAAAATGAAAGAGAGAAATGATATTAATTTAAATATTAAAAAAATTAGAGAAAAAACAAAAAAAAATTAATTTAAAAAAAATTTCAAAAAAATAATTTAGAAAAAAAAAAAGCAAAAGCTGAGCACTGTTGAGCCTCTCAAGCCAGGATAACCTCCCTGACCCATTTTGATAAGGCCCACGCGTGGGCCTGTTTTATTAGGCCTGCACGACTAGGTCCTTATATTTTTTTATTTCAACTGGGATGGATGACATGTTATTAGCTGCAAATTTTTATGAAAAAAAAATCAGACGACGCGTCATATTGTTCACCCCAATTGTTTTTGAAAAAAAATTAAACGACGAGTCGTTTAATTTGCACAAATTCCAGCCACGACATTAGTTAGAAAATCAAGGCTTAAGTTGTTTTTACACCAAAACATGTTTCTCAATCTATTTTGACCATAAACACCTACAAAACACCTTAAAAACCATGATAAACATATCTATAGTCTCAAAAAAACAAAAAAAAAAAAAACCATCCCAAAAATCAAAATCAACCCGAAATAAAAAATCAAACTGAGTTCAGATATATTATTTTCATGAACTTTAAAGGTAAAAAAACAAATGATATGAATTTCCTTCATTAAATGAAACAATTTGATACAAACATTAACTGTTTTGGTGATCTAAATCAGTACCAATGATATTTCTCTCTCTCTCTACTACTGGAATCTAGTGACCTCTCTCTCTTCTTTCTCAATCAGGGACTAAAAAATAAACTTTTGTACCAAAATTAAATTTGAAAAAGATTGAGGCACCAAAATCATATAGTTTGTGTTATTTTAAAGTTAGAGGATTAAAGTGTATATTTCTCCAAACTTTTAGCACGCCACCCATGTTTGTAGTCTTTTTTTATTTCACTCTTTATTCTTTTAATTCCACTATTGACTAAAAAATCAGAAATAATTGACCTTAATTTATGATTAAATTATCTAAAATAAAACTTTAAGAACCAAAATGAATGGTTAAAAAATAAAAAGTGTCATCCATAATATTTTTTTTTGGGTGGGGTTGAATAGTGTCGGCTACGAAAGGTTCACCCCATTACATTTTAATTTTTAAGTTAATAATAATCAATCTGGACCATTTAATTAAATCAACAATGATGATTCTTTTTCTGATAATAAAATAAAATACCCCTCATCACTCATCTTTATAGCCCATAGTTGTCACGATGATCTCATATCATGATTGATCTTACTTGTTGATCAACAATGTCTCTTTTTTTTGTGTGGATAAATTTAGTAATTAGTCTAAAAAATATAAATAAATGATAAAATAATATAAAATAAAAAAATTTAGTTAAATAGCAGGGTTTGAAAATATCGTGATATTTTAATAATATCAATTGGCATACTATAACAAACTAAAAGATAAAAAAGAAGAAAACCGAAAGTTGCTGAGAGACCCAAAATCCAATCAACACTCAACAACAAGGTGAATCAGCCATTTATTTTGTGTATCGACAAACAATTACTTAACAAGAAAAAAATCCCACCCCATGAAACTTTGAAAAATACATGCTTTCTTGAATTCTACTACATGTCCAAGTCCTAGATTACACTATCTTTGTTGTGTTGTTGATGGTGATGGTCATAGTAGTATTGTGATATTCTCTGACGGGTAACATAGAAGGTTGATAATTCAGCCATTTGGGTGCAAAAGGAGAATGTCTTGGTGCGAAGAAAGAAATTTTTGGTGTAACTGTTTGTATTGGAGGAAAACCGCCATTTTGTTGCCGCCTGAACCCGACACCTTCTCTTTACCTTCTCCTCTTCCCGATTGGTCTCAAGGTACCCCCATTTTTCATCAATTTTTATTTTCTAGTCTTCTTATCTCATTTATTCTATGATGGGTTCTGATTTGTTTTCTGGTTGGTGGGTGTTTTCGGTTTATTGGATTTTTGCTTCTTCATATAAACATGGATCATTCATGGGCTTATGCTTTTTTTTTGGATGGTTTATTCGGTGTTCTCTTTCTTCCTTCTTCCCTTAGATGTACATGAGTGACTGTATATAAGCATTTGATCAAGCCCGAGTTTAATTGCTGACGTTTCATTTCTCATGAGGATTGGAACTTCGCCATGTTTTTTCAACATGCTTGTTTTCTTGTCAAGTTGGACTCTGTTGTTTTGTTTGTAGTCTACTTTTTGGTTGGCCGATTTAAAGAAGAAACATTTGTGCAAAGATTTTGTCAATTAGTCTCTAGAGGCAAAAGTTTTCCGTTAATCTCTCTTCACTTTCTTGGCTCACATTCGCGAATCTGAATGTGATTCAAGCTTTGCGGCGTTAAAAATGGTATTTTTTTTCTTCAATTATATTCCTAGGATAAAGAAGGGTATTGTCCTGAATTCAATCATTTTGGATCATTTTTTGTATGCTCTTCATACCTTATTCATACTTTCTTCAATTTTTCCCATGTTACTTTAATTACCAGGCAAATCATTTAAACGAGGATGTCCTCTATAAATTATAAGGCATCATGCACTCCTTGTTGCAGCCCGGAATTTTATTCTTGTTTTATTCATATATTAACATGACTGGTAATTCTCAGCTTCAAGATGTTTTCCCTTTGCTTTCTCGCCTTTATATACTTACATATATATATTAAAAAAAAAATATTGCCATCTTGTTGGTGGGGAGCATTTCACTTGATTTTGCTTTGTCCTTATGCATGTGTAGGTTTGGCTAGATTTTTTTGGCCTCCTAATGAATGAAGTTGTATGACAAGTGGTTTTCGAGGCTATTGTGCATTTGTTTGTTTTTGCCATTTTTTCCCTATGCTAATGCACATGGTTGTCTTTTTTGTTATTTCATTGCATTATTGTTTTGAATTCCATGGGATCAAATACGTCCAAAATTCTATCCCGCAGCAACTTCACCCTTTACCACCTTCCCGTCTCTCTTCTTTCCTCCATATATTCTTCTGATAGGATCCTCTGTTTCTGTTTGATAATGTTGTTGCAAGTAAATTCCCTTGGCTTTATTCAAGTCTTTGAAGAGAGATGAGGAAATTTCTATTAAGTATTCTTGAAACTATTCCCTCCTGAGAACTATACAAGCTTTTAGTAGTTATTTGATCGTATTTACATCTGAAAAACTCCGAGCACCCACAAATTCTCTTGTTAGTGTTTCTAAATACTGTCACTGACATCTGTGTCCATGTTTGTTTCTTGAGTTGTTGCTGCTATACGAAATAAATGGAAAAGCCTCCTTTTTTGTTTTTCTGTGGGGAGTCTTCTCTTTGCTTTTATTGCCATACTCTGCTATTGAAGCCTCAAAATTTTGTCATAGTTTTAAATGCCACAAATTGGAAAGTAAAAGAATAGTAAAATAGAGTGTTGAAGAGGAACCTTCAAGTTAGAAATGTAGTTTGCTTAATGGTTTCTTGTTTTGTTTACCGCTAACTTCAGGCCAAGGATTTGCTTCTGGAAGAATAAACTTGGGCAAAATTGAAGCCCTCAAAATCTCCAGGTTTGAGTTCATTTGGAGCAGCAATCTCTTGCAGGACAAGAAAAAAGGAGTTTCATTCTATAAGCCTGTGGGAGTGCCTAATGGATTCTACAGCCTTGGCCACTATTGCCAATTCAACAATAAGCCCTTGTGGGGTTTTGTTCTTGTGGTTCGTGAGGTGGCTTGTTTCGAGCCAGAAGCTGCCAATTCACCAACTCTTCTAAAACCCCTAGATTATACATTAGTTTGGAGTTCAGATGATGAAAGTGAGGAGAAGTATGGAGGATGTGGCTTCTTCTGGCTTCCTCAGGCTCCTGAGGGTTATAAGCCCTTGGGGTTTCTAGTCACCAACAATCCAGACAAGCCAGATTTGGATGAAGTACGGTGTGTTCGAGCAGACCTGACAGATGAATGTGAACCCTATCGTCTACTACTTGAATCATATTCTAAATTTTTAAATCTACCAGTTCGAGTTTTGAGTACAAGACCCAGCCATCGAGGAGTGCTAGGGAAAGGTGTTTCAGTTGGCACATTTTTCTGCGGCTACTGGACCTCTGAAGAGGAGTTGAATATTGCATGCTTGAAGAATTTAAACCAACTACATGCCATGCCAAACCTCCAACAAATACATGCACTCATGAAGCACTATGGGCCTACAGTTTTCTTTCATCCCAATGAGGTCTATTTGCCATCTTCTGTGCCATGGTTCTTGAAAAATGGAGCACTCTTGTACAAAGCTGGGGATTCATCTGGTGAACCCATAGATGCAGAGGGCACTAATTTGCCAGGCGGTGGAACAAATGATGGTGCATTTTGGATAGACTTGCCTTCCGATGACAAAAGAAATACTGTCAAACAGGGCAACTTGGAAAGTGCAAAACTTTACGTTCATGTGAAGCCTGCTCTTGGTGGGACTTTTACTGATCTTGCAGTGTGGGTTTTCTATCCCTTCAATGGGCCAGGTACTCTTAAAGTTGGACCATTGAATATTTCGCTTGGCAAGATTGGGCAGCATGTAGGCGATTGGGAGCATTTCACTCTCCGCATTTGCAACTTTACTGGAGAGCTGTGGAGAATATACTTCTCTCAGCACAGTGGTGGTGAATGGGTTGATGCTTATGATTTGGAGTACATAGAGGGGAACAAAGCTATTGTTTATTCATCAAAAAACGGACATGCTAGCTTCCCTCATCCCGGGTGTTACATCCAGGGTTCCACTAAACTTGGAATAGGAATACGGAACGATGCAGCACGTAGTAATTTATACGTGGATTCAAGCACCTGTTATGAAATTATTGCAGCAGAGTATCTTGAAGGTAGTGATTTCATTGAGCCTTGTTGGTTGCAGTTTATGGGAAAATGGGGTCCAACGATTGTCTATGGTTCAAGAATCGAGCTAGATAAGATAATTAATCATTTGCCCGTGGGTTTTAGATATTCAGTAAAGAACATATTTGACGGGTTTCCAGTGGAACTCTGTGGAGAAGAAGGTCCTACTGGGCCAAAGGATAAGAACAACTGGGTGGGAGATGAAAGAGGCTAGTTTCCTTTTCTCTGCTTTACTGCAGACTCTTATCTCATTGGCTTCATTGCTTTCTGTACTCATTACAACGGCTGTAGAAAGACTGAACTTCGAGGCTTATCGCATTGTATCTACATTTCTCATTCTTGATTATATATATTTATGTAACAATCGAGTTCGAGCATGGTTTCCCTTCAAGCAAATCAGTGATAGTGGATCGGCATGGGAGAGTCGAAGAAGAACAGGGCACTAGGTTGCCATTTATGCTGTCCAGTGATGTTGATGAATGAGTTGTAAGATTTTACCCCCACAAGGCAAAAGAAAAGAAAATATTACTCGAGAAAGATTTTGATTCCATATTTGATGATAGAAAATGCAGCATTTTATTTATTTATTTATTTTCCATTGTTGCTCTTGTAATGAAACTATGGAAAAAAAGATATATCTTGTGCTGAGTAAATTCTATGATTTAGTCTCTGTATTGTGTATGGTTTTATAATTTAGTCCTTGTAGTTTTGCAAGCCATAAGTTAAGTCCCTTCCACCAAAGTCTACTCACTTAGGCTTTTCCATTATGGGCCTTTGGCTCTCACTGCGGATAATCCGCCCGGTAAAGAAGACAACTGAGTCAGTTTTCGACTCGTGATTTCTTTCTCTCTTTCAATCTGCCTTTCCAGCAGGCCACATTGAGTTCGCAGCCTGTCTTTGCTATGCTCCAAAAAAAAACGTTGTTTATGGCGACGTTGACCAATCGGTGCCGCTAAATCCCAAACAGCAAATCGGTGTAGCGAAACCCAAATGCCATTTGTGCAAATCCTAAGAGAGAGATGTCGGCGAGAAGATTTATTTCCTTGTTCAAGGGCTCCCAAGCTTCCCAAATTCCGAGGTAACTAACGTTTCTCTTTTAGCAATAACCCACCCTTTTATTCTAATTTACTGCTTTTAATTTTGCATCGGTAGTGGAGTGAAGTCCTTGGATGAAGGAAAGAGCAAGTCATTTGGTCGAAAGGCAGTGTCTTTTGTGTAGGTCACAGTCCCGGGTGGTGTTGCTTTGAGTGCTCTTGATGATCTTGCTATTTATCATGGCTGTAGCAGGTACTTTGCTATTTATCTTGAGATGAATGATGTTACTGGGTTTTCAGAAAGTTTGATTTTATATATATATAGGATTGGAAAATTGATGCCTTGAAGACAATGTTGCTTTTGTTAGATGAAGACAATGCTGCTTGTTTTGTTTGTTGGTGTAATCCAGTGTAGTTTAGCAGTATTTCTTTGGACTAAGACAGCAGATTGGTGTCTTAAAATTGGCACGAATTGAGAGGTAAAGATGTTTCAAGCCTCTCTGTGCACGATTTTCCTTACTTGAATATGATTATTGAAGACGACCCCTTGTCTAGCATGCTCTTTTGCTTCAATTTTTAAGTGGATAAATGCAACATTTATTTGTGGTTTTTATATATTCCTAGAGCTTAAGAAAGATAACTTCTATCATGAGAAGAGTTTGTGATTGTTGAAAGCTAAAGTTGCTTTAACTTAACTCATTTTGATAAACACATTATCATTTTCTTTTAAATTTTTAGCAAGGCCATGGAGAAAGCCAGTAAAAAAGTATCATCGAGATCGCTCCATTTCTTAATTCTTGTATTATCTAAAGTCATATATAAGTTTAAAGCGGATCCAGTCAAGTTATCTTGGAAGAAATAGATGAGCAACTTGTCATTGTGTATGAGGACATTCCAACCCTGTGTACTTAACGAACTTCAACACTCTAAACTTCTTGAGTACCACTATATTCAATACAAGGCATATCTCAGCTGCTCTAACCGGGTCATAAACATCAAATCCCTCAACAACTCTCAACTTTTCCTCGCAAGTAGCCCACTTATCTTGTTCAGGGTGACTAGAAGATTTAATCCCATGGGATTCCCCCTAGTTAAATCTTGAGCAAGCATAATTGAGCGAGTCATCAGGATGCTTGTTGTTCCTTGTGGTCTGGTGGTGGCATTTGTCTTCAAGTTTTATAGGTCAATGATAGCTAGGGTTGCAAGTGGTGGTAGCGGAGTCGGCTGTTGACTGAATGTCTCTTGCGCTTGCGGGAGTTGCTCGAGTAAACTAGTCATCTGAGCCATACGTCGTCCAACTCATTTTGGTAATGAACCTCAAAGCGTGTCCTTTCTTCATTTTCTATCTTTTTATGAAGTCTAGTATTATAGACTTTAGCAGGGGGATCTATATTTCGAATACCTGTTGAGCACATCCTAAAATCCATAAACACAACTGCATATGGATGCATAGTTATGTATGATGATGCATGTTTGGATGTGGGTTAGCCAAATTTCTAGACTAATATATGACCATCATTTAAGCAAGATTTTCGATCCTTTCGTAATTGTAGAGGGAATTTGATCTAAGCCAATGCTTAATAAATTTATACTCATTAATACAATATGTTGCTCAGAAGATTGGTTCCAAGCCTTTTTCATTAATGTTTAATGACAACTTTTACATTTGAGGATCAGTTCATTCATTATCATTTAAAAAGGGGGCAAAGCCTTTGGTTTGTATATCTCTAAGAAAAACATCAATTTCAACTATACTTTATTGATATCGATTAAGATCTCTCCCAACTTGTCAAGTATTGAGATGAATTTTTCAGGCGTAGATAGAAGCTCAGACAATTTTCTCATCCATGTTACTCATTTTTCAGCTATACATTGTAATGTCAAATGATATTAAGGAAGGGAACAATTTATGTAAACTAATGAACACGGTATGAAAGACAGCAGAAAAGTATTGATAGAGGGAAAAATTCTAATAACTTTATTACATAAACCAAGAATTACAAGGAATAGAAAACAAGTAGCCTCACACCACTCAAGAGAATCACTCTCATATTGGAATCCCACCAAATACAAAAAGGTTTTCATTACAACATGTACTACCATACATAATATTCTATAATAAATAGAGTTACATTTGACGGTTATTTAATAGATAATTACTAATCAAAGATAAGAATAATGACAGTACAATTAACTTTTATTGCTACTTGAAAATATAAGATTATCTTCATTTATTGGATGCAAATTTCTCCTTATTGCCAACGTGTAATACTGGAATTGTAGCCTTCATAGAGTGTATTCCTTTACTGGAACTAGCTTGATCTTTGTCAAATCTCATCACACCCTTCTACATGCCTTTGCCCTGAATACTACCACTTTGATCATAAGAACTTGCATCAACTTTCCCACTCCCATTACACATCCTTCCTATGATGATTTGCCTTATTAGCATACTTAGCAGCTTGTTCTGCCATTTTACACCTGATGTTTCCATGTAAAAAAGATATAAATGTTGCAAAATCTAGATTGACTTCACTAGTTTTCTGAGGTAACGATAAAGAAGTGATGTTTGTAGGTATCTTAGGATGCAATCCATACACTAACTCAAAAGGTGTGTATCCCGTAGTCCTATTGATAAAGTTATTGCATGCAAATTCAGCCTGGGGTAGAACTAAATCCCAACTGACACCATGATCATTGGTTAAACACCTTAGAAGATTACCAAGACTCCTATTAATGACTTTAGTTTGGCAATCGGTTTGGGGGTGAAAAACACTAGAAAAAAAAAAGAGTTTTATCCCTAACTTAGCCCATAATGTCTTCCAAAAATAACTAACAAATTTGACATCCCTGTTTGAAACAATAGATAGTGGAAGGCCATGTAGTCGTATGATCTCTTTTAGAAATAAAGAAGCAATATATGATGTATCAAAAGTCTTATTGCAGGGAATAAAATGTGCCATTTTAAAAAATAGATCTACTACCACTATGAGTGAATCATTTCCTCGAACCGTCTTTGGAAGCTCCAATACAAAATCAATGCTAAAGTCAAGTTAGGGTCGTTGCAAAATAGGTAATGGAGTATAAAGATCAGCATTGGTTCTGTTTCCGTTGTTCAGATGGCAAATCCTACATTTGTTCATAATAGTATTAACATTCCTTTTCATACCTGGCCAATAAAACCTATCAATATCAAGTGAATATGTTTTGTCTTGACCAAAGTGTCTTGTTATTCCTTCTCCATGAAATTCTTGGATGATAAACTCTCGTAATGAACCCTTGGTCACATAAATGCAACCTCCTTTAGTTAAGTACGCATCCATGACAGTGTAATTTGCTACTAAAATAGGAGGGTTGTTGATTGATTTCTAAATTTTTTGAAAATCTGGATATTTAGAATAAGAGTTCTTCATTGAAACAAAACCTTATGGGTTAGTTGAAAGAATAATTAAAGAGTGAGATCTTCTACTAAATGCATCAACCATCTTATTTTCATGACATGTTTTGTGTCTGATAACAAAATTGAATTGTTGTAGAAAACTGATCCACCTAGGATGTCTGGGACTTAACTTATTTTGAGAATATAAATATTTTAAAGAGTCATGATCTGTAAACAAAATGAAATCACGGTGGGTAAGATAGGGCCTCCAATGCTTCAAGGTTTGAATTAGAGCATAAAACTCTAAATCATATGTTGAGTGTTTCTTTCTAGTGTCATTTAATTTCTCATTGTAAAATGAAATGGGATGTCTAGCTTGGCTTAACACACCTCCAATGCCTACATGAGATGCATCACAAGAAATCTCAAAGACTTGGGAAAAATTTGGAAGCTTTAAAACAAATGCCTATTTAATCTTTTGTTTAATGATCTTGAATGCTTTGGTTGTCATAGGAGTCCATTTAAAAACTTTAGCTTTCAAGCATTTTGTAATTGGAGTCATAATGGTGCTGAATGCTTGAATAAATCGTCGATAAAAAGTGGCTTAACCATGAAAGCTACGAACTTTAAAGAAAGATTATTCTAATCTTCTCTAGATCAACTTCCACACCTTGTTGCGATATAATAAATTCCAGGAAGTTTATCTTTGATTGGAGAAAAGAACACTTGTTGAAATTTGCATAAAACTTTTCTTATTGTAGTACTTGTAGGATTTGTTTCAGATCTTGAAGATGCCCATCCATATGTTGGCTGAAAACAAGTATGTCATCAAAGTACGACAACACATCTGCTTAGATAGGGTTTCAAAGTTTGAGTCATCACCCTCATGAAAGTGTCTGGTGTGTTTGTTAGGCCAAAAGGCATCACTAACCATTTGTATAGCCCATCCTTTGTCTTAAAGGCTATCTTCCATTAATCTCCAGGTCTGAGATGAATTTGATGGCAACCACTTCGTAAATCCAGTTTATAGAAGACTTTGCACTCCTCAATTGATCAAGCATATCGTCCAATCATGGGATTGGAAAAACAATACTTGATAGTAATCTTATTCACTACTCTACTATCACTGCACATCCTCCAGCTGCCATCTTTTTTTGGGTGAGGAGGGCTGGAACAACATAGGGACTTAGGCTTTTCCTAATAAATCTTTTATTCACCAGCTCCTACACTTGACGTTGTAACTCTTTATGTTCTGTTGGGATCATACGGTAATGTGGTAGGTTTGACAAGAAGGAACTAGGTACTGGATCAATGGCATGTTGAACATCACGTAAAAGATGTAATTGCGAAGGGATATCTTCTGGGAAAACATCTTCAAATCGTTGTAGAAAATGTTGAAGAGCTGCTAGTAAAGATTCTCTTACAGTCAAAGACTGGCTGGTAAAGATTCTTAGTGGAATAAAAAATAGATCTTAAACATGGTCATATCTTTGTTATCCCAATAGTCAAAGACTGGTTGCAGATGTTCTTAGTTAGGCCAGCAGGTTCGTACATGAGTAGAACTATTGGGAAGCCTTACGAGGGCTAGTTGATCTTGGTTGACCAATGGCTCTTTCTTTCTCTAGGGTTTGTGGGAATATGTTAGGAAGGAAGAAGCAAACTTTTTTTCTTCACACGAGTCCCCATCAGATCAAAGAACTGGCTTGACCAAAGAAAAGAGGAGAGCTGTGCCAATTAGACTGAATGCGGTATGAGATTAGTAGCAAGTCTTTAATCCTTCAACTATTGTCTTGCAAATAAGTATAAACACAACTTGACTATTAAGTAGTGTTCTATGGAATTTTTGAGGGGATAAAATCATTGCTGACTTCTGTGGAAACTCTATGATAGGGAGCGGTTCTAAAATCAACCTCTTATTATTGAATATCAATGAATAAGTGTTGTTAAATCCATTATAACTCACCTTTATGTCTTACATCCATGGTTGGCATATGAGCAAATGATATACTGTTATTAGATGTATATCACTTCAAACTTCATCTTGAAAATGACCTCCCAAAGAAAATGACAATAGACAACGATATTGGACCATAATAAGATGTTTGTCATTGCTTCAACTAACTTTATATGAATTATGATTTTTCCCTTCTGTAGGTTTAGTTTCTCCATATTCTCGGTAGAAATTACATTGAGGGCACTCCCATTGTCAATAATCACATTAAGTGCCTTGCCCTTATATGTTACCCTGGTATGAAATATATTTATCCTCTTACAATCATCTTTTAATTGTGTTGTAGGAGTTGCTTAACTAGATAACATTATGTGGACTACACAAAGAGGCTATTCAGAAGCTTGTAACCTTTCTTCTTCAAACTCTTTAATTTCTTCTTCCACAGTTTCCTGATCTCCAATTGAAGACTCAAGAACTACTTCAGTATTCATTTCAGAACCAAGCATTACCTTTTTTTCTTTTGTAGGACATACTGCTACAAAGTGTCCATAACCTTTGCATTTGGAGCACAATGGTCTCGATGCATTGGTACTTGTCTTACTTTGATCTCAATATGAAGGTGCACTCTTGACAGCATTCATGTTCCTTCAAACATTGTTCTACAAGGACGTTGGTTTGGAAGCTCCACACCAATCCCTAGTCAATTTGCCTCTAGTGATTGTTTGTTGTCTCTCCAACTATAGAGCTAACTGGTATACGTCTAAGTTGTTATTCTATATTTCCCTACCATATACAAGCAACTCCTTTTAATTTTAGTTTAATAAATCTAACCCTTCTGTTTTCAGGTGCTGAAAACCATTCAAAATAGTCTTCTTAAGACACCAACCAATCCTAAAAGGCATCAGGATCTAACCTTTTATTAAAATCAAACACTTTTACTTTCATTCTTTTAGAGAGTTCATCAAAATTCTACCATCATCTTTGTTTATATAGCTGCCCAGATGTTCTCCTACTTCTTCAACATCTATAGCCATATCTTTTACTTGATTAATTATACCCCTTATATTATCACCAATATTACTCATTTGTTCAATATTATCTAGACGTCCAACAATAGCTCCCAAGATGTGGGCAACCAACTCCATTTGTTGTTGTAACAAGGACACAGAATCCTATTGTAGAGGTGTTTGTTGTGGGGGGGTCAAAATGGGTTGTGGAGGATTCAGAATAGTTTGTGGAAGTGTTTGTTGTGGGGGATTCAAATTGGTTTGGAAAGGACCTGGGTCTTGTAATCCCTGATTGGTGGGATTATAAGAATTTCCAATACGAGTTCCAGGCAAAGGAGAACAGAATTCGAAACTTGCTCTGATACCAATTAATGTAAAATGATATTAAGGAAAGGAACAATTTATGTAAACTAATGAACACGGTATGAAAGACAGCGGAAAAGTATTGATAGAGGGAAATAATTCTAATAACTTTATTACAGAAACCAAGAATTACAAGGAATAGAAAACAAGTAGCCTTACACCACTCAAGAGAATCACTCTCATACTGGAATCACACCAAATACAAAGAGGTTTCCATTACAACATGTACTACCATACATAATATTCTATAATAAATAGAGTTACATCTGATAATTATTTAATAGTTAACTAGTAATTAAAGATAAGAACAATGACAATTACAACTAACTTCTACTACCACTTGGAAAGACATGATTATCTTCATTTATTGCATGCAAATTTCTTCTTATCGCCAACGTGTAATACTAGAATTGTAGCCTCCATAGAGTGTATTCCTTTATTGGAACTAGCTTGATCTCTGTCAAATCTCATCACACCTTTCAGCTTGTCTTTGCCTTGAATACTGCCACTTTGTCAGGAATTCCAAGACTGATGAGATCAACTTGTCATTTGGAGGAGAAAAAGCCACTTGTCACGGGGATAAAATTTTTGTCACAATCTTAATCCTAGCGAGGCAGTCTAGTCCCATTACTAGACTCAGCCTTCCTCCCAAGTCACTTGTGTTTGCCTAAGGTTTAAGTGTTTTGCATACCCGGAGGTTTTCCCCACAAACTCTTACCAATTTCAACAACTAAGAACACAAGCAATTGATCAAACATAACACAATAACAACACAAGCAATTTACGGGAACCGATCCAACCTTTTTTAATCTATCAACAAAGGAATACAAAACAACAATGTGTGTGTGCTATGTACAATCTGATCTGCAAGCTACACACATTTAGGCCTTATGTAATACATCAACATACAATGAAAGTTATAAAGAAAACTACCCCTTGACAGATCCACTAACTTTGGACAACACATTCCAAAGACAACCAATTGCCTCATAACCGCTCACAAACAACTTCCTTGGTCTGCCACCTAACAAATCAAACTGCCCAAACTGATTTCCCTTGTTGTCAGCCCTCATGTTCAACCTAAGACACTTTAGACAGTCTATCATCTAAGCCAAGAGTAATGCGAAGCATGAACTCGCTGTTCGCACGCACCCGTTATACTCGCTACCAGAATCTGCACTGCCTACACATATTGCCCCTGCACCTACGTGCTGCCACTGCCTAGCAGTAACTCATTTGCACGCCCTCGCGCCTAAGGCTGTGACAAACCTCCCTCATTAGAAGGAGCTGACACCCTCATCGGATCAGTCCTGAGATAGTCCTACGCCAACTCCTTAAATTTCCACAAGTCAGTGTCTCTCTCCTACGAAACCTCTTGACCATCTGCCCATTTCACAAGAAATTCAGTAAGTTGATTTTTCTTGTGCTGATCAAGTGTTTTATAGTCTAAAATCTTCATAATTCCCCACTCAAATTGCTTCTGAATCGTAAGTGGAGCCATTTGTGCCCTTTCCGAATCCTCGAGATCTTTGTGAAAAGGCTTTAGGTAACTAACATGGAATGTGGGAAGAAGCTTTAACCTTTCTGGTAGCTTCAGCCTATCCGCAACAACACCCATTTTCTCCATCACCTCAAACGACCCATCATACCTAGGCACTAACCCATAGTGTCGATTTTTCCCAACAATTTTTTTCTATATTTGCGTAGTCAACTTCAACTCAAATGGACTCAAATCCATCGTTGATGATTTGTGGAGATTGTAGTTAAACTGGGCATTATCAAACAACTCAAGCCAGTTTCTTTGTGTCACTATCATATAGTGTCGAAGATACTCCTCCAATAATGCATTAATCATATTCGTTTGTCCATCTGTTTACAGATAATTAGCTATCGAAAACTTCAGCCTTGTTCCTATTAACCCAAACACTGTCCAGAATCGTCCAGTGAATCGCACGTCGTAATCACTAACCACATCTAAAAGAACCATAAAGTACTTCACCACATGTTTATAAAACAAACCAACAGCCACTTCAATCGTGCATATTGATGGTGTAGCCACGAAAACAACATACTTCGAAAACCTGTCAACAATCACTATAACGGTGTCCATCCCGTCAACTTTCAAAAATCCCACTACAAAGTCCATCGAAACCAAAATCCAAAGACTTTCTGGTATTGGCAAAGGCTGCAATAACCCTGCTTCTTTCTGCTTCAGCACCTTGTCCTACTGACAAACAAAGCAAGTTTTACCGTAAAGTTCCACGTCAAACTCCATCTTCGACCAGTGATAGGTTTCTGCAAAGAGAGCCAGCATATCCTTTCGTCCTGGACGACCTGCCCACTGTGGGTCATGCGTTTCGGCTAGTAAGTGTTTCCTCAACTTCCTACTTGGAACATAAACTCGACCCCCTTTTGCATAGAGAAAGCCATTATCCAGCCAATACCTTTGCACGGTCCCATCTCGTACGAGATAACCTAACTTGACATAAGTTGCATCTTCCACAACAACCTGCCTCAACCGATCCAGCATATCGGATTCCACATGATCCATATCAATCAAACCAACAAGCACCTCATGCCTGTTCAATGCATCTGCAACCTAATTGTGTCGCCCCGGCTTGTGTTCCCACACAAAATCATACTCGACCAAGAATTCATGCCACCTAGCTTGCCATTGCAATAATTTCTTCCGAGTTTTGAAAAATGTATTAGCCAGGTTATTCGTCTTAACCACAAACTTCGGCCCCAACAGATACACCCTCCACACGCCAAGACAATGCATTACAGTTGTCATTTCTTTCTCATTCGTGGAATACCTCTATTTTGCCTCACTTAGCTTTCGATTCTCGAAAGCCATTAGATGACCCTCCTACATTAGAACACCCCCTACTGCCTTGTCCGAAGCATCAGTGTGTACCTCAAATGATTTCTTAAAATCTGGCAATTTCAGCACTGGAGCAGACGTTACAGCCCTCCTTAACTTGTCGAATGTGAGTTGGCATTCGCTAGACCAGTCCCAACATCGATTTTTCTTCAACAAATCTGATAAAGGAGTTGCCTTCTTGCTATAACCCTCTATGAACTGACAATAGTAATTTGCCAAACCCAATAATTACCTCAACTCGGTTACCATCGACAAGGCTGCCCAATCCCATATGGCCTGCACCTTTTTTGGATCCATCCGAACCTGCCAAAAACTCACCAAATGCCCCCAAGAACATGATCTCAGAACAAGCAAACTCACACTTTTCCTTCTTCACAAACAATTCGTGTTCCTTTAGTCTACTCAACACCTTATCCAAGTACACCACATGGCCATCCATACTTCGGCTAAAAATAACAATGTCGTCTAGATAGACAACCACAAACTCATCCAAGAACTCATAAAGAACATCATTCATCAAATTACAGAAAGTAGCTCGAGCGTTGGTTAATCTGAATGGCATAACCATAAACTCGTATGACCCATAACTTGTCACGCTAGTCATCTTGTGCTCATCACCCTGGCAACTCTAACCTGCCAATACCCAGATCTTAAGTCCAACTTTGTGAAAACAGAAGCCCCACTCAATCTGTCAAGCAAGTCATGAATAAGTGGCATAAGGTATTTATTCTTTATCGTTACCTTGTTTAATGCGCGATAATCCACACATATCTACAAGCTACCATCTGCCCTTTCTGAAACAAAATAGGAGCACCGTATGGATCTTTTGACGGTCGAACAAAACCTGCGTCAATCAATTATGTAAACTCCTTTCTCAACTCGCCCAATTCCCTTAGGGACATGTGATACGAAGGTTGCGACGATGGTGTCACACCAATCACAAGTTCAATCTTATGATCAACAACCCATCTTGGTGGAAGCTTTTTCGGCAACTCTAGAGGCTTCACATCCCTATACCCCTCCAACAACCCAGCAATAACATCAGGCACTGACCCAACCTGTTCTGATTTCTCAGTCACGGTTACTGCCAAGAACACTTCACCACCCTTCTTCAAGGCCTTACTGATCGCGATGGCCGAAACCAAGCTATTTCCCTCCTTTCGACTTTCAGCCACCACAACCTTATGACAAGGAATAAAATAGGGGCACAACTTATTTGCATGCAGAATGCTATCCAAATGAGGCATCAACACAATCTTGGCTCTCTTTAGAAAGTCTAAGCCAAGAATGATGTCGAAGTCGTCAAGCGTCACAACCAACAATTCCTGCTTTCCCTGCCACTTATCCAACACCACGGGCACACCTTAGGCCATACCTAGTATCTAATGCGCCTTAGCATTCATTGCTTTCATCGATGTCTGGCTGTTACTCAAGCGCAACTCAAGTTGTGTCACCAACCTGTCGGCAACGAATGTATTTGTAGCACTAGAATCCAACATAACAACTATCTCCTTGTCATTAACTCTAATTTTAACATACATTAGAGTATCCACAGAACCCAACTTACCCTATCGTAGCACATCAATTCGTGTTAAGTCAGTTTCGACAAGGCTGGATTCAGCCACCGAATCCTGTAACTCAACAACCAAGCAATTCAGTACACGCATTGAGTTGATATGCGTGACTGACTCATCTTGTTCATTGTCATCCACAAGAATTGCATTCAACCTTTCCTTTTTCAAGAATTTACTTGCATAGTGTGGTCCACCGTAAATGAAACAACCTGTGTTCGGCTTGTTAGAGTCTCTATTCTGTTGCACATCAGCCTGCTTGCCCTTTCCCTTGTCAATCCCAGGCTTGTATCCTCCCCCCACCAAACTTTTTTTTCTTCCTCTTTTCATCCCTCTTATCCCTAGTCTTGAATTTAGAGGGGACAACAACAGAACAATCTCACGTTATCGTCTTGAAGTCAACCAAACTATCTACGACAACTATGGTAGACGGTAAGTCTTTGAAATTTTGCCTTCACAACTCAGCCTATGCCCAAGGCTGTAAACCCGATATGAAGTTGAATAGTTTATCCTCCTCAGACATGTTCTCTATGTCTAGGATCAAAGAACTGAAATCTTTGATGTAATCTCTCACCAATTTGTCTTGCTTTAATTTCTTCAAATCTTCCCTAGCCAGCCAAGACGTGTTGTTTGTCAAAAATTGTTCTTTCAACTCTTGTTTCAAGCAATCCCAAGTCTCAATCTTAGGATGCCCCATATTCAATTCAAATCATCCTTGATCTGAGTCCTCCACTACAGCTTCGTATCACCAGACAAATACATCCTTGTGATGTTTACCTGTTTGTCAGCCCCAATCTTAGCCAACCTGAAATACTGCTCTATGTCCCACATAAAATTTTCCAACTCTTTGGAACTTCTTGTGCCATCGAATGGCTTAGGTTCTGGTACTCTAGGTTTGGATGTGCCATCACTAATGAGGACAGTCACTACATCCCTTTTTAAGACTGCAATTTCTCTGTCAAGAACCTGTATTTTGCGACTTACCTCTGCTGCAAGATCAACATACTGCTCAGCAGCCCTCTTTGCCACTTCCATAGCATACGCAAGTCTGTCATTCACGAACTGATTTTTGTTTTCGACCAAGGGAACCATAACACTTTCGAGATGAGTAAGTCTCGCGCGAATCGTCTCTGTGCCAGATGGCATTAGACGTCAAACAACAATTTCCCAAACAAAACGAGTTAATGCTCTGATACCAAATTTTTTGTCACAGTCTTAATCCCAGCGCGACATTCTAGTCCCGTTACTAGACTTAACCTTTCTCCCAATTCACTCGTGTCTACCTAAAGTTTAAGTGTTTCGCACACCCAAAGGTTTTCCCCACAAAGTCTTACTAATTTTGGCAACTAAGAACATAAGCAATTGGTCAAATACATCACAATAACAACACAAGCAATTTATGGGAACCAACCCAACCTTTATTTATCCATTAACAAAGGAACACACAACAACAATATATGTGTGCTATGCACAATCTGATCTGCATGCTACACATGTTTAGGCCTTATGCAATACATCAACATACAATGGAAGTTTGATTAGTACTTAAAAGTGCATTTTTATCAAGGTTTTATATCATCATTTTGCACTTGAAGTATCAATAACTCCTTAACTAGAGCATGTTTTATAATAACAGATCTGATAATATAAGAGAGCTTTAATTTATGGTAAATGTTCATTTTAAATGCAGGCATATCTCACAATTCAAAGGATTGATTGATGTGATTAACTATTGAAAGTGAAAGGACAAAGAAATGGCTAAGCTTAGAAAGGAGATGCCGATTCAATTCAAATTGGAACACTGTTCAGTTATTGGGTCATATCTGGAGCTGTAGATCTTGGATTTCAGCTTAATTTATATGGATGGAAAGCTAAGAAATAGGCCTACAATGTTCATGAATAGTGTAAGACCCAAATCTGCCGTTTTCAAATTCAAAGTTTGGCCACAAAAGAGAAGTCAGAATCTGTCCTGTAATCCAGCCCGAACACTGCTTAGAAGTTTATCCATATCTGGAGTTCTAGAAGGCCAAATGACGTGAAATTTGGTGGGTGGAAGGAAAGACAATTTCCAACAACTTTCATGAAGAAGATTTTCTCAAATTCGGATGGTAACAATGACATTTCGTCCAGACAAGAGCTTGAGGTCTATCCACCACGTCCACTAACAGCACTACTCAGTATTTTAGCCATATCTCGAGCTCTAGTGATCCAAATGCTCTAAAATTTTATGGGGAAAAGGATAAGATGATTGCCAACAACTTTCATGAGTAACACTTTGCCAAATTCTGAATGGATCAATGTCATTTCATCCAGCCAAAGTGTTTGAGTGCTGCTGTCCACCAAGTCCACTAAATCAATAGTTGGCCACTACATCAATAATCAATTACCAAATGAATAGTTCTGAATTTTAGCCTATAAAAGGAGGCATTTGCTATTCATTTAAGAAGCTTGGTTCTAAGATCAAGATCATGTTCTTGCTCTCTCTTTATTGTTGTAATGCTTAAGTTTTATTTTCATTAATCTCTTGTTCATGCTTTTCATTTCCTCTACTATACTTAGTTAACTTATATCATGTTTATGTTCTTATATTGTTTATTTATGTTTTCTTCTTCATAATGTCTAGCTAAGTTAATTATGTCAAGGTGACAAGGTTTCACTAATGGTGTTAGAATAAGTATAATATGAACTCAACATGGACTTCAATGCTTAAATCTTAAACAATTTGCTATTAACATGTCTTATCTTTTTTATCTTATCAATCCTTAATACCTTACTTGTTAAATGGTTAATCTAGATTTGTGTTGTATAACACTTGGTACATCAAATACTTGATCCTTCATAGTTTTTTCGCCGACATCGTTATTATGAGAGGAACTTGATTTGTTGTCAACATAAGTTAGCATCATGAATACCTGATAAAATTTATAAGTATGGTGTTACGTAAATAAGATGATTAATATGATTATGTTGATAATTTATAAAGAGTTTATACTTTACTTATCTCTAATACTATTAGTGGATCCTCTAACCTTGACATTTGTTTTTATCATTGTTTAATCTTTACATTAATCTTCCATCTCAAAGTTCTCATTAATTTCTTCCTCTTCTTCTTCATTATTATTAGTACTACTACTACTACTACTAATAATATTGCTATTATTATTATTATTATTATTATTATTATTATTATTATATTTTATGCACTTTAAGTATGTTCTGTATTTGATCAAGGATCCTGACATTGTTGGTCTTGCCTTGCTCATTCGCATCAGAAATCTGTTTATATTATATAATATATCTTTTTGATCTTTTCATAAACTCAGTATATAGGCTGGAAACCTGTGACCCGATCTTTGAGATCATTCTCGGGTATAACAACGCCACGCATCGAGTATTATTATTATTACTATTATTATTAATATTATTATTACTGTTACTATTATTGTTGTTATTGTTGTTGTTGTTGTTGTTTTATTAATTATAATTTATACAATTAACCTCTCTGTGATTCGATCCCGGTCTGCTATTATTATTATTATTATTATTATTATTATTATATTTTATGCACTTCAAGTATGTTCGTGTTTGATCAAGGATCGACATTGTTGGTCTTGCCTTGTTCATTCGCATCGAAATCTGTTTATATTATATAATATATCTCTTTGATCTTTCCTAGCTCGGACCGTGACCCGATCTTTGAGATCATTCTCGGGTATAACAACGCCACGCATCGAGTATTATTATTATTACTATTACATAATATTATATTCCGTACTATTATTGTTGTTATTGTTGTTGTTGTTGTTGTTTTATTAATTATAATTTATACAATTAACCTCTGTTATTTATCTATGTGACACTCCGCACTTGGGATAAGACATCAACTCTTTGATCGTGTCAAGTTTTTTGTGCCACGCGAGGAGGTAAATTCTTTTATAAATTATAATATTTATTTTATTTTTTATTTTTCACTTTTCTTGTATCTAACTTTTATTTCTTTTATTTTGTTTCTTTTTCTCTTGTTTTCTTCTTTTTTTTATTCTTTTTCTACACGTGCATGAGAGTTTGGTCACGTACATTAAGTGGTAGACTTTGTAGGGTATCCTCGTTAATTTCAGAAAATATGGTCAAGAAGATAACCAATCACTTCATAATGAGAATAATGAGAATAATCGAGTTAGAACACTAAGAGACCACATGAATCCAACAAGAACAAGTACACCCTCATGTATAGTTTTTCCTCCTGATGCATCTCACTTTAATTTTAAGCCAGGCATTATTCAACTTTTACCTTCTTTTCATGGCTTAGATCTAGAAAATCCATACTTGCATTTGCGAGAATTTGAAGAAGTCTGTAATACCTATAATGACTTAAATTGTAGCATGAACACCATCAGATTAAAGCTTTTTCCTTTTTCATTAAAAGATAAAGCTAAAACATGACTACAGAATCTTAGGTCAGGATCCATTCGTGCTTGGGATGAAATGCAACAACAATTTTTAAAGAAGTTTTTTCCATCTCACAGAACAAACTCTTTCAAAAGACAAATTTCCACTTTCACTCAAAAACCAGGAGAAACATTTTATCAATGTTGTGTGTCAAATCTGTGAAACGAATGAACATGCAACCAATGACTGTCCAACTTTGCCTTCTTTCAAGGAATGCCTTCATGAACAAGCCCATGTTTTAAACAGTTTCCAAAGGCCCAGTTATAACCCATATTCGCAAACATACAACCCTGGTTGGAGAAATTACCCAAATTTCAGTTGGAAGAGTGGTAACAATAATGCACAAACTTCACAGCCACCGTTTCAAGCACCCCATAATTTCCAAAATTCTCATGGATATGCCCCCCTTATGCTCCACCTCCTAGAAGAAATCTTGAGGAAACATTGCATGCATTCATTGAAAAGCAGGAGACAATCAACACTCAAAATGCTCAAACCATGGCAGATCTAAAAGATGCTTTTGCAAAATTCACATCTTCTCTAAGTTTTCAAGAAAAAGGTAAGTTTCCATCTCAACCACAGCAAAATCCCAAGGGGCAATACAATGCAAACGCAAGTAGTTCTGGAAGCCAACACATGGATCAAGTCAAATCAGTCATTACTCTTCGCAGTGGTAAGGTTATTGAAAAACCCACTCTTGAACCTTGTGAGAAAGATGAGTTAATCTCCGAGGGTAAGGAAGGGGTTAAATCTGAACATTGCAAAGAAAAGACTGATTTCCCACCAGCACTTCCATTTCCTCATGCCATGACCAAATAAAGGAAAGTCAGTCACAACTCTGAAATTTTTGAAACTTTCAAACAGGTAAGGATCAATATTCCTTTGATAGATGCTATTAAACAGGTACCTTCTTATGCTAAATTTTTAAAAGATTTGTACACTGTGAAGAGAAAACTGAATGTGAAAAAGAAAGCCTTTTTAGCTGAACAAGTAAGTGCCATTCTTCAGAACAATAATGCTTTGAAGTATAAAGACCCTGGTTGTCCTACAATTTCTTGCTTTATTGGAGAACATAAAATTGAAAGATCTTTACTTGATCTTGGAGCTAGTGTAAATTTACTTCCATATTCAGTCTTTCAAAGTCTCAATCTAGGTGAGTTAAAACCAACTTCTGTAACTCTTTTACTTGCCGATAGATCTGTAAAAGTGCCTAGAGGAATAGTTGAAGATGTGTTAGTTCAAGTTGATAAATTCATTTATCCTGTGGATTTTATTGTCTTGGATACACAACCTGTTGAAGCATGTAATTCAATTCCTGTTATTTTAGGACGTCCGTTTCTTGCAACTTCTAATGCATTGATTAATTGTAGGAATGGACTGATGAAGTTATCATTTGGAAACATGACATTGGAGATGAATATTTTCAACATTTGCAAGCAACTTGGAGATAATAATAATTTACAAGAAGTGGACTTTATTGAAAAATTAGTTCATGATCAATTTGAAACCATTTCCAATGAAATTGAGTTTAATGAATCTGAGAATTTGCAAATGATTTATTTTCAGGAAGAATCAAAGGCAAGTAATTGGAGACCACAAATTGAGGAATTGCCATCACAATCAATTGAGTCCATACCTTCCAGTGTTCAACCACCAAAACCTGATTTGAAGCCGTTACCATTCAATCTCAAATACTCATTTTTGGGAGAAAATGACACTTTTCCGGTAATAATTTCTTCCAAACTTAATGCACATCAAGAAGGTAAGTTATTACAAACTCTAAAAATGCACAAAAATGCATTAGGATGGACCATAGCTGATATAAAAGGAATTAGTCCTTTGATTTGCACACACAGGATTTATTTAGAGGAAAATGCTAAACCCTCTAGAGAAATGCAACGAAGGCTTAATCCTAATATGAAAGAAGTAGTGAGAAATGAAGTCATTAAGCTTCTTGATAATGGAATCATTTATCCTATTTCTGACAGCAAATGGGTAAGTCCTACCCAAGTTGTACCCAAGAAGTCTGGAGTCACTGTGATAACAAATGAGAAAAATGAGTTAATTCCAACTAGAACCATTACTGGTTGGCGGATGTACATTGACTATAGAAAACTTAATTCAATGACTAGAAAAGATCATTTCCCTTTACCTTTCATGGATCAAATCCTAGAAAGAGTTGCAGGTCATGAATTTTATTGTTTCCTAGATGACTATTCAGGTTATAATCAATTTGAAATTGCATTGGAAGATCAAGAGAAGACTAATTTCACATGTCCATATGGTACTTTTGCATATCGAAGGATGCCTTTTGGTTTATGTAATGCACCAGCCACGTTTCAAAGATGCATGCTTAGCATATTCAATGATATGGTTGAACGTTTTCTTGAAATTTTTATGGATGATTTTTCTGTTTTTGGCGATTCATTTGATGATTGTCTGACTAACTTAGAAAAGGTTTTGAGCAAGTGTGAAGAGAAGAATCTTGTGCTCTATTGGGAAAAATGTCATTTTATGGTAACAAACGGCATTGTACTTGGTCACATTGTTTCATCAAAAGGAATTGAGGTTGACAAATCTAAAATTGAGTTAATTGCCAACTTACCAACACCAAAATCTGTTAAAGATGTTAGATCATTCTTAGGACATGCTGGTTTTTATAGAAGGTTCATCAAAGATTTTAGTGTCATATCTAAGCCATTGTGTAACCTTCTAACAAAGGAAAATGTTTTTGAATGGACTGAACAATGTGAAAAAGCCTTTGTTAAACTTAAAAACTTGCTTACTGCTCCTATCATTCAACCTCCCGATTGGTCATTACCTTTTGAAATAATGTGTGATGCTAGTGATTATGCCGAGAGGGTCTTTGTCTTAGGACAAAGAAAAGATAAGAAACCCTATGTGAGTTACTATGCAAGTAAAACTTTAAATAGTGCTCAAATGAATTACACTACCACTGAAAAGGAATTACTTGCAGTATTATTTGCATGTGACAAGTTCAGATCTTATCTTGTTGGCTCACCTGTTGTTGTTTTTAGTGATCATGCAGCTTTGAAATATCTTCTTTCAAAAAAGGATTCTAAGGCTAGATTAGTACGATGGATTTTGTTACTTCAAGAATTTGATATCACAATCAAAGACAAGAAAGGCACCGAAAATGTTGTCGCGGATCATTTGTCAAGATTAACAACAGATTCGAGATCCGACATCACACCAATCGATGACTACTTTCCTGATGAATCTTTATTTTCTGTCTCTACAATGCCTTGGTTTGCTAATATTGTTAATTTTCTTGTTTCAAGATATTTGCCAGCTTATTGGAGCACCCAAGACAAAAGAAAGTTCTTGAACGAAGTGAAGAACTTTTATTGGGATGACCCTTATTTATTCAAATATTGTCCTGATCAAATATTTCGAAGATGCATTCCTGACAATGAGGTAAGTAGTGTCATTAAGTTTTGTCATTCTGAGGCATGTGGGGGTCATTTCTCATCGAAGAAGACAACAGCAAAAATCTTACAAAGTGGATTTTATTGGCCCACCATGTTCAAGGACACGCATGTATTCTGCAAGATTTGTGAAAATTGTCAAAAGTTGGGGTCTATTTCAAAACGTCACATGATGCCTTTAAATCCTATCCTTCTCATTGAAATATTTGACTGTTGGGGTATAGATTTCATGAGTCCATTTCCTCCTTCATTTGGTTTTATGTACATATTGGTCGCAGTAGATTATGTTTCAAAATGGATAGAGGCAATTCCAAGTCGAAATAATGATCACAAAACAGTGATCAAGTTTTTGAAAGAAAATATCTTGAGTCGATTTGGAATTCCTCGAGCCATGATAAGTGATGGTGGAACACATTTCTGCAACAAGTCATTTGAGTCTTTAATGAAGAAATATGGAATCACACACAAAGTTGCCACCCCTTATCACCCTCAGACAAGTGGACAAGTAGAACTTGCTAATAGGGAGATCAAACAGATCTTGGAGAAAACAGTGAACCCTAATAGGAAAGACTGGTCTTTAAGACTTAATGATGCACTTTGGGCTTATCGAACTGCTTATAAAACATCATTAGGTATGTCACCTTATAGACTAGTCTATGGAAAACCTTGTCACTTGCCTGTGGAACTTGAACATAAAGCTTATTGGGCTATTAAAGCTTTCAATTCAAATCTTGATGATGCTGGTCAGCTGCGAAAATTACAAATAAATGAGCTTGAGGAAATAAGAAATGATGCATATGAAAATTCAAGAATTCATAAAGCAAGAATCAAAGAGTTTCATGACAAGAAAATACTTAGAAAAACATTCAATATTGGTCAAAAAGTCTTGCTTTATAATTCTCGGCTCCATTTATTTCCTGGAAAACTAAGATCAAGATGGAGTGGTCCTTTTATTGTGAAACATGTGTATCCATATGGGGCCTGTGATATCGAGAATCCAAAGAATGGTAATGTTTTCAAGGTAAATGGACATCGTTTGAAAATTTACTTTGACAATTTTTCAGTTGCAAATGACTCTATTGAATTGGGTGATCCTGTATATAAAGATTGATTCTTTTTCTCATATTGTTTTTGTGTGACTTTTGTTTTGCTAGTTTCTCTCACTCCGGTCAAATGGCGGATAACGGTACTCTGTGACTCTTAAAGTCGGTTCTTTCAGTTTCCCATGATAACAGATATCTGTGTATATATTTGTGCAATTCTTTGCTGTTTCTCCTTTCTTTGCATCTCTTTTCCACTTCTCATCTAAAAAAAATGGACACCACTCTTGAAAAATTGAAAAAGTATTTTCCTGCTCTGCCTTAGAAAGCGATTACAAAAATTTACCGTGCCAGATGTGCAAGATTGCGATTGTTAATGAACCATGGAATTCCTAAAGATATTCGCTGGCTAATTGAAGCAAAGGTCCGATTATCAGGTGGTCTGGGTACATTGGAAGAGATCTTTCATATTTCCTCTTGGGCCCAACTGCACATTCACCATAAACCTATAGGTTTGTTAAATGTTAATGGTTTTTACGATAAATTGTTGTCTTTTCTTGATCAAGTTGTGGAACAGGAATTTCTAACATCTTCGGCACGATGAATCATAATCTCTGCTGCTACTGCTGAACAATTGATTGACCAACTACAATCTTTCATCCCTATCATTGATCCCTCTATGAGTTGCATACATTGGTCAACTGAGAAAAGCCGTAAAAAGCTTAGATTGGATTTGAGCCTTCATTTGTGAAACCTTGTGTCTTTTGGTTTTATTAATATCTTATTATTTTGTTTTGTTATTTCTTATATTTATTTAAGTGTGTTTCAGGTTTGTCAGTATTCGTTGTTTCAGGTGATGTCTTCTATGCTTTATCTTTCTACCTTAGGACATTGAGGACAATGTCTCATTTTGGTTGGGGAGAAAGGGTAGTAGTTGATATTAAAAAAAAAAACCTAATGTGTTTTCTTTTTCATAAACTATTTGCAAAACTGTTATTAAGATGGCAGAGTAATGAGTATTGACTCTTGAGACACATCTTAGTAAACATTCATAACAAGGTCTATTATTACACTTCTTGAAATATTCAGGTTTACAAACTCTCGCATTGTTATCACTTGACTCTGCTCATGTACTCATTTAACAAGTATTCGTAAACCTTCATTTTCACACACACACTTTAACATATGATTGTGGGTTGCATATTGGATTATTACATTATTTATGTTCTTTTGTTAAAGGTAACAACTAAGAAAAAGGGATAGTATAAAAAAAACAAAAAAAAAGTATATATAATAAAAAAACATAGATAAGTTTGGTTTCGTAGCCTCCCTAATCTAAGCAATTAAGCCCGAAGGGGTGTTTTAATACCTAATACCCTAAACTCAACTGACTTGGGAGCTATTGGCCCAAAACTTGTTACATGGGTTAAGGAGAAAAGCTTAAGGGAATCAAACATTGCACTATCTACGACAAGATTCGCAACCCGAGTTATTAAGCTCGAAGGGGTGTCTCAACACCTAATGCCCTAAGACCAACTGGTCTGGGAGTTATTAGCCGAAAACTCGTTACATGGGTTAAAGCAGCATTATGTTTTAAGTTATATGTGTATATATATATAAAAAGAAAAAAAAGAAAAAAAAAAGAAGATACTAATCCCAACCCAAGGAAGTTAACCTGAAACATTAGAACAAAAATCTTGTTTTCTTCCAATAAAAGCCCCATCGTCTATGTTTTCATATATTGAGCACATAAAAAGGAAGGTTTATTAATATTTTGTTTAAAAGGTATTGAGCAGATATATAAATTTAATGAGAGTTTGTTTACTTGGATATATTAATGGAAGTTAAATGATGAATGCCTTGCTTTGTGGAACTTGCAAATTGTTTTTCTATTTTAACGCTTTGATTACTAGGGACTAGTAATAAGCTGGTTGGGGGGTGTGATTAGTACTTAAAAGTGCATTTTTATCAAGGTTTTATATCATCATTTTGCACTTGAAGTATCAATAACTCCTTAACTAGAGCATGTTTTATAATAACAGATCTGATAATATAAGACAGCTTTAATTTATGGTAAATGTTCATTTTAAATGCAGGCATATCTCACAATTCAAAGGATTGATTGATGTGATTAACTATTGAAAGTGAAAGGACAAAGAAATGGCTAAGCTTAGAAAGGAGATGCCGATTCAATTCAAATTGGAACACTGTTCAGTTATTGGGTCATATCTAGAGCTGTAGATCTTGGATTTCAGCTTAATTTATATGGATGGAAAGCTAAGAAATAGGCCTACAATGTTCATGAATAGTGTAAGACCCAAATCTGCCATTTTCAAATTCAAAGTTTGGCCACAAAAGAGAAGTCAGAATCTGTCCTGTAATCCAGCCCGAACACTGCTTAGAAGTTTATCCATATCTGGAGTTCTAGAAGGCCAAATGACGTGAAATTTGGTGGGTGGAAGGAAAGACAATTTCCAACAACTTTCATGAAGAAGATTTTCTCAAATTCGGATGGTAACAATGACATTTCATCCAAACAAGAGCTTGAGGTCTATCCACCACGTCCACTAACAGCACTACTCAGTATTTTAGCCATATCTCGAGCTCTAGTGATCTAAATGCTCTAACATTTTATGGGGAAAAGGATAAGATGATTGCCAACAACTTTCATGAGTAACACTTTGCCAAATTCTGAATGGATCAATGTCATTTCATCCAGCCAAAGTGCTTGAGTGCTGCTGTCCACCAAGTCCACTAAATCAATAGTTGGCCACTACATCAATAATCAATTACCAAATGAATAGTTCTGAATTTTAGCCTATAAAAGGAGGCATTTGTCATTCATTTAAGAAGCTTGGTTCTAAGATCAAGATCATGTTCTTGCTCTCTCTTTATTGTTGTAATGCTTAAGTTTTATTTTCATTAATCTCTTGTTCATGCTTTTCATTTCCTCTACTATACTTAGTTAACTTATATCATGTTTATGTTCTTATATTGTTTATTTATGTTTTTCTTCTTCATAATGTCTAGCTAAGTTAATTATGTCAAGGTGACAAGGTTTCACTAATGGTGTTAGAATAAGTATAATATGAACTCAACATGGACTTCAATGCTTAAATCCTAAACAATTTGCTATTAACATGTCTTATCTTTTTTTATCTTATCAATCCTTAATACCTTGCTTGTTAAATGGTTAATCTAGATTTGTGTTGTATAACACTTGGTACATCAAATACTTGATCCTTCATAGTTTTCGGCCGACATCGTTATTATGAGAGGAACTTGATTTGTTGTCAACATAAGTTAGCATCATGAATACCTGATAAAATTTATAAGTATGGTGTTACGTAAATAAGATGATTAATATGATTATGTTGATAATTTATAAAGAGTTTATACTTTACTTATCTCTAATACTATTAGTGGATCCTCTAACCTTGACATTTGTTTTTATCATTGTTTAATCTTTACATTAATCTTCCATCTCAAAGTTCTCATTAATTTCTTCCTCTTCTTCTTCATTATTATTAGTACTACTACTACTACTACTAATAATATTGCTTATTATTATTATTATTATTATTATTATTATTATTATTATTATTATTATTATATTTTATGCACTTCAAGTATGTTCGTGTTTGATCAAGGATCACGACATTGTTGGTCTTGCCTTGTTCATTCGCATCGAAATCTGTTTATATTATATAATATATCTCTTTGATCTTTTCATAAACTCAGTATATAGGTTGGAAACCTGTGACCCGATCTTTGAGATCATTCTCAGGTATAACAACGCCACGTACTGAGTGTTATTAGTATTACTATTACTATTAATATTATTATTACTGTTACTATTATTGTTGTTATTATTGTTGTTGTTGTTGTTGTTTTATTAATTATAATTTATACAATTAACCTCTCTGTGGTTCGACCCCGGTCTTGTCGAGTTATTTATTACTGTGACACTCCTGCACTTGGGATAATACATCAACTCTTTGATCGTGTCAAAGTTACAAAGAAAACTGCCCCTTGACAAATCCACTGACTCTGGACAACACATTCTGAAGACAACCAACTGCCTCGTAACCACCCACAAGCAACTTCCTTGGTCTGCCACCCAACAAAATTTGAGAAGAGTTTCAAATTTTATTCAAACAATCAATCACTTATTATGTAGAGAACATAAATGATTTAATATTGCATATATACTTCATGGTTTAATGTTAAATTAGAATATTATTGATGAAATGATATTAATTACACTAAGAAACCGGTCACTTAAAGGTTAAGTCAAATCACTAATGACTTTTTTAATATTTAAAAGGATCATAACATGTTGCTAGATGATATACTTGATCTTCAAATATAAATTAATTAATTGTTGAATAAATTAAGTTGAGATAAATATGAATTTACCTAAATTTTGAGGCCAAGCAGCAATTATGTTGACTCCAGGGGCAATTACATCTGGTTTGAGGATTAAAGGGTTGGTATAACTTGGTCCTCTAGCTGAAAACTGCGCTACTACTAGTGCTTTGGATTTCCTAATAACAGTTCCTCAAAATACTAGTAGAGTTTATGTAAGCTTTCAAGCGAAGTGCTTCATCAAAACCAATTATCATTGCAGCACCCCCAGACTCCTTCACTGCAGGTCCTTTCTTTGTCCTCCCATTAACTCCTCTGTCACAAACCACTATTTTTCCACCAACTTTTGCCCTTAAGATATAACCTCTGAAACAAAATTCGCTCTCATTGTCCTCACCAGTTACATAAACCAGTTCAAATTCTTTTGTGGGTGATAACTGATTCCCGGGATACATGGATTCTCCATAAAGGAATTGTCCATTATCCATTTGAACTAAAGCTGGAAATCTCCTATCAAGTGTGCTTGCACCAACGGTAGCAATCCATGGAGCTTCATTAGCAATTGGGTTTTCAATGGGGCCATTGTTCCTTGCTGCACATACAACTGAAATTCCATTCTCCATTTCTCAGAAACTGCCAATTGCAATGGTATCTGAAAAAAGTGGCAATGAAAATCCACCTAGAGAGAGGGAGAGGACATCAACTCCATCTCTAATCATGACGGACATTGCCGCTAGGATATCAGAGCTGTAACAATCATTGAACCAGCATACCTTGTACACTGCAATATGAGCACCAGGGGCCAAGTCTCGAGCCACACCAGAACCTAGACCAAGCACACTCACCGTTGGAACTTAAACTCCTCCAGTTGTCGATGTTGTGTGAGTTCCATGTCCATGGGAATGGTGATGCATGTTCCTGAATAGTGTGTGGTGATGCTGATGTAGAAGCCATACGATGACGTTTAGTGAAGAACCTTGCACCTATGAGTTCCTAATTGCAATTTGACGAATTCAAGTCTTGCCCTTCTCAGCAAATCCCTCTCCACTTCTTGGGAACCAGAGGCATTCTTTGATCATTGAAGCTTCGACTGTTAGGCCAAACTCCAGTGTCAAGTACCCCAATTATTGTTCCACGATCAAATCCAGACTTCTACCAAGCATCATCTCTAGTGGGGCCAAGTCCCAAGAACTTGTAGGAACATGTCGTCTGAACTTGGAACCTCCTATCTGGTGTAATAGCAACAACATTAGGCAACTTTTGCAATGACTCGATCTATGATTCAGAGAGAATAACCGCAAAACCTTCCATGGCAGAACTGTAAGAATAAAGAAGTCAAGAAGAATGGTGTTCTTCAGATGAAACAGTTCTCTCAAGAAACGAGAGATGCCATCGAAACTTGGAGGAGAACAAAGACCTTATGTATTTACAAGAAGCAGGAGGAGAAGAAGGGTGAAAAGGAAATAAAATCAAGTTAGAGATATTTTATTTTTTCAATAAATTTTAAAGTTTACTTTTATCTAATATCTAAAATGTTATTTTTTAAATGTAGAAGAGAAAGTGTGCACGTTGGATGTTTTAGATAATTTGTCTTTTCTTTTTATTTTGATAAATAAATCATGCACTCTAATAAGTAAGGAGTGTGATTAATGGACTTTGCAACTAAATCAAGGCAAAAAGAAAAGAAAAAAAATGAAAATAGATGATGATGATATAATAATAATAATAATAATAATAATAATAATAATAATAATATAAAGAAAGATGAAAATGCATTTATTAAAATATGGATATTTTTTAATGGAGAAAATTAGAGCAAAAATGACGAATATAAACACAGGGTTGGCTAAAAAATAAAAATAAAATACCAATGGCTTTATGCATTCATTTATTAGAAATACCCATTAGTAGTCCAGATATATAGTAGGTTATTGTATGTTAAATTTATTTTTATGAATTATGAAATTTTATAAAATAAAATAAATAGTACCAAGAATATATTTTATATCGACTGAAATCATACAAATATGGATCTGATGTCCCAATCTTTATGACTTCTATGAGAGCGAATCTTTTTGCGTATAATATCATGCCAACCCATTTTTTAAAAAAGGTTTTTTTTAATGTGAAAAAGAAGAAAAGTCTTAACTTTATAAAAATAAGTTATTTTCTAGTATTATAGTCGCTAAAAGATCCTAATTAGTCTACATAGATCTGAGGTAAATAACTGGTCATACTAAAAGTAAGATATTATCACAATAAAACATTTTATCTAAGATAAGTTATATTGCTAACTTGTCTTCTATTCATAACAATTTGTTATGCCTAATATATCAATGGTTCATCTACAAGGTGATACTGGTCTATTGTTGTAAGTTAAATCATCAATTGAAGGTTTAAGTCTAGTCATTTTAGGGTTGAGCTCACTTTTACAATTCTTAGTTATTATCTTTTAAAAATATTTGATAAATAGACAAGTTTAAAGTTGATTACTCAAGATTGTAACTCATGACTAATGACCTATTAAGTCATATTAGTGAATAACTAATGAGCTTGTGTTGGACTTCTTGAATCTGATCCAAATCTTGAGACAAGTCCATAAATGATGCCTTGATAAGATTTACCTATTCTATAATACCTAGGTTTCACTTGTAAAATTTGTTGAATGATGATTGTATATCCTAATTTTATCTAAGTAATGATCATTAGAGATTCATCTATTGGAGTGACATGATATCCTTTTTAGATCTTGGTTTGCATTGTAAAATTTGTTGAATGATGATTGTATATCCTAATTTTATCTAAGTAATGATCATTAGAGATTCATCTATTGGAGTGACATGATGTCCTTTTTAGATCTTGGTTTGCACAATAACTTTTTTTTTCAAGTTCATTTTCCATTTAGTTATACTGGTTTAACATTTACCTTTTATTTGGTGGCGACTTGTATATCTTATTCTATTATATTCTTTTCTTGGTTGAACATGCATAAGAGTTAAATTTTAAAAGGCCAACACTTTTATTTTGGTGAAGGTTGGATTTAGATATTTTTTAAAATACAAGGAAAGGTATTATCTATTTGTTTTTTTTTTTGTTAGGATTTAAGATCATGGCCCATGTATAGTCCATATATTTTTTTATTATCAGAGTATAAATATATATTATGATCAAAAGTAACCATGCTAGTTAACCTGCAAGTCCATATAGATGTATAGAAATACAGAGAAGACAAAAAGAGAGCAGACTCCCAATGAAATCAAAACTAGATACAGCCAAGCCATTGGCCAACTGTATTAGAGAACAAAGAGAAGCATACAGCCTATAAATAAAACAAAAAGGGAACAAGCTTCTGCAAAAACAGAAAAAAGCATACAGCCTATAAATAAAACAAAAAGGGAACAAGCTTCTGCAAAAACAGAAAAAGGCCATGCAAGGCCGAGTGCAACAAAGGTTAAAGAAGAAACCAATCCATAGATGATGGTGTCTAAACTAACCTAAACATCAACAGGAAGCATCTAGAAGGCAGCCCACAAACCTGGTTTTCTTGACAACATGAAGCAAAGCTGAACAACCCAAAAAACAGCATAGTAGTAGGATGCATCATTGCATTCAAGAGGATCCAATATAGCAAGACACACATAAACCATACTCCAGTAAACCAGAGAAGTATAGCATCACAGTAGCCAACATAATTATCAGACAAGGCATGATAATAAGACACAAGAATCAGATATCAAATGTTGTCAAAGTACATCACTGAAGGCTAGAAGGAGCATAACATCATCAAATCACTTAAGGCCAGCAGATGAGTTGGAGTAAGAAAAGATATCCAAAGTAATCATCCCAAGCCTCAGATGATGGTCCATATAAACACTAGCAACAACAAGTGGCAATATTCACAGGAGAAGCAACCTAGCGGCCACAGCACCAACAAGGCTGGGATAATGAAGCCAACAAGAAAACTAGTAATACCAAGTTAACCAATATCATCACAAAACAATGAACATTAGTGTCACAATTATATCACTATATTCTCAATATGTAGCCCTCAGTGATGTCCACTGAAAACTACTCAGGCATGTAAGGGGAAGTCCAGTTTATAACAAGCATTCAGCCTAGAGCAGCCCATAGAGTCAACTAGCCATGACCATAAACTTCAGCCAATATTGAGGATGTTGTGGTCTTTTTCATGGAAATGAAATACTATGTAAAACAACACTTGAAATTTTTGAAATATAGTTTCCATCGTAATACAAGTGTCATCAAATATCCTCTTGCTTCTTTCTTCCCATATTAAGTAAAATGTGAGTCTTAAGGAAACTCTTCTCATTCTAGCTTCTAATTTATTTCTTCCTGAGTTTAATCCTCTAATGGCATTGGTCAGGGCCATCATCCTCCTATTTATTCGCAGTCAGGACTTAATTCTCCATCATGGGTATGATGTCCAATTACAAGTGAAAAAGAGATGGCTATGCGACTCATCTTCCTGCCACTCATTCCCAGTTCACCTAGATACTAGAAAGTCTAAGATAATCATATGCATTAGCCGAGAAATGGCCATCACTACTATTCCAGCTCCTTAGCAACGTCATGGCTTCAGTTTGGCCCCCACAATCCTCAACTAACTGATCTTTTAAAGAGATAATGGACTTCTACATGGGCGAAGATGTTTTATGAGCATGCACAGTACTCTATATAGAATGGCGATGCAAGTAGTAGTGATGCACCCATTGGATCCATATGGAGTCCGTTTTGAGATGTATGTTCCAGAGTTGTTTTGCTAGGAAACTCTTGTTTCTAGCCTTTAAGTCAAACAAGCCAAGGCCTCCTTCCTTCTTGGAAAGACAAATATTTTTCCAAGCAACTAGAGCACAGATACTTTAGCAGTGTTGCCTATCCACAAGAAATTTCTACAAATGCAAATAATCTGATTAATTACAATACCTGGCATAGGAAAAATACTTAGCCAGAACTGAACCATTCCATATAGAACTGTCCTCATTAACTCCAACCTCCCAGTATAAGTAAGATGCTTTCCCATCCAACTCTAGACTGCCGATTCTAGTTTATATAAGAGAGGAGAGTACTAGCTTGCTAGAAGTCTGTGGAGACTGGGGGGAACTCTAAGATGTTTGAAGGGAAAGCTACCTTATCTGAATCTAATATCCTGGAGAATAACTTGCTTCAAGTTTTCACTAACTCCTTCAAAATAAATGGAAGATTTAGCCATATTAATAACCAACCCTGAAGTCTGTCCAAAGATCATCAGCTGCTGAAACAGAGTGAAAACTGAGATTCTATCCCCATGAGTTAGTAAGAGAACATCATCAGCAAAAGCAAGGTAGCATATACCATATACACCACATTTCGGGTGAAAATGAAAGTCACATTTCCTGGATGCTAACTTAAGCATCCTAGAGAAGTACTCCATGCAAGAAATAAAAAGATAAGAAAATAAGGGGTCACCATGCCTCACATCACTTTTCCTAGAAAAGAAACCATAAAGGCTACCATTAACAGCGACAGAGAAAGATGTTGTCTTAACATATTTCATAATCAAGTGAACAAAATGATTTGAGAAGCCAAGCATTCGAAGAAGCTCTCTTATAAAATCCCACTGAACCGAATCAAAAGCTTTCTTGAAATCAATTTTCATAAGGCACCTAGGCGAAGCCCTTTTCATGCCATAATGTCGAAGAAACTCTCGGACCAGATTAATATTATCTGCCATCATTCTTCCACCCAGGAAAGCATTTTGCATAGGACTAATGATGTCATTTAATGCATGAGCTAATCTTCTTGATAAAATATTAGAGATCACTTTATAGACCACATTGCAACAAGAGATGGGTCTAAAATCATTTGCAGCAGTTACATTAGCTGACTTGGAGACCAATGTTATAATAGAGTGATTGATTTGTTTCAAGACCTCCCTAGAAGAAAAGAAATCCAGAACTGCAGCACAGAAATCCTCTCCTATGATATCCCATGATTTTTTGAAAAAGAAGGACTAGCCATCGGGTTAAGGAGCTTTATCATTTCCAATGTTGAACAAAGCCTTTTTGATATCTTCATTAGACACAATAGCTAAAAGAAGCTCATGGGAATTGGCATCTAGACAAGGCCCACATCGAACAACCTCCATATCCATAGGAAGAGTTTCCTTGGACGTTCCAAGTAGTTGTTGGTAAAATCTAACAAATTCTTCACCAACTTCATCTGCCGATGTACTAAGGATACCGTTACAACACTAGATAGTTGGAATATGATTCCTTTTTTTTTCTAACTTATAAGAGCATGGGAAAAACTAGTGCCTCTGTCACTCTCTTTGAAGAAATTGCATTTGAGTTTTTGCGCAAAGAACATTTTTTCCACAGACTTAAGATTTATCAGCTTCAATCTGAGTTGTTTATCACATTCCAAAAGATGCAAATCATCCTTGTCAGCATGAAGATCTATTTGGTGATCCTTTAAAGTTGCATCAGCTCTAGCAACCCTCTTAGAGATATGCTGAAATGTAGCTTATTATGCTCTTTTAGTGGCCTCTTCAGCAGCGCTTAAACTTTCTACATGGAGTGAACATAGGAGAGCCATGAACATTGGAGTGCTATTTTTCAGAGATAAGTTCTAGGAAGTTATCATGAGAGGCCCACATATTGGAGAACTTGAAGTTTCTCCTCCCCTTTGTAAGTTGGTAATCAAACCGGACAACTGCTGGTGAATGATCCGAGAATGCTCTAGGGTTGTCAAAATGAATATGAGCTGGTTTTTGAAGAGAAAACCAAGAGGAGTAGACTAATACTCTGTCAATTTTGCTCCAGATGCTCCCATTAGTCCAAGTGAAATGACAATCCATGTGATTAAGATCATTTAGCCCTCTCATCATATGGAACCTATTGACATAAAAATCAACTGTTTTGGTGGTCAGAATCTTCCCCAACGACCATTTTCTCTCTCTAGGTTGGAATCTGGCAATTTCCTCTCTCTCCTCCCAACAGAAAAGGACTGAAAAAAGAGGTAAATAAAGTTAGGTATCAAAATGCATTGTCTTGAAATTCAAGGGACCAGTAACCTTATACCTAAAAAACATAAATGATTAAAATGAATGTTTCAACGAAACTTTCAACTTGCCTTTTATATTACCCGAGATTTTCACTTCAATCCCTTTGCTTTCAATTTAATCTTTTCTCCTAAAAATATATGCAATTGGAGGCTAATTTGAGCTCCAAAAAGCCATTTTATAAAAAATAAAAATTTGAGGATCAAAAACAATTATTCAAAAAATACACAGCTCTAATCCATAATAAATTATGACACAGTAATCTTAAACGGTGATGCTTTTTAGCTATATGTATATATATAAACAACTAGAAGCCTTACCAAGATCCCAAGCCTGATCCACGGGTTTCTCTCTCAAAACCAAACTTCGATCCTTATGTCCAGTAGAATTATTTCCCAGACGCACACACATTGTCACACAGAGTTAGGATTCATGCAAGCTAGCTAAAACGTACGACGAGGTTCAAACAACATCAGAATCAAAGAGCAGGAGTACCGACTACAAGAAACTATGCACGACAGCTTAATACATTCATTGTCTAGGGGGAAAAAACAACACGACGTACGCTTCATGAGATAAAGAAGGGACTTCACTGCATGATTTCCTTAAAACAATTAAAACCGCTTGCTTGCTTGGTTGAGATGTCGTTATGGCTGCTACTGGGTTGAACGGCAAGTGCTACTGCGGCTGTTGCTCGTGGCCGCTGCTGGAGTCGTCCACGGATGTTACTGCTGTGGAGAAACCGTTTGAGTAGTGGAAAGGCGATGCAGTTGTTGATGGATGTTGCTGCTCTTGGTCTGGAGTTGGTGCATAGGAAAGGAGATCACGTTGCTATATATTGCTGGACCCGTATCACTGTGGCTGCTACTGGACTGAGACCAGCTATCAACAACGGCCGAGTCAGAATTTTTTTTTTGCCTTAGCTTAACAACAAAATTTTAATCTAAATATATTATTTAAAATATTAAAAATAAATTTAAAATAAAATAAAATTAAAATGAAAGTAAGATGATGCTGCTATGTGAGTGGATCTATTCTGCCTTGTGATGTGGAGAAATTGCCAGCATGGAGAGGCTGGACGCTGTTGCCTGAGCTCTCGTTGCTGATCAGAGAAGAGATGTGCAGCCGTTGCTGCTGCTATGTTTGCTAGACTGAGAAGTTGGTGCATCAATTTTTTCATGTTTTGAAGAATAGATCCCAAATTCAATTAATTTCTATTATGATTAGTGCCTTTATTGGTCAAAATTAGTCTATTAATTTTTCCAAATTTATATATTTTGATCCTCATTGATTAGTCTTTGACAATTTTATAGGTGTTATTCATTTTCTTTTTTTTTCAACCTTTTTGTTTTTTATTTTTTGTATATTTATGTGGGGCTCTAAAATTGATAAAAAAAACGTTTATAGAAAATAATATTTTTTTTATCAAAAAACCAAAAGATTACATGAATAAAAAAAAAGACAATTTGACAAAAACAATCCATTTTCTCCATAATTTTATTAGTTTTCTTTCATGTCAATATCATTTTTTATTATCACATAATTAATTAAAAAGAAAAATACTAAAATGCTCTCCATGAAAATATATTATTCTTATTTTTTTAATACATTCATTTCAAATTATCAAAACATAGTTTAAAAAAAAATATTTTATGGTTATGATAAACTATTATTAAAAAAAATAACAATTCTATTAAAAATATTAAAAAAGAGCATATTAATAAGGTGAAGGGGTTTTAATTAAAGATATACTTTTTTTATCTTTATTTTAGATTTTATAATCACTTTTTTATGATTATGGAAAGCTATATTTTTTTTGTTAAAAAATTATTAATAAAAAAGAGGAATTATGTTAGAAAATTATTTTGTTTTAACGAAATTTAAATTATTATTGTTCTTATAAAAAAAACATTATTGTCATATAATTAAAATAACTTAAGAGCTCTCTATGACAACAAGAACATATATCTTAGTTTGCTTCTATTTTCAATTTACTGACTTAGTCTTTAGTTAATATTAACAATTTTTTAAAATATTTATTGAAAAATATATTTCTTGATTTGTTTTATTAATTGGACGCAGCAAATCTTCCGTTCACAAATAAAAAATTTCTTTATGCTAAAGAATGTGTTAACAATGCTTGTAAACCTCTAGCCTAAAAATGGTAGATTAAAAGGGTTATCTTTAAAAGAAAAAACATAAAAGGTAGATTAAAAGAGAAAAATGTCATAATATGGGATAAAAGTCCATAGTAAATCGACTTAAATTTAGGATGAAATAAAATAATAAAATGAGTATGAAAAAGTGGTAACTAGTAATAAATCGCATAAACTTTTTGACTGGTAAAATAATCATTTTAAAAGAAAGTTTTTTTTTATAAATTGAGGTGAAAATGGTTAGAAAAAAAAAACAACAAGAAGAATGAAGTGGAATTTTGAATAAAGCAATATATGGTTTTACACGCAAATAACATTAACTTGCTAGTATAAGTCTCGTGTACATACACGCTATTTCGACTAAAAGTGGTGAAAACTCTAAAAAGCATTTTTATTATGATTATGGATGGCATTCTACAATGAATCATTATGAGAATTATGATTCATTATGTAATGAAAAAATAAGCAAATTTGGAATTTTGGTGAAAAATTACCTATTATCTATTTTTACGATATCAAGTATTATTCTCAATCCGACTGTCGAATTGGGTTGAAATTTTACGAGGAGTCTCCTGACATATTTTTCTAACTTTTGTTAAAATTTTAGGTCAATTAAAATTTGTAAAGGCCATACAAAATTACTAGTGGTCGAGAGAAAATATAGAAAATAGCATGTGGACAATAAATAAGGGTAAAAATGTAATTAGATCAAATATTGCAGCTCCTTCTCCTCTTAAAAATGCCAGCAGCCATGAACAAAGAGCAAATCTCTCTTTTTTTTTATTTTCTCCAAATTTTTCATTAATTTTCTCTATAGTAGGATTCTTAATTAAAGTGTGTTGATGGTAGATTAAGAGGAATAAACACATAAACACAACCTTTGGAGGGACTTTTATCGATGAAAAGTGAAGAAGTTAGTGAGGGAAAGTGTGTTAAATTGAAGAGGAAATGGGAAACTTGGAGAATTTGGCAATGAACTCATTCCATTGGGTGTTTTTGGTTGTGGTAAGAAGTTCTAACCAATTTATTTCTTATATTAAGGGGTTTTTATGCTTGGGTTGAAATTTATCCAATTCTTGAAGTTAGGGTTTATGTTGTGTGTATATTAGAATGCTTATTTAAGTTGGTTTTATTAGGGTTTATGTTGTGTGTATATTAGAATGCTTATTTAAGTTGGTTTTATTAGAATGCTTATTTAAGTTAGGGTTTATGTTGTGTGTATATTAGAATGCTTATTTAAGTTGGTTTTATTGATTTTAGGTTATAAAAATGACTTGGGAAGGTTTCAATTTGGTTAATTAATATATAGGATTGAAAAGCTTAAAATCTTAAGCTTTAGGGTTTATGGGATTTTTTTTAAAATGTTTGTTTTGTTGAATATCTTGTGAAATTATGTGGTGATAGTTAGTTTAAATGATAAAATTGAAGTGAAAAAAATCAGATGGAAAGTAGGGAACTTTAAGGATATGTGGTCAACCAATTAGAGAGGTTTTTGAATGGAACTAAAATTTGTTGAAAAAAAAGGAATTGGGTATTGGAATGCCTAACAAATGTCATGTTTGTAGAATTGTAAGTTTCATATAAAGATACTTATGTTAATGGATATGTTGGAAAAATGGTTTTGAAAAAATTTCATATTTTTCACCACTAAAAAGATCTTGATATTTATTTTTACTTGATCAGATCACCCATTACAATAAAATCATTTTGTAAAATCTTGACATTTTTTCACTTGAACAGGTCGCTCATTATAATAAGACCACTTTGAAAACTCTTTGCATTTTCCTTATCGGCAAGTCGCCTATTACAATAAGACCACTTTGAAAAATCTTTGCATTTTTCACCACTAGAAAAATCTTTGCATTTTTTTACCTGGGCAAGTTGCCCATTAAAATGAGATTATTTTGAAAAAAAATTGCATTTTCACCTGGATATGTCGTTCATTACGATAAGACCACTTTGAAAATCTTTTATTTTCTACCTGGGCAGATCGCCTATTACGATAAGACCACTTTGAAAAAAAGTATTTCAGTTTTTCACAAAGATCATCTTTTTCTTTACAAACCTTATCTCATTTTCTTTCAAGTGCGCTTTCTAGCCTTATCCCTTTTTCTTCTGAATGTGCTTTTAAGCTCTCAATTCAAATATTTTTAGAAACATTGATCATTTCTTGATCTAGTGAATCCATTATCAGCATTCTTTTTTATCTCTTTACAAAATTTACTATCTAATGTCTCTTACGAGACTTTCTGTCATAATATTGTAAAGAGGAGGGCAACTATCATAAATTATTTATGGGTTATTCTCCAAATTCATCTTTTTTCTTTTCAAAAACAAAAAATAAAATAAAGACTAGTGTTTTGGCAAAAGCAAGCTTGGAGAATTTCACATGTAGAAAAAATCAAGCTGTAATTTTGGATGGAATCGGGAGACTAATTATACCTCATTTTACCCAAAACTAAAGAGACATTGTAGATCGAAGGTCAAGTTACATGATTATTGAACGAATTTGCATAAAAACAAGTCCAATGACATAATTGAATTTTTAATAGGCCAATTTGATTTAATCATGGGCCAAATTAAAGTTTAATTATATTTAAGAATTAATTCGGGTCCAATTGAAGGATTTAATTAGGTGTAAGAACTTAATTGTACTTTAAATGGGTCAAATTAATTTTATTAGGGGCTTAATTGGTGAAAAATTAAATTTAGGAGCCAAATTTGAGCTTAATTAAGAAAATTGAAATTGTAGGAGACCAAATTTAATTTTGACCAAGTTAATTGATTCAAATCAGGGGTATAATTGCAAGAAAATCAATATTTTAAGGTCAATTAAGGGTTAAATTCAAGAAATTCATAGCCAATAATCATTTTGCAAAAGGTGTCGAACTATGGAGACAAAATTGGATGAAATTAGGGGTGAATTTAAAGAAAATTAAAAATTTAATTGTCAATTGAGGGTCAATTTATATAAATCCAAGACCAAGGATCAAAATAAAAAAGACACTGAAATCCAAGGGTAAGATTGAAGTACGTTAGGGAAAAAATTAAAAGTTTGAACTCAATTAGGGCTGTAACTGAGAGAAATCATAAATCGAAGGGCTAAAATAAACTTGACCAAAAACGTCATTTTGGTTACTATTCATCTTCTTCTTCACATTTTACCCGAAAAAACTACTCGAGTGGCCTTCTTCTCAAAGCATTTAATGCTTCATCTCGCCACCAAATTTGACAAAACTTGCACACAAATGATGGCCTGACATTTGACTACAAACCAATATGGTCCATTCTGGCTAATGTACGCCACAGTGCTTATGGCACCGTCTCAAAGTGGTCAACCCGACCAACCCTTCTGCAGTAACTTTCTCAGGTCATGATGGCCACTTTGAGTCAATGATTGGGATCCTTCTGTGTCGAATCAAGAGCCAAAATTTAGCACCATTAAAGACAAAATATCCCTCTTCCACCCCTAATAAATAAGGGTGGATTTCATGGCCTAAGGGAGAAGAAAATCTAGGTCCAAAGTTGACAAAAATTAGTATCCCCCTAGTTTTTTCCTCTCTCTATTATTAGTTCTCTCTCTTTCTTTTCTCTCTACCGCCTCTTCAACCACCACAACCCCAAAACCACCATGAACAACTACCACACAACCTCCTCCTCCAATCCATCCCTTTATCGGCATAGTAACCACCACACCAACTTCTCCTTCTTCCTCTCAGCCGAAGGTTTCTTCTTCCTCCCATAACCAATGTCGGCAACCAATTCTTCCATCAGCGCCACCACTAACATCACGTCAGCCTCCTAGTGACGCCAGCCACATCGCTCCCTACACTAGGTAAACTCATTCCCTTCCCTCTCCCCATTGCAAGGTTGTTACATGCAAAACAAAAATTTATTTTGCATGCAGCATAATTAATTAACATGGTTGTTGGATCGAGCTAGCAACCATGTGGACTAGACCCCATTTAGGCCCAGCCCAGATGATTGGGTTGGGTCCAAGCCACCCAAAAAAAAAGGTTTATTGGGTTGTCATTCGAGTTGGATCGAAACCTGGATGGTTGGGCCGAGTCCAGCCCAATTTATATTTGATAATAATTATTATATAATATTATATAACAAAAAAATAAAAATTCAAAGGAAAAGGGGAAAAATTTGAAGGGTTGTTTCAAAATATTTGTGATTTTCTTGAAAGTTTTTCTACCAATTTTGCATAATATCGGGCTGTATATTTACACTGTAAGATACAAATCCGGTATTAAAATACTCAGTTTTCTCCAAAACTTTCCTAACAATTTTTTTTTAAAAAAAAATTCTCAAAAAAAATTAAATTAATTTCATCTTTTAAAAAAACAAAAAATATTTTGTTCACATGCATATGGTTGAATCCTAAAAGTTTTCCAAACATAGTTTTTTATAAATAAATAAAAAATGCATCTTTCTCATGTTTAGAAATGCAAAGATGAATATCGTAATTAGTTTATGATTATCCGTTAGGATTTGGCCAAAATATCAAAAACCCCTCACCAATCATTTTGTTCATTTTATATTAGGGTTTAGATGTACACTTTAATATTTGAGGGTGTAAAACTAGATAATAGAGTATTCTATTGGGTATTAAAGATATAAAGTGCAACATAAATTCGATGCTAAGATTTAGACTTTAAAATGATTAGGATTTAACTCAATAAGGTAAAGACTTTCTCACGAAGAGAGATCTGCTTTATATCTTAGAAAAAAACCAACGAATAGAAACTTGACCTAGAAAAATAATCAAACAACAATGCAGCTTACCTTAGGTAGGGTGCACTGTGAGTGATGTGTCTTCCCCTTACACAACCAGTCCCTTACCCGGACTCTCACAAACTATAGGTTTTCTAATGACCATAATACTTGGTGGCGACTTCTGAACCTTATAATCATAATTTTATAATTAAACACAAAACCTTTTCATGTCCTAACATACCTCTCAGGAGGCTTTAGCGCGACATTTGACATTGCCCCGAGACAATACTTATGAGTATGGATTTCGTGAAAGAATGTTGTAACGACCCGGCTTTTTCAAAGCCAAAATCGGTGGATTTTTTTTTGTTCTCGATAATTCTCGCATTGACATTCCGCGAATTAGTAATTACGTTCCCTTCCTTATCATGGCATCAAACGGATATAGTTTTCGTAAATCAACATTCTCATAAGATGGATACTCAATACACATGCCCATATTATTATATTTTTATATCATTACATTTACATTACATTATAGTAACATACTCGTGAGTTTGCATTCTTGTTTTAGTCTCGTTATCAACACGAGTTTATACATGAGTGTCGAACGGCAATTTTACACAACTAGTACATTCTTTCGTACGATCCTCATGTGAATTCACAACACAACATCTTCATAAAATAGAGTACCACATAAATATATTAATGACATCATATCTACATATTTGCACATCCACGTCCATATTCCATTACAGTTTTCATTACAAGTCCTTACAAAAGTGTCGAATGGCAAATATTTAACATAACACTTAAGACATACTATTACGTAGCACCTTTAAAAATATATGAACCCGTGGAATGGTTTTCCTACACATCTTGATTGTGTGATGTCCCTGTTACAAAAACAACATGGATACAAGAGTTGTAAATAATCTAAACATATAATAACAACTGGAAGGACGTTATCGTTACTTTTTGTTATCAACTGAAGGTGAGTACATTCTTTCATTCACTTCTCATATACATTATGCAATCCCTATTATTTTGCTAGATGTATTATCCTCATTCATATGCCCCAACCTCTCCTTAGGAGTGGTGGGGCCGAAGTTTATCTTCGGTCGGGGTTAATTACTTCACCTTAACCTGGTCATCCACTTGGGATACTTTTAACCATAGCTAATCGTAATGTCTAAACTCGGTTATCTATCTTGAATGCGATTAACCAGAAACTAAACACAAAAGTCAAACTCGTCATCTCTTACTGACACCATTAGCCGAAGCCAATTGTCATAATTGACTCGGCCATTCATCTAAGATGTCATTTACCAAAACAAATAATCAACCACAACTCAGTCATCCTTCTCGAATGCCATTAGCCAAAGCTAATCAACAATCACAACCCGATCATTCATTTTAAATGTTATTAGTTGAAGCTAATCATCAAGCACAACCCGGTCATCCATCTCGGATGCCATTAGCCAAAGCTAATTAACAATCACAACTTAGTCATCCATCATGCATGTCATTAGCCGAAGCTAATCATCAATCACAACTTGGTCACCTATCCTGGATGCCATTAACATTTTCATCATCGTTTCAACATTCATCAAGAACTCGATCAACATTTCATAGTTGTGTCAACATTCATCAAGAATTCAATCAAACATTTCATTTTTGTTTCATCATTCATCAAGGATTCAATGATATATCATCCATAAGCAATTCATTTCAAAACATTAACATCATACGAGAAAAAGGTGGAAACCACCTACCTGTTTCTACCCGTGGGGTGTCCTTATCCTGACGAAGGTCCGATCCTAGTCGCACCACCTAAAACGTCGATGGCCACAAATCAGTACATTTGTATTCAGAAATTGCATAATTCTTCACCATGCATGTCTTAAGCATACACAAGTTCATATTCAAGTGTTCCATGTATTACAGCCACATCATGTAATCATTGGACCTATTCAAATACATAAATCTACTGCAGAAGTTAGTTAGCGAAAGTTGGTTCGCTAATGACGTAGATTCATCAACGGACAGATTCGCTGAAACACAGAATCATCAGCAAAGTGATCGTTGGCGACACCGAAATTCGACAGCGAAAAAATGATTCACTGCAGACACCATAATTCGACAACAAAACTAATTCGTTGTTGGCACCACAATTCAGCAGCGAAAAATAATTCGTTGCAGACACCATAATTAGATAGCAAGAACTAATTCGCTGCAGACACCATAATTAGATAGCAAGAACTAATTCGCTGCAGACGACACAATTCGGCAGCAAGACAACATAATTCGATAGCAAAACCTAATTCGCTGCAAACAACACAATTCAGCAGCGAAACTGATTAGCTGCAGACAACACAATTCAACAGCAAAAACTGATTCGCTACAGACAACACATTTTAGCAGTGAAACCTGATTCGCTGTAGACAACACAATTCGGCAGCGCATATGATTTTCGACTAACGCAAAAATTATTGAAAAAAACTAAGTCACTGTCGATTTTTGAATCGGTAGTGGCGAAGGAATCATTTATGGTTTCATTACTTCCTTTTGGCCAAATGTAAGGCTTACGCTAGACTTCCCTCTACCCATGCTTCTTGCCCAAGATGGACATAGGGCTCACCTAATCACATTCCCTTCATCATTCATCATCAACAACACAAACATCAATGCATTTTATTTAGCAAGGTTTTCCTAACTCATTCCTTCCAACATTGGCATTTAGCATAGCTACTACATAAATTCATGCATTCTCACTTGTGTTATGACAATGTACCAATACAATTCACAAACACATGCTCACTTTCTTGATTCACAACCACACATATCCATTCAACATATCAATGAACCAAGGCATTAACTAGAGAAATTCTTGTTTCAGCTGCAGCATGTCTCTCAAGGTTTATTAGCAACACAAATTCATATTTAACATTAATTCAACACATTTACATATATTTTAATCGACTCAATATGCATAAATTGCATCATTAACTCATGTATGTATTCTGTTTTTGGTTCAAGTATGTTTCTAGAGTTCTAACAAGATCATCATTCATGTATTTTGTCACTTGAGTTCATAATTTTTTCAGCCCTCATTATGGTCGGTCCTCTTTCTAGGTTTGTATATTCATAATTGTCCATTTCCCTTATTGAATGTTCTGGAGTGAGGTCACCCTTTTCAGCCCCGTTTTGTCCCTTTTTTTAGCTTAGTTTTTTCCTTAACAGTTGATGTAAAATTCTTGGGCCTGCACCCATAGTTTTCTTTTTCCTTTTGATTGCAAGGCCTTAAGAATAGGTGGAGAAAGACATGGTTCATACCTCACGAATCTAGTAGTTTTGGGAAGGGTTTAACAGTATTTCTCCCCTTCTACTCTCAGTTTGCTTCTTTCTCTTCCTCTCTTTTGGTTTCTCCTTCTCCTGTCAACCTCTACTCCCTTCATGCTTGCAGCTATTCAACCTCCTCTCAAGGTCTCCCTTCTCTCTCTCATGCCTGAGAAGGCACATGCAGCAAAGTTTATTGAGCTCTCTTTGGGAAGGAGGAAAGGGGCAAGAGTACGCAGCTCATTTTGGGAAGAGAAAAGGGGCCAAGAGTATGCAGCTCCTTTTAGGAAGAGGGAAAAGTAGCCCTCTCTCTCTATCTTCTTGGATTTATACCCCCTCTTAAATGAGGTAGGGTGTTTGGGTGCTGGACAAAGACTATCCATGTCCCCCTTTTAGGTTATTTTAGATTGGTTTCTATTCTAATTCTCCCCTAGGATAGGCCGGTCCAACACTAATTTTTGTTGGATTTTACAGTGTCGATGTCGATTCATAGATCAGCAATGAAAAACTAAGTCGCTGCCGATTTAGAAATCAGCAACAAAAACTGCATCGCTGTCGATTCAGAAATTGACAGTGAAAAACTGTCGCTGCCTATATAGAAAAAGGCAGCAAAAACTGCATCGCTGCTGATTCAAAAATCAGCAACGAAAAACTATCTCGCTGTCGATTCAGAAATTGGTAGCCAAACTATGTCGCTGTCGATTCAGAGATCGGCAACAAAAACTGCGTCACTGCCGATTATGAATCGACACCGAAAAACTATCTCTGTCGATTTAGAGATCAGTAGAAAAAACTGTATTGCTGCCGATTCAGAAATCAGCAGTGATGGTGGAGTCATTTCTGACTTTACTCTCTTTTTTTTTTGTTAAGTGTTTACAATGTGTTGAGGTTAATGTTATTATTTGCATGTAAATTTAGATTGGGATGAACAAAATTTTGTTATAAGTAGATAATTTCTCACTTTAATAAAAAAAAAACCTTTATAAGGTGAAAATTGATATCGAATATGGAAAATGGTTACGAAAGAAATAGATATTGAAATGGAGTTGTGAGATTAAGTGGCATAATGTTTTGGACATCGATTTGGGTTATGAAAATGGATACTATGGTAGCATATAGATGGGATTTATGCATGTGAGAAGTTGGACAATGTCGAAACCCAAGTAATTGTTTTATGGAAAGATAATTAAAGTAACGTCAATACTTTCAAGTTGTTGTAATGAAATGCACGTTTTACTAAATAACTAATTTTATGTATGTATGTTTTAAGTCATTTCCACTTGGCATTGCAACAGTAGATTATCAAATAGATTTTTTGTAGTTGTATTAGGTAGAGTTTGCTATTATTTTGTAATAAATTGAAGTATAAGTTTAGTTTGATCTTTTGGAGTGGTATTTAAAAACAATAAATTGTTAGTTAACTTGTATTTCATGGTGCATGTATGATATATTATTTAAAGAGTTTTATGGAATAGTATTGCATGCATTTGATGTTTAATGTGGTGATGTTGATAATGGATGATTATGGGTTGAGGGTATACTTGAGGCTATCCGGATGATTATGAAAGTATGTATTGATTATTATTGTTATGCATGTTAAATATCTGGATAAAGTTTTCATATAAAGAAAACTTTGCTAAAATTTCATTGAAAAAAGTAATAAACTAGGTTAAGTATTGCATCAAAGTATGAAAAGTATTGAGTTCTATAAATATTAATGAAAAGATTCGCGAAAAGCAAAATTACCTAAATTTTTACATAGATGATTATTAGAAGTGAGAATAAATGCATTTAAAAGTTTAAGGTGTTACAATGCCAATATTTTTTTTATAGGACTCGTAGCAAGGAGCAAGTAAGTTGGCTGGTAAAATCTAAAAGGTAAGTTGGCTGGTAAAATCTAAAAGTGATTAGAAGATTATTGTATACACTACTATGACTTTATTCATAATTCCATCATGGACACAACCATGTAATCCCTTTGATTCTATTTTTTTGTTCTTTTCATGCCATTCTTTTATATTTGTTTTTGCTCAACTATTAATTAAATGCACTTGTCCTTTTAACTATTAATAATGCTTTAAAAGGCGTGGTATTTTTACTACAGTAATCCATAGCGAAAACTCCATTATATCTTTAAAGAACTAATCAAATAAACTGACCATTTAAAAGTAAAATAAACTTTTTATAGAGACACAATAGTCATTGTCAAATTCAATAGGGTCAAATCAGTATTTGGGAACATTTCAATGACTAAAATAATCTTAGGACGAAAAAGAAAATGGATTGTGTATGTTGTTACCCAATTTTTGATCCATGTTTTGATAAATTTTCAGAAAAATTCAAAAATAGCAAAAAACATTAAAAATCCAAAAAATACATTTTTAATACATTTGCATCGTTTTTAACATTTTTAGCATCGTCTCAAAAGAATTTAAATTTTTAAAGATATTTGGAACGCGTTCAACTTTTAACGCGTTATTTTTAAAATCATTGATTTTCCTCATTGAGTCGATGTTGATATTGCTCGTTTTCAAAAAAATACAAAAAAATAAAAAAAATCAAAATTTACAAAAAAAAAAGAAGTTGAGGGACCAATTTTGAGGCCCAAGCAACATTTTGCCTATAAATACTGGTCTTCAAACACACACAAGGGGAGGGCAATTTTAAAACATTAGAAAAATACAAAAAAAAAACCCTAACCCTACAAACCCATCTTTTCCAAAGACCCAGCCGCCCCCACTTGGCTAAAAAGGAAATGAAGCGGCGCCCCCCCTGGATTCGGTTTCTTCTTCCTTCAGCCGGACAAGCCTCCCTTCTCAGCCGCCAATGAACCTCCTCCCTGGGCGCTACCCACAGACTATACCCACATAACCCCCTTAAACAAACACCCCACTTCACATAGCGTCCCCACTTCCCTGATCTTCTCCTTCATATCCTCCTCCCAGTAGCGGTGGCCCCGCTAACCCTTAGCACCAGACCTTCCCTCTCCTAGCCAACACAGACAGAGACCGGCTTCTGCACCTTCCTCTTCCCTGGTCGGCTCACCTCAAGCCTCCCCTTTCATACACATGGCTGAAACCGTCAATCTCACAACCTTCCCATCTCCACCCGAAGCAACCCTATCTGTCAACTGGCCAGCTCGCCAAGACCGGCCTCCATTGAGCCCCTCGCCAGATCTCCCTCACCTGGCTGACACCACAGACGCCCAGCCAAGGCTACCCCTCTGCACACCACAGATCGACCCGTCTTCGGCCTCCCGCAGCAAAGCCGACCTCGCAACAACTCCTCCCCCACTAACGGCTGCACCCGTAGCTCCGGCCTCCAGCTCCTTCCTTAGGTGCCAAGTTTGCCACCTGAAGAAGGAGAGAACAGAAAACTAGGGGGAAGAAAGAAGACCGGGAGCAGATCTAAGGAGAAAACAAAACAAAAACCACTGCTTTGTTACGTTTTTGGTTGTTTTGCAGGGTACCACCGGCGAAGAAAGGAAGAGAAGAAGAAAGCAGGCCAAATCTAACCGTTTCCAGGCGTTGCCTGCGGTGGCGCGTGAGCCCACGCATCGCCAGTGACGGTGGCGCGTGGAGCAGACACACCGCCGCTATTGAAATGTCCAGAACCTTCCTCGGCACTGTTCCGGTGATGCAGAAGACCTTCCCTATAATTTCAGATTGTTTTAGGGGCTATTTTGTAATTTTTAAATTGTTTAATGTAATTTTTGTTTAGTTTTTGAATTTTTATAATTTGTAGTGTGTATGTGTAAAGAAAAAAAAAGAAAAAAATATAGGAAAAGTGTATGTGTGTGTTTTTATTTGTTTTATGGATGTTTTTTTATGATAAAATTGCAAAAAAAACAAAGAAGAATTTAATATTTTGATTTGATCACGGTCAAGAAGAATTATGAACTTACACAGAAGTCGTATTTATAATATTTGATAAGAAGACAAAATTTTTAAAACTTCTTTAACACATCAAAGTCACGAAGCAGCTTACCTCAGGTAGGGTGCGTTAGGGGTGCTAATACCTTCCTTAACCACAACCAGTCCCTTACTCGTGAATCTCTGACAAGACCAGTATACCCAGGTTTCCTAGTATCCCTCAATTAAATACTAGGTGGCGACTCCCAACGAACTAATCAACAGCAAACACAATAAAAAAAATCATCAAACCGACGCCGCGTAGGAGACGTGCGATAGTGTATAGGGGGCTTTATAGACATTTTTGTTTTCTATGCAAGTGAAATTACTTAAATGCCTTTGAGATCAAAGAATTAAAACTTCCTTTCATGGAATTTTTGGTCTTTGGTTGTTTTGTTATATTCATGTTCCATAAGAGAAAATTTGGACTTTTTGTAAATATAAAATATTAATAAAAAAAAAAAGGTAGTTGGTGTATGTCAAGCACTCGCCAATAAGATGACACTACATGCGCTTTTTAGGCGGTGTGTGCAGTGTTATATGGCAATGAGACGTTTGCCTTCCACAACGGCATTAGAATCACATCAACATCCTTTTCCTGGTGGTACAACGTGTGTGTGAGGAGGCGTGACGGTTAGGCTCCGATGGGCTTTTTTTCTTCTCCTCCCTCTTTTATCTCTCTTTTCTTTGCCATATTATAAAGGTGTCCTCTTATTTATATTTAATATTTAATTTGTTCTTCATTCTTTTGGTTGTTATTTGTTTTGTTTTTATCTTTTTTTAATTGATTTTTTTTCTTCAATTTCATCCCCCATCATTTATTTTAATTTTATTTCTATATCAAATTTGGTCCACATTCTTTTTAATTTTTTAATCCTTTTACTAGTTAAATTTTGTTTTCAATTACATCTCTCAACATTTGATTTTAGTTTATTCTTATGTTGAATTTTATTCTCATTCTTTTTATTACTTTGTTTATCATTTTTTTATTGTATTTTTTTTTCAATTTCACCCCTCAGTAATTTTTTATTAAGGTTTTTTCTTTGTCTTTTTTATTTTCTTTTTATGGGTTTAGTCCCGACCTCATGACTAAGGTCATGGGTTTTAAAGGTTAACATGGGTTGACCCAAATCTCTTTTTATTCTATTTTTTAAATATTTTTTTTTAATTTCTCTATTCAACATTGAGTTTTTTAATAGTTGGGCTTTATAATTTTACTCAATTCGTTTTCATTAATATTTTTTTTTACCTTTTATTAGCACGAATAATTGTTTGATTAAATAATTTATTCTAAGAAACATAGCTATTGAAAACAATAAAGTACATAACTCATATTGTGAGATCAAATATATAAATTTTAGTTATCTCTTGATCAAATATCAATTTATATTAATTAGATGCATGTATAAGTATTTTGATTTATGATTGATAATTGTTTTATATCCAAAAACATGTTGGAAAAACCTATATATTCATTTATTCACTAAAAAACAATATCTGAACCACGGAAAAATGCAAATCAAATCATTACCAAATATACTAATGAACAGAAAAAGTAACAGTAAGCTATTACTTTTACTCCTACCAAGTTCAACTATTAACACCATTGTTCATAGGAACAATATAATTTATTATTTTTTATTATCAAATATCTTTGTATTTGAAATTTCATTCTTCAAAGTTATATTATCATAGTTTTATATATTGATATTTCTTTCTATTTGTATTATATTGCAAATACAAGTGGTTGATAAATTTTTTGATGAGTTTTATGAAATAAACTTTATCCGTAGTTGAAAAAAGAAATTAAAAGAACTCAAATTTAAAAACAATAGGTCTCATTTGCATATTAGCATGAAAAACTTAATTTCTTCTCTAAAGTTTTGGTTTACCTATTTATTTAGCCCTTATTTTTTAGCATTACGACGATGTTCTAGCCATCATAAAAACTAATTTTTTGTTAGTGAGTTTGCTTTTTCGATGAGATTTCAATAGAAATGATGTTGCTCTTTAATTATATCAGAAAAGGTAGATCAAGTCCATCTATTATTTTTATTCACTTAATTTACAATTATTTATAGAGATTAAACGTTGCTTTGGGGTTGAAATGGGTTTATTAATGCTTCTAGGATGTTTTTTTATATATTTTCAGCCAAGAGCACATGGATTTTTGGATCCCTGACAGACACGTGGAGCTAGCTTGTTAGTGCTACCTAGCATATTTTTTAAAACTTTTGATTAATTTTTTATTTAAATTTATTTGATACCCTTTTATTTATTTATTTTTACTATGCATATATTTTTATTTAAGTTTTATTTAACACCCTCTCTCATTTTTTTTAAATTATTTAGTTTACCTTTTTTAAATAGTAATTAATATTTTAATTGTTTTTTTTAATTTTACAATGCTTCAAATAGATTATTATAATTTTTTCTTAATTTTTCCTTTTTCTTTTATATAAATAAATTGTATTTATGTGATGTATTTACAATAATGAAAAATAAATATTTACAGGAAAGGTATCAAATAAAATTATAATAGAGAAACTCATTGTTTCATTAAGGCAGAAAAAAACTTTGAGAAAACGATAATGATTTGAATAAAAAAAGAGGAGGAAAGAGTATATTCTTAATAAAAAAAATTAATTACCTTATTCATGCATTTTTTCAAGAGATGCATAGTTATTTTTTTTTTAAGAAAAAACTTATTATAAATTTAAAAAAAATAATTATAAATGAATCATCTCAGGTACGAGAACAATAAATTTGATAAACAAATTAAAAAACAAATTACGACAAATAGATTTCATATATATATATATATATATATATATATATATATGAGCATAGTTTCTTTCACTGGTTACGAGTAGGCTACAATTTAATGTTCTTCCAACAGCATGATATTAGGTGCGAAGTTTTCAAAAATCAATTCCACAAACTCTTCATACAACATGAGAGAAACAACGCCATCCCTTCACCTTTAGAATGGAAAATAAATAAATAAATAAATCATTTCGAACTCCAAAGAACATGAATGAATACCAAAATCGTCAAACCACAAGAACAAACACTAACAGAAACATCTCTGCTACCAAGAAAAAACCATCAGCTTTTTTCCTTTCTAAAAGTCCCAAAAATGAGAGTCATACAGCCCTGAAGAATAATGTTAGGCATCTACAATTCAGCTTATTCCTAACTATGCAAACAATCAGGAAATTGCCCCCTCTTCAAACACTTACAAGCAAGATCATTTGGTCCATATCTTTGTTCCCTTGAAAAATTGCTAGCGTCATATGTGTTCCAAGTTTCCAAATTGGCAATGGAACACAAGCATTTCAAAACGAAAGATCAAAGAATCTTAAGGGAAGGAATCAGGGGAAACCCTTTCACTGATTGTAGAACCAAATTGTGGGCCACCCTTACGATATGAGATTAGAAACTCAACAGGGTATCCCTTCAGCTTATGTGGTACAATCCCAAGATCACTGAATGTTAAAGCTGCAAGCCGGACCCCCAAAGGCAACCACCAACAATGTGAGAAAATATTGAAACAACACAGCAAAGAAGGAAAACATTAACTTACTGAACTCACCATTCTCTGACACGACTGTATCCATGGTAAGGGCATTGATCTCATCCAGGTTGAACATCTTGGGATTAGGTAACGGAAATGGAAGCTTATTAAGCAATATTTCTCGTGGTGTTGCAAAGGCCTACGAACATTCAAAACACAGGTGCAATTCAATGATATGATTCGAGGGTGTTTGAATGGGAGGTAGCTTGTGCTTTTTTGAGTAAAAAGCATGTTTTTATAGCTTTTAGAGGTGTGGTTTGTGCTTAAAAGGTATTGTACCTTTGATAAAAAGCCACCACACCTCAAAGCCAAACACACCCGAAGATGTCCAGTTGAAAGCTTCCATCTAGCAAAGATAGACATGAGGATGCATCGCCACAAAAATATTTGTGAAAGACACACCAACACTAATTTTATTTGGCATTGTGCATGATAGAAGATATCTGCTGGGTATCAGGAAGTTTGTGCACATATCTGCGTAAGCACATGCCTACATGGTAATGTAATATATCTGCTGGATACTAGAAGTCTGTTTGTTCCAATACAAGCATTATCATCTCTTTTTGGTACATGTGAATTTCAGATCAAACAGCTCAAACTCAAGCATTATTGTCTACTCAGTGCAGGTTAAGCAGACACTTTCAAACGACCTAGAGTCTTATTGGTAGTTGATGCCAGTTTTAAAAGTACATTCTTCTTTTGAGTTAAATTACCTTGGCAATGGGAAATGGAACTTTCACATAGCGAGGCCATTCACGAATCACGTCATACATAAGCTCTGCCTGCATTGCACACAATACTTCTGTAGTTTCAGGCTTTCAGCAAGTATCACAGTATGAAAATTAACAAAACAGGAGAGAGGTTACCAATTCATGCACGGTAAAGATTTCTGGCCCACCAAGCTCATATACTTTCCCCATACTGGTTCCATCATCTTTCAAGGCTGCAATAATTGCAGCAGCAATATCAACAACATATACAGGTTGGATTCTGCAAACAAGACCCTATTAGGAATATATACACAAAAAGTTCAGAAAGTTTTTTTTTTTTTTTCATTACATTATTGACGTACTTGGTAGATCCATCTCCAATGAGCGGGAGAAAGGAATATTTTTTTGTGAAGTGGGCCCACCGGTTCAAAATACGATCCTCTGTACCAATCATCACAGCAGGTTTCATGACTGTTGCCTGTTAAGGTCAACGTATGTAAAGACTTGCCTTTTGAAAAAGCAACATGGTTACAACTAAAAGGCGGGGGGAAATGCTAGAAGGTGGAGCATTTTCTTGCATGGTCTTAAATCAGCTTTGATTTGCACCTTATAAGCATGGTTGTCCAGCCAATTTTTTTTGCCTTTCCGTCTGCAATATGTTATGGATACCACAGTGGACAACTAAAGGAGGTCATGTATGTATTTGTATTTGAGTTGTCCCTGTTGTGGGAACTTCAAACTTAAAAAATGTCCAGATATGATGCATCTTCCAAGTAATGTCTAAAGAAGTGACAGCATATCTCACAACAATGTCTAGAACCAATAGCTACCATAAAACAAAAGGACCTCCACATAGAGTCAGTTGATTTTGCTTTGTTTTTCTAGGTAATTATACAGTTTTTATTGAGAATATCGTGAGCCAACAATTAAGTTGACTCAAGAAGACCATGCAACAGTTAAAAGGTCTACCCAATCCTGAAGCAACATACTTCATGATAACACTAAAGGAAATAAAGCTTTCCTTTTTCTTTGTGTTAAAATATTTATACCCATTAAAAAAAATCTTGAGTCATCTCCAAAAAAATACATGATATTCTTGTAGTACCCTTACAACCCAGGGCACATAGTTGAAGTTATTCAAAATAAAAGGGGTTACCAAACTCAAACCAGATTAAGAGGCTGATTCTTGCAAACTCTTTTTACAGTTTTTGATGGGTCCAGAGATAAAAGCACAAGTCGTCGATTATAATTTTAAGCATCCAAATACTTCTCTAATCCCATGTAGCAAAGTCATGAAAAAAACCATATAGATACATAAATATTATTGCAGTAAAGAAAATTTGATCTTCAAACAATACTGTCTGATTGCAATTGGCTGACGCAAATATGAAAGCATTTCAAACAATCAAAAAAATAAAAAGAAATCAAGCAGGTATCAAAAGCAAGCAGACAAAACACAACAATGCAACAATCCCTTGTCACTTAGCTTTGAATCAATAAAAACACATTAAAACACAAATGCATGCAAAACCACCACCGCATTCCTTTTGGTTGGAGGAAATTGGAAGGCAAGACAAAGAAGTGAAATGAAAGGAAAGAGAGCAGCCATTGTTTTGTTGTTTGGCAAAGGAGCTTCCCTTCCGAAATAACAAAAACATTTCCATCCTAAAGTGGATAGAATTGAGGGAAAACATACTTTTGTTGGATCAAGGTAACAAAATCCTTTCCACCAAAAGTAGGATACTAAAATGTGTGATGAAATTTTGGCATTGGAGATTGGATCGGCCATTGGATTTAAAGCAAAATGACAGCTCCAATACCCCCATGTCCTTGAAAACCAATTTCACTGCTCACAGCCTATAGTTCACCTTAATAAGCACGAAGCACATAAAAGATGGTTGGAGTATGGGGGCAAAAACAACCCCTAAGAGCATAAGCAGTGTATGCATCAAGATCGCTGTAGGGTAGAAGAAACTAAGCTCCCATGCTATGATACCTAAAGAAATCCAAATGATGCATCATTAGCATAGGCCATAGTAAAAACAAGACTAAATATTTACCTCAGGCATTTCTCTCAAAACAGCTTCCTCTCCAGCAGCCTTAGCTCTTAGCAGTCGTGATGGTGATGATGCAGATGCTCCTAAACAAGAAACTTGAATAAATCTCATTATACCTCCATGTTCTTTAGAAATCTGCAAAAGTCGGGAAAGATAATGCAGTAAATGAGTGAAAGGAAAGAAGTAACTTCTGACTTGAATTTGTCAGAGAACAGGGTCGCAAATGATGAAGACCTAAGATAGTAAGACAACATAGGACATATGTTGCTTCCTCAAAATCCACAGCCAGGAGAATCAGAACACCTGCAGTATCATAACCCAACAGCATTATCAGGATTTAACAAGAAGTGCTGAACATACCATAGCAAGTTGTCCGGCCATGGCATGATTCAATTCCTCAAAACTGTAGTTTCTTGTCTCATAATCCCTTCCTGCCAATGATAGCGCATAATTGAATGAGTAGACTTGCAAACTCTAAGAATTAAAAAGCTCAAAGATATCACAAGTGAAGAGGTTACCAATAAGATTAATAACAACATTGGCCTTCGCCATTACAGCCTTAATGGAATTCTCATCTCTCGGGTTGTACTTCATTGGTACTATCTGAACAAGTAAAACGAGAAAGTATCAACATTATCAAGAATACCATAAACATAATAAACAACATTCTAGAACATGCAACCATAAAAACCCATGCTTCAGTCCAGACAGACTTTACATGATGAAAAACTCTATATTAATTCACTACTCTACCTGACCCAAATCACCCATCAACTTGAGGTGGCGAGGATCATCATCAGAACCTCTGAACGGAACTAAAACTTGAGAGCCCATTTTTGCTGGAGCACAAATCAAGCAGGAAATAAGAATTGCAGACAAAAACTAAAAACACTTCAAGCGAAGAAGTTTTTGATAATAAATTAACACTACAAGCAACTCACCAAGCTGTTGCACAACATATCGACCAAGGAACCCTGTAGCTCCAAACACCGTAGCAACAATTCCACTGCAAAAAAAAATTAAAATTAATTAACTCTAAAACATCTGCAAAAATTAAACAAACAATGCAATCTTCTGCAAATAAAACTCATTCTATTTTATGTTTCCTCAGAGATACCGCATTCAATAAGAACGAATACAATTAACAAGAAAACATCTTTCACTGAGATTGTAGAGATGAAAGATACAGAATTACCTGACAGAGGATCTTCCACCAGTGCCCTTGCGAATAAGGTGGCCTACACCTCTGGTTGCCAGAGTAGATCCGTATCGTGGGTGATCAGCTCCATAAACTGCAAATTAATAATAAAATGAAAAATGTCTTCGTAACTTGAAATTAAGAAAGAAAAACCCTAGAAATGCGGAGGATTACGGTGATCGGATAGCGGGTAAATTGATTTGAAAGAAGATATCGGGGATCGGTGACCTAATCGCCTCGATATGGCCTGCATCCTTCTTCGTTCGGGGGACAGGGAATGGAGTCTGGAAGTTCTGCTAGAGAGAGATGCTGTGGATTGAGGGATTTGGATTTAGGATCTGGATCTGGATTTGCGACCCGGTCCACTTGATTTACTGTAGCATTTTGTACTCTTGTAATTGATTGGTATTTTTTTTTCTTTTTCTTTTATTTTAAGGCAATAATACTGTATTCTTACAACAAAAATACGGGATAATTACGTAAGTTGACATAAATTCTTATAGCATAACCCTACCTCAAAAGCATATTACAAAATATATCTTCTAATACGTTAAAAAAAAAAAGTATTCTTCTTTCCTCTTCCAAGGCTTGCATACAAGTGCATACGTATTTTATTTTCACCGTACAAAAATTCTTCTTGTATGTATTGAGGTTTGATTGGTTTATTTTAATTAAGAAAAAAAACATTTTTCGTGTTTATTCTATTTTTAATGTAGAAATAAAGTGATTTGGTTATTTTAAGTTTGTTTAGGCTGGTTGTTGAAGAAACGCATCAATTAATAGTATATTTATTTCTGTGGTTGAGGTAGGATATAATTTAATTATGCATAAAATTCAATCATAAAAACTAATTTTTCTTATTTTTCTTAGTTATTTTAATAGGTCTCATACACAAAACTCAACATCAATCACAAAAACAAACACATAGTATAATTGTTGAGTCACATAGAACAATTTGTATCTATCATTTGCATAAATGGATAGGCAAAATTCATCTCTAAGAACAAATGGTACAACTTTTGTGATAATTACATGTTCTTGTTATAATAAGTGCTTCAAAAAGTAAGTGTGATTTAATTTGTTTACATTTTCTATTACTTTAATATCTTTTAGATGGCATGCTAGTTTAATGATTTATGTTTATTTGTATGCATGTTTATTTTATTCTTTATAATATGTAATTTGATGTTTAATATAATATTTAGATTTAAACATTAATTAGCTTCAATTTAAATAAATTCAGTTTTATTTATCTTTGAAAAATAAATTAAAATTAAATTAAATTTAAATCCAACTATCTTAAGTCAAATTTTAAAGTTTTATAGTTTTGAAAATCTAGTTTAATTAACAATTTATGAAGGATTTAATTCAATTAGTTTTCATTTGAGTATTATTGTTGTTGTTGTTGTTTGTTTATTAATCAAATAATTTTGAATTATTTAATTGAAAAACAGAAACTAAATATGTTGCTTCATGATTTTCATTTAGTTTAAAATCATTTATTGGTTACATGTTGTTATAAAACTATACAATATGAGTTTTATTATTTTAATAAAATGTATAAAAGTTTATAGCATTTTATATTCTCATGTGAGAGGTGTTATAACTTAATTTTTACCCTTTCAAAATTTTCAAAAAAGATTGTCTTCAAAAATCATTTTTAAAAAAATATGTTTAAAGAGAATGTTTTCAAGAAAAATATTCAAAAAATAAGATTTCAAAAATAAAATATAGTTTGGGGTTTGAAATCAAGCATGAATTTAATTTACAAGATTTCAAAAATCATGGTCAAAAGTAATGTGAGCATGCAATTTTGGGTTTAGTTGAAGAAAATCAAAAGAGATGGTTGAAATTGGTCATAATAAAAAAAAAAAATAGGAACAAAGTGGAAAAGATGGCAATGTTTGAAAGTCTAATTCATTCAATTAAAAGCCTAATTGATGAGGAAATTGAAATTATAGAAAAAATTTGATAAATTTACAAGCCAATGATCAAAATAAAAGAGATGGAAAAGTTTAGAATTCCAATTAATTCAATCAGGAACTTAATTGAAAGAGAAATTAAAATTTAGAGTTAATTTGAAAATAATTGAAAGAATTAAAGAACTAATGACCAAAATGGAAGAGGTGCTGAAATTTTGGGATCCTATTAATTCAATCAGGGGTGAATTGAAGAGGAAAAAATAAATTAAAGGATCAATGACTAAAATGGAATAGGTGTTGAAATTTAGGGACCCAATTAATGCAATTAGACGCTTAATTGAAGAGACGCTTAATTGAAGAGATAACACTTAATTGAAGAGATAATAATAATAATAATAATAGACCATTAAATGAATCAATTTTTAGCACCATAAAAAATGCTAAAAGCATTAAAACAACAATGTTTTGAATGGGAAGACAACCTTCTCTTCTCCCTCACACCAAGCATGCATGATTTTTGTTTTTTATTTTTCTTTTTGCAATTGTTTTTAGAGCTATTTTGAACCACCATTTCTCTCTCTCTCACATGAGCATTAATGGCTAAAAGATAGTCATTCTCTTCCTTTACATTTGTGCTTTATTTTTAGCCAAATACCTGCTTCATTGTCTCTTTGTGGTGGTAGAAAATGCCTGTCAAAGAAGCCAATCGAGCATTTTGTACAAAGTGTACAATAATGGTGGATGGCTAAGATTGATCATAAAAGATCGATTAATGAGATTAACCCACCGAAAAAGGTTTAAGACCTTTCTCCATGCTTATAAATAGAAGGGCAAGTGAAGAAGAAGGGAGAACAATTCGAGAGAGAGAGAGAGAGAGAGAGAGAGAGAGAGAAAGAGACCAAAATTTAAGAGAGATAATGGAGAAGAAGGTTTAACTTAAACCAACTTGTCCAAAGGGTTGAGGGAAGTAAGAAGAGAAGAAAAAAAAGAGAAAACATATATAAAAAAATGAATTGTGAATAAGAGGGAAAAGTTAGTTTTTGGCACCATACCGGTTCATTTTGAACCAAAGAATTCCAAAGGGTATAAAAGAGTAAGAGAAGAAGAAAGGAAAGAAGAAAGCAAATAAAAAAAAAGCACTAACCAAGGAGAAAAAAAAAAGGAACCCTATTCTAGAGAGAGAAAACAACCATAACCTCTCCACCACTTATCAACCATCATCGGAGCCACCAAAAGCCTCCACACACCTTCCCATTCAGCTGAAACCATCTTTGAGATAAATCACAACCCATTTTCCCTTTGTTTTCTTTCTTTAGGGTTTATGATAAAATAGTACAAAATGATGCTTTATATGCTTTTTTATTTTGAAATGCATAAAAAATATAAAAAAAAAATGATGTTTTTAGGCTTAGTTAAGTTTAGTCTAGATATTATGTGTTTTTATTAAAAAATATGGTGGCTAAATTTGTGAAAAAAATGCATGAATAAAAATATAAAATTTGGCTTTTAGGATTTGTTTATGTGTCATTTAGGTTTTGCATGCCTCTTATGTTAAAATACAAAAAAAAAATCAAATTTTAATGTATGATTTTGATGCATAAATGAATAATATGAGACTTGAGATCCCTTATTCGAAGGTTTAAGTTGTCATCTTCAGTTTGTATTCTTTTGCTTGCTTTCATCTTCATATTCATGCTAAAAAATATATTTTAAAATCCTTTGCATATGGATTGAACTTCTTAATAAAAAAAAAAAAAGCATGAGTACTTTATTTTTATGTAAATTTTACAAAGTTTACATGCATAGTCATTCTAGTGTTTATATTCCAATATTTCTAAGAAATAAAATCTTAAAAAATAAGTTTTCATCATATTTCATGCATATTGGGTTTGGTTTGATACAAATTAAAAAGACCTTTATAGGCCGACATTCCAAAACCATGTCGAAAAATATTTTTTTTAAATCATATAAAAAATAAATGTTGTATTATTTACTCATAATGTTTGAGATAAATAGACTTATAAATGAGGGAAACACTTAAACACTAGAGATTAAATAGAGGGGAAATGAATTTAGAGAGAGAAAGAAAAGAAATATAAGGAAGAAGCTTAAAAAAAATTCAACATAGTAGCTTTTGAAGTTCAGATTATTACTGGGTAAGATGTGTAAAACCCATCCATATCGATTTGAATAAAGGTTAATTGACTTTGATCAAAATCCAAGCAAAATCAAATTAGGGTTTTTAGTATAAATTAGGGAAATTGTTAAAATTGATCAATTTGAGGTAATTAGGATGGAAAAGGTTTTGTTTGATGTTGAATCATGATGGTAGGAAGAAAGAAAATCATGTTGGAGAGATAGGGAGAGAGGCTAGCTAATAGGAAAAAAATGGAGGATATGTTTGAAACTCTTAAATGTTTAGTAATTAAGTAGAATTAATGTGAATTATCATATGGGCATTGTTGTTCATGAAAATGATAGTATAATTATATGCTTTGCATATGTGATTATTGAGGTTTATGAAAATGACATTTTAGTGTAATATGATTTAAGGTACTCAAAGAATTTGGAAAGTAAAAAGTGTGGATTAAGGAACTAAGTGATTTTGATGATGAATTTTATATATTATAATTGATGTGGAAGTTAACAAATTGACAAGGATGCTTTACATATGTGATTATTGAGGTTAATGAAGTTGTAATGTAAGTTATTTGTGAAATAAATAAAATTGAGATAGAGGATGGTGTGCTTATGTTGGATAATAATACAAAGCATATTATTTAAAAGACCATGGAAATGATTAAGTAATGTAACATAGATGTAAGAAAAATTGATATGGAAATTATTTTGAGCATATATATTTATATATATTGTTTTATATGAAATTAAATTTCATATAAATTGAAGAATTAAGTGAAATAAATTTTTAAAGATAACTATGGTTATGGAAGATACATGGGTGTAGGAAATTTCAAGATTTTCTTTTAATTAAAATAAAAAATTTGGATTTAATGAGAATTGAAAATGAATTTTAATGATAGTTTAAGTATTTATGATAATGTTTCTTGTTGGAATAAGAGAGACTAGCGACTTAGGACAACAACAGGGGATAACATCACGAGCATAAAGCTTAGGTAGGTATTTAACACTTTAACACTTTTATGTTGAATCAAGTAACTGTGCTTTTAATAAATGTAGTATCTCTCTGTGTGTGTGTGTGTGTGTGTGTGTGTGTGTGTGTGTGTGTGTGTGTGTGTGTGTGTGTAAGTGGAACTAGCTATTCTATAATGGAGCTAGTGCCTAGTAAGGGGTAATGTAACTAGTTATCCTCTAATGGAGCTAGTGCCCGGAAATTGACAGTGCAACTAGTTATCCGGTGATCGGATTAGTACTCGGTAATTGAGCGGTTAAATTAGTTAACTAGTAAGTGGGATTATGCTTGGTGGCATCGGTTCGAGAATGACCAGAACATATGACCTAGCAAGATGATTCAATAAGACCATAAAGTTGATTGAAAGATAATTTAAGCCTATAACATAACATGAGAGTTGTCTTATTTTTTGTATGTTTGTTATAGGGTTTTAATTATAACTAGTGTTAAATCAATTTTACATTGTATGATTTAATATACAAGATTTAAAACTAAATTATTTATAATAAGCATTAATTTCTTAGAATACAAACACATTCAAATATAAATACAAAAAAAAACTATATTGCTAGCTAAAATAAAGACGTTGTTGTCCCCGATAATTTAAACATTTACAATTCTTTAACATACGAGTGATTTTCATCTATGCATATACTTTCCAGCTCGAGGGTGCGGGGTATCTAATAATATATTTATATAACATGTGAATATTAAGCAAAAACTAGAAATTTATAGTTAATAATATACAATTAAACTAAGGATTATTTGAAGCATACACAATAATATATTATTATTATTATTATTGTGAAATTCATCCAATCCATCTTATTTATCTAAAATCACTTTCTTACATTAACAAAATCCAAGTCAAAATTCTTTTTTCTCCTTTTTATATGTCATGGCTGAAATTCCTACAAGGAAGAAAATTTTCCCTCTTCTTCTTTTTTTTTTTTGTAAAATCCTTATCTATTCCATTTATTAACATTTATCATTTAGTTAAATTCCCACAACTTTCAATTGCATTAAATGCCTCATTCTCCCAAATCTTCTCCTTTAGCCGAGACCAATAATTAGAGCGTGGGGGGGGGGGGAGTTTGCTTCTTCAATTTATAAATTAAACACCTGCCCAATCATAATTCACACTTTCTAATATGACTCAATCATAAATTGCATCATTTCAATAATTAACACCATAAATCTCCAATTTCATATAATCATAGCAATTTAATTTCTTCATCAAAACACAAAATTATAACAATTAATCATTTTAAACATGTTCTTTAATTTACTTAGATAAGGATTTAAGGAATGAATGCAAGAAAGATTCAAGTTTCCTTCTTCTCCATTTTTAATCCCTAGCTTTAGATTTCTTTCTTCAAAACAACTTCCAAGCACTAAATCACCCCTCTCAATTGTCTAACTAAGTTCTAATCACTCTAATTACACTTCTTTTATTTTTTATTTTTTTTATATACTTAACAAGAAAACAAATAGAAAATCACACAAATTGTCTCCCTCTCTTAAGGTTTGTAGCCATTGACCAAGAGAAAAAAAATTGGGTATTTATATAGTCCCATCTTTTAAACTTTGCACATTGACCCTTTTTGTTTAGACTTTTTCAAATTTGTCCCCATCCTTTCCTTCTCACTAAATTAATACCTTATAACTTTTATTTTGTTTAATTTTGCCCCTCTCAAAGCTTACTTACTTATTTACTATTACTATTATTATTCCTATTACTATTCCTATTATTATTATTATTATTATTATTATTATTATTTGATTTTATGTCGGGTTAGATTATAACCAGCTTTTTATAATGACAATTTGACAATTTCAAAATCTTTGAATTTTCAAAAGAAAATGCTTCCAGTTTTTACTCTGAGTGCGCTTTCCAGCCCTCAGAAGGATCCATTATTTCTTGATATGGTGAGTCCATCATCTCTCATTTTTCTATTTCTTATTTACAACGCTTATTATCTAAAGTCTCTTACGAGACTTTCTATAGTAAGCATTATAAAGAGGGGGGCAACTGTTATAACCAAATTCTGGGTTATTCTCCAAAATTCATTTTTTATTCAAAATAAAAATCAAAAAATAAAATAAAGGTTGGCAACGTGGAGAACGCAGATCAAAGAGGACTATAAAAAAATCAAGCTGCAATTTTGAAGAAAATTCAAGACCTAAATATATCCCATTATGCCCAAAAATAGAGGAAAAAATACAAATTCAAGGTTAAATTAAATGATTATTGGATGAATTTCATAAAACTTAAGTCCAATGACATAATTAAATTTTTAATAGGCCAATTTAATTTTATCATTGGCCAAATTGAATTTTAATTATGTTTATGAATTAATTTGGGTCCAATTGAAAGATTTAATTAAGTGCGAGGACTTAATTATACTTTAAATGGGTCAAATTAATTTTATTAGGGGCTTAATTGGTAAAAACTTAAGTTTGGAAGGTTAATTTGGGCTTAATTGAGAAGATTGAAATTTTAAAAGACTAAATTTAATTTTTACCAAATTAATTGATTGAAATCAGGGGCAAAATTGCAAGAAAATTAAAGTTTTTGGGTCAATTAGGTGTCAAATTGAAGAAATTCGCAGCCAATGACCATTTTGTAAAAGGCAGTAAACTATAGAGGTTTAATTGACAAAAATCAGGGGTAAAACTGAAAAAATTGAAAGTTTAACAGTCAATTGAGAGTCAAATTCCATATCTCCGAGACTAGGATCAAAGTACAAAAAGAGCCAAAATCCGGGGTTAAAATTGATGTTTTTCCAGAGACTCAATTGCATAAAATTGAAAGTTTGAAGTCAATCAGAGGTATATATATGAAAAATCAAAAATCAAAGGACTAAAATGAACTATACCAAAACGACGCCGTTTTGGTTACTATTCATCTTTTTCTTCAATTTTCTCTGAAATGACAACTCAGGGAGGCTACTTTGCAGATACATTCAATGCCTCTAACCTTCACCAAATTTGACAACTCTTGAACCAAAATGATCACCTAACAACCCTTTATCCCTAGGTATGGCTCGCTCAGTCCAAGTGACATCACAACGTTCCTGGTGCCGGCCTAAAATGACCAACTTAGATAGCCTTGAACTGTCAGGTATAATAGTTCATGGTGCTTACTTTGAGTCAACAGTTGAGATCCTTCTAAACCGAATCAAGAGTCAAAGTTTTCTCCTGTGTAGACAAGATTACCCTATTCTAACCCCTATAAATAGGGGTGGATTTCGTGGCCTGAGTAGGAATAAAATCGGGTCCAAAGTTGACGAAAAACCAGCCTTTTCCTCCAGTTTTCTGCCATTTCTCTCTCTCTCTCTCTCTCTCTCTCTCCATCGTTCCTTCTGCCGCTACCACCGCAACACCGTTGTGATTGAGGGTAGCTCAACCTCTTCCACCAACCTAACTCCTCACCGGCGGCAGAAACCATCACCACCATCACCAACTTTTTCTTTTTTTCTGTGAGCTCTCTTGCACCACGACAACCGTGGTTCTTGTCTCCAGTTGCACCTTGAACCACCACTTCTTCTTTAGTCACACGGAGTACCACCAGCTTGTCCGTCATCAGCTCCACCCCCCAAAGCTAGCCCAACCACCAACTGCCACCAAGAGCCACAATTGCTCCCTCTTTGTCTCTATAGACCTCTCATTTCTCCTTCTTCTTCTTCTTCTTCTCTCTCTCTCTCTCTCTCTTTCTCTCTCTCTCTACCACTGGCCTCCGCCGTTGTGACCATCAGCCAGACATCGCCACCACGTCAGGTAGCCTACTCTTCCCCTTCTTCCTTTTCTTCTTCTTCTCCTTCTCTGTTCACTGTGTGAACAGTGGGCATGGATTATAATTCACGTTCACTGTTTATGTAACAATTGACTTTGGGCCAAGCCAATTCTAGCCTAGACGAAATGTCTGGGCCAGATCCAACCCAAAAATTAAAAAAAAGAAAAAATTTGTTAGGCCGAGATTGGCCCACCCTTTTCTGTGGCGATATCGACCCACCCTTTTCTGTGGCTAAGCTCGACCCAGTTATCTAGGTCGGCCCAGCCCTTGTATATTTAATATTTATTTATTTATAATAATATATATTATAATATTATATTTTAAAATTAAAAAAATGAAAAATTTCCAAAAAAATTCAAAAATCCTTTCAAAAAATTTGTGATTTTCTCACATATTTTCCATCAATTTTGCATAATATCGGGCTTATATACTCACAATGTAAGATAAAAACATTTGGTATTAAAATACCCGATTTTCTCTTAAACTTTTCTAATAAAATTTCAAAAATTAAAAAAGAATCTCAGAACTTTTAAATTAATTTCTCTTTTCAAAAATAAGAAAAATATATTTTGTGTTTATGCATACGTCAAATCCTAAAATTTTCCAAACATATTTTTCATAAAAAAGCAAAAAAAATTGCATCTTGCTTATATTTTTAAAACTCTAAAAATAGATATTGTAACCAGTTTATGATTATCTATTAGGATTTGTCCAAAATATCAAAAATCTTTTTTTCAATCTTTTTTTAGGGTGTAAATGTAGACTTTAATATTTGTGATGGTACAAAATTACACGATAAAGTACACTCTAAGGTATTAAAGATACAAGGTGTAAAAAAAAATACGATGTTAAATTCAAACTTTAGAACATTAAGATTTAACCCGATAAGATAGACTCTCTCACGAAAGGAGATATGTCTTAAACCTTAAAAAAGACTAACAAATAGAAACTCAACCTAAAAACAATCAAATAACAATACAGCTTACTTGAGGTAAGGTGCACTGGGGATGATACGTCTTCCCCTTGCACAATTAGTCTTTTACCCAGACTCTCGCATACCATAGGTTCCTAGTGACCATAATACTGAGTGGCGACTCCTGAACCTTAATCATAATTTTATGATTAAATCCAAAAAACTCTTCTCAACACACACACACACACACACACACACACACCATCATCATCAAGAGGCACGATACGAGTCTCCATCGTCACCAACGACATCACAACGCGACTCCGCGACATTATATATGAGAATATTAATTATTTCCTTTAAGTATTATGGTTTATTATTTTGTTTATTTCCTTATTAGATGAGGAAAAAACATAGTAAAGGAAACAAAAGATTAATCATATTACAACCTAGAAACAACATAGACGACTAGCTTTTCCTTTAGTTTCTAAAATTATTGGATTGCATAGAAAGCTATAAACAAGCCTTGAATAAGTTATGTGATATTTTCTTTCTTTCTTTTCTTTTCACAGCACAACATAGATATTATGAATTTTATTTTATTTTGTTAGTTATATATATCAAGGCTTGTTTGGATTTAATTAAAGTTAGAATACACTAATTTTTTAGGGTTAAGACTCGTTAAAAAGTATTCTCCAATTCATTTATTATAATATGAAAGTTAAAATGTGTAAAATTAATTATAAATGAATGAATAATTGATATCAAATAATCTTGATAGAGTTGGCAAAAAAACCAAAATTCCACCATTAGAGTATCCCACGTAGGATATAAATTCTTCTTTCCTCTTCAAAGACCCATGTATGAGTGTATTGCATTTGTCCCATATCAAAAATATATAAATTTGTCTTCACATAACCTTTGTCCTACATCAAACTAGAGTTCTCTGTTGGATTTAAATCCAACATTCGTTGACATTGACAGGCCTTGCATCTTTCCAAGAGTCAAGCAACCCCTTCTGTTTGCTTGCATCGCCATCAACAATCTGTCACATGCATCGTTACAATAAATAGCATTTACTTCAAGAAGATTAATCTTTAACTAGGGGTAGAAGTAAAGTATACATTAGAAAACTTGGGAGTTTCGAATCAAAAGTCTCAGCTTCACTTTGTCCGAGCAATCGAACTATTCATGCATATGCATAAGATACAAATGCAAAGAAGTGGAGAGAATTCAGAGAGAAATGGTTGACAAGATTTCTTAGTATCCAAAAGTTTCTGGTCTAACACTGAATTGGGGGGGAATAAGTGGGATTAGCATTCGACTAGTTCAGCTCTAAAGATCTTCCTGGGAAATACAGAAACCTGCCTCAACCTAGACCCTACTTTATGCACATCATTGAACAAATACAACTCAGTTCCCTTTTTTATTTGTTTCTTTTCACGTAATTATTGCCAACGCTAAATTGCACCTTTCCAACTAGACTTATTTTCAGGGAGACGAATTGCTTGCCTTGATAAGTTACTTACTCCTAGAGGGACTACGAGCAAGTACCTACACGTTTGCTTTCGGCCTTCCCATTTGTCTTCCAGTTTGACGAAAGCAACAGCTGCAAGGAAAGCAGCATCAGCCACTTCGTTTTGAAACCCTTGGCCTGCTCTTGCTGCCTCTACCCTGATGTTTTGGGCAAGCCCTCTAGTTTAAAAATCCAGTACGCTACTTGACCTTGAAGAATACACCATTACCAGCTTTAGAAACATGGATGATTTATCCTCTAACAGCCGTGATGGAGTATCAAACTCTGCAACTCGACCTGCACAAAAGAACAGGTTTCATGAGCATTTTGTAGTGGCTCAATTACACACATAGGATAACCATAGCAGTCCTAAACAATTGTAAGGAGTTCACTAGGAGGGGCAATAGGTGTTAGAAAGATTGAAATTGGTTTTCGGTTTGAATACCTCTCAATGGAGGTTTGCCTTTCTTTAAATAGTTAGAATTCTCCATATTTACAGCCTAATTATTATTAATTACATGCATGATTTTCTCTATCAAATCATTCGAAATCCCTAACATTGCTCCACCAACCATATAAATCCCTAACATTGTTCTTCAACCACAAAGATCCTGTAAATATAAATTATTGCTATATATACAATATTGCCTAATATGGTAACATCCCACCTCAAATTGATGTTGGTCGATCAAGAAGCATCAATTTATCAATCATGAATTCATGGTGGTGACGAGAGAGAGCCTTGGTAAATATGTCAGCAGTTTGATGTTCGGTGAAAATGTGAGGAAGAGTAATCTCCTGTCGAACAAGTGCTTCACGAATGGAATGACAATTCACTTCAATATGCTTGGTGCGCTCATGGAAAACAGGATTGGCAGCAATTTGAATATCACTGGTGTTATCAGCATAAAGAGGAGTTGGAGTAAGCTGTGGAACACCAAGTTCACCTAATAGCCCTCGAAGCCATGTAATTTCAGAACATGCAGATCACATGGCTCTATATTCAGACTCGGTAGATGACTTTGAGACACATGGTTGCTTTTTACTCTTCCAAGAAATAAGAGAACTGCCAAGAAACATGCACAAACCCGAAACAGAACGACGAGTATTTGGACAACCAGCCCAATCAGCATCACTATAAGCCTCTAATTGTAAAGAAGTCCCTGAAGAAAAGAACAAACCACGACTAGACGTCCCTTTAAGATATCGAAGGAGACGATGAACAGCGGCTAAGTGGGTTTGGCAAGGGGCCTGCATAAACTGACTAACCTGCTGTATAACAAACGAGATATCAGGTCGGGTAATAGTCAAATAATTCAAACTTCCTACCAGCTGCCGATACATGGAGGGATCAGGCAATAGATCACCATTCTTATGATGTAGCTTCAAGTTGACCTCCATAGGTGTAAGAACGGAGTTAGCGTCTGAAAGTTCAGCTAAGGAAATAAGCTCCCGGGTATACTTATGTTGATGCAAAAGTATGCCAGTTGGACAATGTTGGGCCTCAAGACCAATAAAATACTGCAGCGGACCAAGGTCTTTCATATGAAAGAAAGATTTGAGTTGCTGTTGAAGCTGCTCAATCAACTGAGAATCAGATCCTGTAATCCCAATATCATCGACATACACAAGAAGTAGAACAATCCCAATATCAGTCTTGCGAAAGAAAAGAGAGTAGTCATACTGGCTCTGTGTGAAGGTGAAATCCAAAAGAGTAGTACGAAATTTCTCAAACCATGCCCGTGGTGCTTGCTTCAAGCCATATAGAGATCGCTTTAAGTGACAAACCTCAGTAGAAGAGGAAGAAAACAAACTAGGAGGAGGAGTCATGTAAAGCTCTTCCTGCAAATCACCATGTAGAAAAGCATTCTTTACATCCATCTGACGAAGCGACCATCCTTTCAAGATAGCAATGGCCATAACAATACGAACAGTGGTCATTTTAGCCACAGGAGCAAATGTTTCCTCATAATCTAGGCCATATTATTGTCGGTTTCCGAGTGCCACTAGGCGAGCTTTATATCAGTCAAGAGATCCATCGGCACCCATCTTAATGGTGTATACCCATTTACATCCAATAGGTTTTACCCTAGAGGGACAATGAATAATGTCCCAAGTATGATTATCCTGAAGAGCCTGAAGTTCATCTTGCATAGCTTGTTGCCAACACTCTTGAGTAGAGGCCTCAAAATAAGATTTAGGCACAAAAATAGTATTAATATTAGCCTGAAGAGCAGAATGTGAGAAGCCATACCTATCTGGAGGTTGTGAAACCCGAGTGTACCGTCAAGGCTCTTGTAAAACAAGATTAGATGTCGGTTCAGGAGTAGACAGAGGCAGTGGGTGACGTCGCTGATAGACAATTCCTGGCTTAAAACGATTAACAATAGTAGACACATCATCAAAAGAAGGAAGCAACGCAGAAGAAGAAACTAAATTGCCACGAGACGGAAAGAAATACTGATTTTCAAAGAAAATCACATTTCGTGAAATGTGAATCTTGTTATTATCTGCATCGTAACATACAAATCCTTTATGAGAATTACTATAGCCTAGAAAAGCACATTGAACAGCCTGAGCAGCAAGCTTGTGGCGTTCGATGGGAGGTAAGTGAACAAAGCAAATGCAACCAAAAACATGAAGAGAATTATAGTCAGGAGGGACTCCAAACAAACGAAAATATGAAGAATCAAGATTCAAGGTTTGAGAAGGTAGACGATTAATCAAATAGACAGCTATAGATAAAGCTTCTACCCAAAATCGAGGAGGTACAAAAGATTCAAGCAGTAAGGTACGAACAACTTCTAAAAGATGTCGATTCTTATGCTCGGCGACTCCATTCTGTTGAGGAGTGTAAGGACATGAACGTTGAGAGATAATACCCTTTTGCTGTAGGAAGGATTGAAAGTCACGAGACATGTATTCTCCTTCAGAATCAGAACGTAAGATCTTAATTTTGGTATAAAATTGTGTCTCTACAAGAGCAACAAAGGTTTGGAAATTAGAAAACACATCAGCTTTAGAATGAAGGAAATAGACCAAGGTGAATCGACTATAGTCATCATTGAATGTTACAAAATATCTATACTGCGCATGAGAAAGAACAGGACTCACGCCCCAAACATCTGTATGAATAATTTCAAAACAGTGGAGCCGACTTCCTTGCATAGGAAATGATAAGGATTTGCTTTTACCAAGTTTACAAGAAGCACAATCAAAAGCCAAATGGGAGGAAAACTCATGTATATTATTCAAATTGCCACTTTTAACATGTTTCAAAATAACAGAATTAGGATGTCCTAATTTCTTGTGCCAAAGATGACTAGTATTGGTAATAGAAGAACAACCCAAAGATACTGAACGAGGTATAAAAAAAGACTGAAGAGGAAAAAGACGTCCCACTTTAGGCCTCGTTGCTACTACCTGTCCCGATACCTGATCCTGCACACGACAACTACGATGGTCAAAATGAAGGGAATAATCATTTTCTACCAATTGGCCAACAGAGATTAAATTGGCGGATAAGTCAGGAAACACAAAAACATTGGTAAATGCAAGAGTTAGATTGCCAATGGCAGTAATAGGAATAGTACGACCATCAGCTATTTGAATATTCTGCTCACCATCATACTTACAAACATCCTGTAGTGCTTTAGAATTGCCAGTCATGTGATTGGAAGCCGCAGAATCAATTAACCAAGGAGAGGGAGTAGTTGTGTCTTACCTTGAAGTCCAAGAGCAGAAAGAGCGGAAACTATCATCTGTTGGACATGCTTTGGTGTGAGAGCAGAAGAAGACCCCGGGACAGCTGATTGATTTAGAGGCGTGGTCACAAGGTTGGGCTGGTCAACAGTATACAAGGCATGGGCAGATCGATTCTGAGGTCGTATGCGACAGTCCTTAATAATGTGACCTTCCTTTTTACAGTAATTGCAGAACTTCTTACTGCAATTCTTTGCTATATGCCCAAACTCCTTGCAACTGTAGCATTGTGGCGAGGATTTGAATCTACCTTTTCCTTGAGCTGCATAGGCCATATTGAATATCTCAGTACTGATAGTGTCTTGGGCAATGTCATGTTGTGAGGCAAGACGTTGTTCCTTACGCAGAAGTGATTAGTACTTTAAGTATGCTCTGTGTTTGATCAAGGATCCTGACATTGTTGGTCTTGCCTTGTTCATTCGCATCAGAAATCTGTTTATATTATATAATATATCTCTTTGATCTTTTCATAAACTCAGTATATAAGCTGGAAACCTGTGACCCGATCTTTGAGATCATTCTCAGGTATAACAACGCCACGTACTGAGTATTATTATTATTACTATTACTATTACTATTATTATTACTGTTACTATTGTTGTTGTTGTTGTTGTTGTTGTTGTTTTATTAATTATAATTTATACAATTAACCTCTCTGTGGTTCGACCCCAGTCTTGCCGGGTTATTTATTCCCGTGACACTCCGCACTTGGGATAAGACATCGCTCTTTGATCGTGTCAAGTTTTTTGGGCCATGCGGGAGGTAAATTCTTGTATAAATTATAATATTTATTTTATTTTTTATTTTTCACTTCTCTTGTATCTAACTTTTGTTTCTTTTCTTTTGTTTCTTTTTCTCTTGTTTTCTTCTTCCTTCTATTCTTTTTCTACACGTGCATGAGAGTTTGGTCACGTACATTAAGTGGTAGACTTTGTAGGGTATCCTTATTATTTTCAGAAAATATGGCTGAAGAAGATAACCAATCACTTCATAATGAGAATAATGAGAATAATCGAGTTAGAACACTAAGAGACCACATGAATCCAACAAGAACAAGTGCACCCTCATGTATAGTTTTTCCTTCTGATGCATCTCACTTTAATTTTAAGTCAGACATTATTCAACTTTTACCTTCTTTTCATGGCTTAGATCTAGAAAATCCATACTTGCATTTGCGAGAATTTGAAGAAGTCTGTAATACCTATAATGACTTATATTGTAGCATGAACACCATCAGATTAAAGCTTTTTCCTTTTTCATTAAAAGATAAAGCTAAAACATGGCTACAGAATCTTAGGTCAGGATCCATTCGTGCTTGGGATGAAATGCAACAACAATTTTTAAAGAAGTTTTTTCCATCTCACAGAACAAACTCTTTCAAAAGACAAATTACCACTTTCACTCAAAAACCAGGAGAAACATTTTATCAATGTTAGGATAGGTATCAAGATTTGCTTAATACTTGCCCTCATCATGGTTTTGAAACATGGAGATTGGTTTCACATTTTTATGAAGGATTAACACCTAAAGATAGGCAAATGGTGGAATTGATGTGTAACGGAACTTTTGAAAATAAAGACCCTGATGAAGCAATGGAGTACCTAGACTTGCTAGCCGAAAATGCTCAAAATTGGGACACTACAGGCACTTATGAGGCACCAGGTAAAACTCAACCTCATACATCTAGTGGAGGTATGTACAACCTTAGGGAAGATCATGACCTCCAAGCTAAATTTGCATCTTTAGCTAGAAAAATCGAGGCACTTGAATTTAAAAAGAATGGTCAATTAAAATATGTTCAAGACATTGTGTGTCAAATTTGTGAAACGAATGAACATGCAACCAATGACTATCCAACTTTGCCTTCTTTCAAGGAATGCCTCAATGAACAAGCCCATGTTTTAAACAGTTTTCAAAGGCCCAGTCATAACCCATATTCGCAAACATACAACCCTGGTTGGAGAAATCACCCAAATTTCAGTTGGAAGAGTGGTAACAATAATGCACAAACTTCACAGCCACCGTTTCAAGCACCCCATAATTTCCAAAATTCTCATGGATATGCACCTCCTTATGCTCCACCTCCTAGAAGAAATCTTGAGGAAACATTGCATGCATTCATTGAAAAGCAGGAGATAATCAACACTCAAAATGCTCAAACCATAGCATATCTAAAAGATGCTCTTGCAAAATTCACATCTTCTCTGAGTTTTCAAGAAAAAGGTGTTTCCATCTCAACCACAGCAAAATCCCAAGGGGCAATACAATGCAAACGCAAGTAGTTCTGGAAGCCAACACATGGATCAAGTCAAATCAGTCATCACTCTTCGTAGTGGTAAGGTTATTGAAAAACCCACTCTTGAACCTTGTGAGAAAGATGAGTTAATCTCCGAGGGTAAGGAAGGGGTTGAATCTGAACATTGCAAAGAAAAGACTGATTTCCCACCAGCACTTCCATTTCCTCATGCCACGACCAAACAAAGGAAAGTCAATCACAACTCTGAAATCTTTGAAACTTTCAAACAGGTAAGGATCAATATTCCTTTGTTAGATGCTATTAAACAGGTACCTTCTTATGCTAAATTTTTAAAAGATCGGTCCCACCGTGAAGAGAAAACTGAATGTGAAAAAGAAAGCCTTTTTAGCTGAACAAGTAAATGTCATTCTTCAGAACAATAATGCTTTGAAGTATAAAGACCTTGGTTGTCCTATAATTTCTTGCTTTATTGGAGAACATAAAATTGAAAGAGCTTTACTTGATCTTGGAGCTAGTGTGAATTTACTTCCATATTCAGTCTTTTAGAGTCTCAATCTAAGTGAGTTAAAACCAACTTCTGTAACTCTTTTACTTGCCGATAGATCTGTAAAAGTGCCTAGAGGAATAGTTGAAGATGTGTTAGTTCAAGTTGATAAATTCATTTATCCTGTGGATTTTATTGTCTTGGATACACAACCTGTTGAAACATGTAATTCAATTCCTGTTATTTTAGGACGTCCGTTTCTTGCAACTTCTAATGTATTGATTAATTGTAGGAATGGACTGATGAAGTTATCATTTGGAAACATAACATTGGAGATGAATATTTTCAACATTTGCAAGCAACCTGGAGATAATACTGATTTACAGGAAGTGGACTTTATTGAAAAATTAGTTCATGATCAATTTGAAACTATTTCCAGTGAAATTGAGTTTAATGAATCTGAGAATTTGCAAATAATTTATTTTCAGGAAGAATCAAAGGCAAGTAATTGGAGACCACAAATTGAGGAATCGCCATCACAATCAATTGAGTCCATACCTTCCAGTGTTCAACCTCCAAAACTTGATTTGAAGCCATTACCATTAAATCTCAAATACTTATTTTTGGAAGAAAATGAAACTTTTCCGGTAATAATTTCTTCCAAACTTAATGCACATCAAGAAGGTAAGTTATTACAAACTCTGAAAATGCATAAAAATGCATTAGGATGGACCATAGCTGACATAAAAGGAATTAGTCTTTTGATTTGCACACACAGGATTTATTTAGAGGAAAATGCTAAACCCTCTAGAGAAATGCAACGAAGGCTTAATCCTAATATGAAAGAAGTAGTGAGAAATGAAGTCATTAAGCTTCTTGATAATGGAATCATTTATCCTATTTCTGACAGCAAATGGGTAAGTCCTACCCAAGTTGTACCCAAGAAGTCTGGAGTCACTGTGATAACAAATGAGAAAAATGAGTTAATTCCAACTAGAACCATTCTTGGTTGGCGGATGTGCATTGACTATAGAAAACTTAATTCAATGACTAGAAAAGATCATTTCCCTTTACCTTTCATGGATCAAATCCTAGAAAGAGTTGCAGGTCATGAATTTTATTGTTTTCTAGATGGCTATTCAGGTTATAATCAAATTGAAATTGCATTGGAAGATCAAGAGAAGACTACTTTCACATGTCCATTTGGTACTTTTGCATATCGAAGGATGCCTTTTGGTTTATGTAATGCACCAGCCACGTTTCAAAGATGCATGCTTAGCATATTCAGTGATATGGTTGAACGTTTTCTTGAAATTTTTATGGATGATTTTTCTGTTTTTGGTGATTCATTTGATGATTGTTTGATTAACTTAGAAAAGGTTTTGAGCAGGTGTGAAGAGAAGAATCTTGTGCTCAATTGGGAAAAATGTTATTTTATGGTAACAAACGACATTGTACTTGGTCACATTGTTTCATCAAAAGGAATTGAGGTTGACAGATCTAAAATTGAGTTAATTGCCAACTTACCAACACCAAAATCTATTAAAGATGTTAGATCATTCTTAGGACATCTTGGTTTTATAGAAGGTTCATCAAAGATTTTAGTGTCATATCTAAGCCATTGTGTAACCTTCTAACAAAGGAGAATGTTTTTAAATGGACTTAACAATGCGAAAAAGCCTTTGTTAAACTTAAAAACTTGCTTACTTCTGCTCCTGTCATTCAACCTCCTGATTGGTCATTACCTTTTGAAATAATGTGTGATGCTAGTGATTATGCTGTAGGTGCTGTCTTAGGACAAAGAAAAGATAAGAAACCCTATGTCATTTACTATGCAAGTAAAACTTTAAATAATGCTCAAATGAATTACACTACCACTGAAAAGGAATTACTTGCAGTAGTATTTGCATGTGACAAGTTCAGATCTTATCTTGTTGGCTCACCTGTTGTTGTTTTTAGTGATCATGCAGCTTTGAAATATCTTCTTTCAAAAAAGGATTCTAAGGCTAGATTAGTATGATGGATTTTGTTACTTCAAGAATTTGATATCACAATTAAAGACAAGAAAGGCACCGAAAATGTTGTCACGGATCATTTGTCAAGATTAACAACAGATTCGAGATCCGACATCACACCAATCGATGACTACTTTCCTGATGAATCTTTATTTTCTGTCTCTATAATGCCTTGGTTTGCTAATATTGTTAATTTTCTTGTTTCAGGATATTTGCCAGCTCATTGGAGCACCCAAGACAAAAGAAAGTTCTTGAACGAAGTGAAGAACTTTTATTGGGATGACCCTTATTTATTCAAATATTGTCCTGATCAAATATTTCGAAGATGCATTCCTGACAATGAGGTAAGTAGTGTCATTAAGTTTTGTCATTCGAGGCATGTGGGGTCATTTCTCATCGAAGAAGACAACTGCAAAAATCTTACAAAGTGGATTTTACTGGCCCACCATGTTCAAGGACACGCATGCATTCTATAAGACTTGTGAAAATTGTCAAAAGTTGGGGTCTATTTCAAAACGTCACATGATGCCTTTAAATCCTATCCTTGTCATTGAAATATTTGACTGTTAGGGCATAGATTTCATGGGTCCATTTCCTCCTTCATTTGGTTTTATGTACATATTGGTCGCAGTAGATTATGTTTCAAAATGGATAGAGGCAATTCCAAGTCGAAATAATGATCATAAAATAATGATCAAGTTTTTGAAAGAAAATATCTTGAGTCGATTTGGAATTCCTCGAGCCATGATAAGTGGTGGTGGAACACATTTCTGCAACAAGTCATTTAAGTCTTTAATGAAGAAATATGGAATCACACACAAAGTTGCCGCCCCTTATCACCCTCAGACAAGTGGACAAGTAGAACTTGCTAATAAGGAGATCAAACAGATCTTGGAGAAAACAATGAACCCTAATAGGAAAGATTGGTCTTTAAGACTTAATGATGCACTTTGGGCTTATCGAACTGCTTATAAAACATCATTAGGTATGTCACCTTATAGACTAGTTTATGGAAAACCTTGTCACTTGCCTGTGGAACTTGAACATAAAGCTTATTGGGCTATTAAAGCTTTCAATTCAAATCTTGATGATGCTAGTCAGCTGCGAAAATTACAAATAAATGAGCTTGAGGAAATAAGAAATGATGCATATGACAATTCAAGAATTCATAAAGCAAGACTCAAAGAGTTTCATGACAAGAAAATACTTAGAAAAACATTTAATGTTGGTCAAAAAGTCTTGCTTTATAATTCTCGACTCCATTTATTTCCTGGAAAACTAAGATCAAGATGGAGTGGTCCTTTTATTGTGAAACATGTGTATCCATATGGGGCCTGTGATATCGAGAATCTAAAGAATGGTAATGTTTTTAAGGTAAATGGACATCGTTTGAAAGTTTACTTTGATAATTTTTCAGTTGAAAATGACTCTATTGAATTGGGTGATCCTGTATATAAAGATTAATTCTTTTTCTCATATTGTTTTTATGTTTCTTTTTGTGTGACTTTTGTTTTACTAGTTTCTCTCACCCCGGTCAAATAGCGAATAACGGTACTCCGTGACTCTTAAAATCGGTTCTTTCAGTTTCCCATGATAACTGATATCTGTGTATATATTTGTGCAATTCTTTGCTGTTTCTCCTTTCTTTGCATCTCTTTTCCACTTCTCATCTAAAAAAAAAATGGACACCACTCTTGAAAAATTGAAAAAGTATTTTCTGCTCGCCTCGGAATGCGATTACAAAAATTTACCGTGCGGATGTGCAAGATTGCGATTGTTAATGAACCATGGAATTCCCCGAAGATATTCGGCGGCTAATTGAAGCAAAGGTCCGATTATCGGTGAGTCCTCCAATTCTTTCATTTCATACATGCCCGAACGGGTAAAAGCACTTTTGCAAAGAAACGTCGTGCAAAACGACTGCAAGTCTGTCACAGATGTGCCAGATGGACTTGTAATGCAAAATGTCGTTTCTTAGGAATGGTATCTGTAAATCGTGAAGATAAAATACAGTTCATTAAGGATGGCCTGAGTAAGGAGTCTTTAGATAATCTTCTATTGACTCTTGAGACGCACCCTAGTGGAGATGTGCATCGTGCAATTTATGATTTATGGCCACAATTCCATAAAGAACATGCTCGACATAGTCTTGGGAATCTGACTAAAAAAGACCCTGTTTGTCAGTTTTTAAGAAAACTGGATGGGAAGCATATCCCCGACCCATAGAGGGCGTTTAAGCCGTTCTTGGACGTAAAACCAAAGGAAGATGTGAGCCACAATCACAACTTCTTGTACATACATATTTTTAAAATAAAAAATATAAAAAATATAAAAATCAAAAAATAAAAAATAATAATAAAGAGAGAGAGGCTCCAGCTGGCCTACATATAGGTGGTATGATTGCATTTTCAATTTCTCATCTATAAATTCTTCTCTTCCTTCCCTTTATTTCTACTCAACCCACACATTCAATAGTTATCGAAGTGTGTAGAAATGGCAGGTTCCTCGAGTCATCAAATAAGAAATATTTGTGTTTTCGGTGGATCTAGTCCTGGGAAAGAAATAGAGTTTTTAGAATCAGCAAATCATCTTGGTCAGGTATTAGCTGAGAGAAAGATTCATTTAGTGTATGGCGGAGGCAGCCTTGTGTTAATGGGGGGGTGTCAATAGCTGCATTTTTAGGAGGCAGTCAAGTTTTGGGGGTCATCCCCAAAGCTTTAGCAAAAGAGGACCTCCTGGGAAAAACAATTGGAGAGGAACTACAGGTCTCCATAATGTCTGAACGATTGAATACAATGTTTAAACATGCTGATGCCTTCATTGCCTTACCAGGTGGTCTGGGTACATTGGAAGAGATCTTTCATATTTCCTCTTGGGCCCAACTGCACATTCACCATAAACCTATAGGTTTGTTAAATATTAATGGTTTTATGATAAATTGTTGTCTTTTCTTGATCAAGCTGTGGAACAGGAATTTCTAACATCTTCGACACGACGAATCAGAATCTCTGCACGCCTCTTTGAACAATTGATTGACCAACTACAATCTTTCATCCCTATCATTGATCCCTCTATGAGTCGCATACATTGGTCAACTGAGAAAAGCCGTAAAAAGCTTAGATTGGATTTGAGCCTTCATTTGTGAAACCTTGTGTCTTTTGGTTTTATTAATATCTTATTATTTTGTTTTGTTATTTCTTATATTTGTTTAAGTGTGTTTCAGGTTTGTCAGTATTCGTTGTTTTGGTGATGTCTTCTATACTCTATCTTTCTACCTTAGGACATTGAGGACAATGTCTCATTTTGGTTAGGGGGAAAGGGTAGTAGTTGATATTAAAAAAAAAAAAACCTAATGTGTTTTCATTTTCATAAACTATTTGCAAAACTGTTATTAAGATGGCAGAGTAATGAGTATTGACTCTTGAGACGCATCTTAGTAAATATTCATAACAAGGTCTATTATTACACTTCTTGAAATATTCAGGTTTACAAACTCTCGCATTGTTATCACTTGACTCTGCTTATGTACTTATTTAACAAGTAACAACTAAGGAAAGGGATAGCATGTAATGTTCAAAAAAAACAAAAAAAAAATAAAAAAAGTATATATAATAATAAAAAAAACGTAGATAAGTTTGGTTTCGTAGCCTCCCTAATCTAAGCAATTAAGCCCGAAGGGGTGTTTTAATACCTAATATCCTAAAGTCAACTGACTTGGGAGCTATTGGCCCAAAGCTTGTTACATGGGTTAAGGAGAAAAGCTTAAGGGAATCAAACATTGCACTATCTACGTGATCAAGATTCTGCAACCCGAGTTATTAAGCTCGAAGGGGTGTCTCAACACCTAATGCCCTAAGACCAACTGGTCTGGGAGTCATTAGCCGAAAGCTCGTTACATGGGTTAAAGCAGCATTGTGTTTTAAGTTATATGTGTATATATATAAAAAAAGAAAAAAAAGAAAAAAAAAAGAAGATAATAATCCCAACCCAAGGAAGTTAACTTGAAACATTAGAACAAAAATCTTGTTTTCTTCCAATAAAAGCCCCATCATCTATGTTTTCATATATTGAGCACATAAAAAAGAAGGTTTATTAATATTTTGTTTAAAAGGTATTGAGTAGATATATAAATTTAATGAGAGTTTGTTTACTTGGATAGATTAATGGAAGTTAAATGATGAATACCTTGCTTTGTGGAACTCGCAAATTGTTTTTCTATTTTAACGTTTTGATTACTAGGGACTAGTAATAAGCTGGTTGGGGGGTGTGATTAGTACTTAAAAATGCATTCCTATCAAGGTTTTATATCATCATTTTGCACTTGAAGTATTAATAACTCCTTAACTAGAGCATGTTTTATAATCATAGATCTGATAATATAAGATAGCTTTAATTTATGGTAAATGTTCATTTTAAATGCAGGCATATCTCACAATTCAAAGGATTGATTGATGTGATTAACTATTGAAAGTGAAAGGACAAAGAAACGGCTAAGATTAGAAAGGAGATACCGATTCAATTCAAATTGGAACACTGTTCAGTTATTGGGTCATATCTGGAGCTGTAGATCTTGGATTTTAGCTTAATTTATATGGATGGAAAGCTAAGAAATAGGCCTATAATTTTCATGAATAGTGTAAGACCCAAATCTGCCATTTTCAAATTCAAAGTTTGGCCACAAAAGAGTAGTCACAATCTGTCCTGTAATCCAGCCCAAACACTGCTTAGAATCTTACCTATATCTGGAGTTCTAGAAGGCCAAATGATGTGAAATTTGGTGAGTGGAAGGAAAAGACAATTTCCAACAACTTTCATGAAGAATATTTTCTCAAATTCGAATGGTAACAATGACATTTTGGCCAGACAAGAGCTTGAGGTCTATCCACCACGTCCACCAACAGCACTACTCAGTATTTTAGTCATATCTCGAGCTCTAGTGATCCAAATGCTCTGAAATTTTATGGGGAAAAGGATAAGATGATTGCCAACAACTTTCATGAGGAACACTTTGCCAAATTCTGAATGGATCAATGTCGTTTCATCCAGCCAAAGTGTTTGAGTGCTGCTGTCCACCAAGTCCACTAAATCAATAGTTGGCCACTACATCAATAATCAATTACCAAATGAATAGTTCTGAATTTTAGCCTATAAAAGAAGGCATTTGCCATTCATTTAAAAATCTTGGTTCTAAGATCAAGATCATGTTCTTGCTCTCTCTTTATTGTTGTAATGCTTAAGTTTTATTTTCATTAATCTCTTGTTCATGCTTTTCATTTCCTTTACTATACTTAGTTAACTTATATCATGTTTATGTTCTTATATTTTTTATTTATGTTTTTCTTCTTTATAATGTCTAGCTAAGTTAATTATGTCAAGGTGACAAGGTTTCACTAATGGTGTTAGAATAAGTATAATATGAACTCAACATAGACTTCAATGCTTAAATCCTAAACAATTTGCTATTAACATGTCTTATTTTTTTTATCTTATCAATCCTTAATACCTTGCTTGTTAAATGGTTAATCTAGATTTGTGTTGTATAACACTTGGTACATCAAATACTTGATCCTTCATAGTTTTCGGCCGACATCGTTATTATAAGAGGAACTTGATTTGTTGTCAACATAAGTTAGCATCATGAATACCTGATAAAATTTATAAGTATGGTGTTACGTAAATAAGATGATTAATATGATTATGTTGATAATTTATAAAGAGTTTATACTTTACTTATCTCTAATACTATTAGTGGATCCTCTAACCTTGACATTTGTTTTTATCATTATTTAATCTTTACATTAATCTTCCATCTCAAAGTTCTCATTAATTTCTTCCTCTTCTTCTTCATTATTATTAGTACTACTACTACTACTACTACTACTACTACTACTACTACTACTACTACTACTACTAATATTGCTATTGCTATTATTATTATTATTATTATTATTATTATTATTATTATGCACTTTAAGTATGCTCTGTGTTTGATCAAGGATCCTGACATTGTTGGTTTTGCCTTGTTCATTCACATCAGAAATCTGTTTATATTATATAATATATCTCTTTGATATTTTCATAAACTCAGTATATAGGCTGGAAACCTGTGACCCGATCTTTGAGATCATTCTCAGGTATAACAACGCCACGTATTGAGTATTATTATTATTACTATTACTATTAATATTATTATTACTGTTACTATTATTGTTGTTGTTGTTTTATTAATTATAATTTATACAATTAACCTCTCGTGGTTCGACCCGGTCTTCTTAGGGTTACTTATTACTGTGACACTCCTGCACTTGGGATAAGACATCAACTCTTTGATCGTGTCAAGAAGCTCTCCCAGGCACTCATCCAAGGTTGGAACAGGTTTGCGGTTAATCAAACCAGCGCATACACTCTCAAATTCTGGACGAAGCTTCATTAAGAATTGGTCTCGTTTGCTCTCGTTATGGACCTCTTGTACTACCCCCAATGCTTTCTTTGGAACCTTAGATTGCACCAGCCAGAATAATCACTCCATAAATTTAGGAAACCCGAATAATACTACTCAATTGTCTGATTCCCTTGGCGATAATTTTCAATGTCCAACTCTAATTGGAACTTTCGAGCAGAGTTATCTTGATGATATATCCGCTGAAGTAAATCCCACATTTCCTTAGCTGTATTGAAGGAATGGAGATTGTTGACCATATGAGGTTCAATAGAACTCAACAACCATGAAACAACATTGGCATCCTTGGTTTCCCAAGATCCGAGTTCTATGGGATCAGCTGGAACCATAGAGGATCCATCCAAATGATTCCATAATTCTTTTCCTTTAACAAACATCCGAAACTGAAATTCCCAAGAAGAGTAATTCTTGCCGTTCATGCGAACAATGGAAGTTCTCTCTTCTGACATGACTAAGAAACCACAACAGCCTCAAAAAATAGACAAGATTAATGAAAACACTAATGCCACAAACAAGATGCTGATACAATTCAGCTCAAGCCAAAGAACCTCCAAAAAAATGAATTGAATCAGCCCACAAACCAAGATGAGAATTTCTCACAACTCTAGAAATTTAAGCAAGGAGCTCTGATACCATGTTAGAAAGATTGAAATTGGTTTTCGGTTTGAATACCTCTCAATGGAGGTTTGCCTTTCTTTAAATAGTTAGAATTCTCCCTATTTACAGCCTAATTATTATTAATTACATGCATGATTTTCTCTATCAAATCATTTGAAATCCCTAACATTACTCCACCAACCATATAAATCCCTAACATTGTTCTCCAACCACAAAGATCCTGTAAATATAAATTATTGCTATATATACAATATTACCTAATATGATAACAATAGGGACGGTTGAATAACCAAATTACTCCCAAAGATTATGCTATCAAGTTTGTGAAACCAATGACCTGGAAACTCTAGGATTACAAACGAAATAGAACATGAAAAACAGATAGGATTATGCTGGTTATAACTAGATTCTTAAAAAAAAAAAAGAAGGTGTTCATAGCTGGAGGTAGTGATTGAAATTGTTGACCATATCAGGGTTCCAAGCCACATTTACCAAGTAACCTCTTGATTCTTCAAACAAAAAAACCCTAAAGAAAATTTAACTGGCTCTCAGTCTAGATGAAAATTTAGAGTCACTACATAGCTCCTCCAAAATGAAATTTTCACTTGATCAAAGATGTTCAAGTTAATTGTCCCATGCTGCTTAGAGTTCAAAATATAATCATACACGGTCTCTGAGAACCAAAACAAGGTCATTGTCAATGACTGTTGGGATGTGTGGAAATCAATCTCAAAATCAGTTAGGATCTTAGAGAAGTATTAGTATATATAGTTTAGGAAAGAGAATCTGGTATTAACTATCCAGATTCTCTAGATTATTGCTTTCTAGTTTAGTGCAGGATACTTTCCTATCTAGTATTTATTTCTTGTTTTGAGGGTTAGTAGGTTAGCTTCTATTCCCTATTTATTGTATAAACATACTACTGGTAAGATTAAGAAAAGAGAAAGACTTCTCTCAAAATTCTTCATGGTGTCAGAGCCTACTCTTGAACCCTAATCTACTTCTCTAAGGCATGGCAGCAGCAGGACAAAGCTCTCTCTCTGAGGTGACCTCACAGCCAGGAACAGCCTCTCATGATAGCCTTTTAGGAGGCATTGAAGGCACATCACACCAAATCACAGAACACAAACTCAATGGATATAATTATCTTCAATGGTCATCATCAGTCATGATGTTTATTTGTGGAAAGGGCAGAGATGACTACCTCACAGGGGATATCATCATACCAGAAAAGAATGATCCCATGTTTCGAACATGGAAGACTGAAAATCATATGGTAATGTCATGGCTGATCAATTCAATGACCAATGAAATTGACGAAAATTTTCTCCTATATGGAACAGCAAAGGAAATCTAGGAAGCAGCAAGAGAAACCTACTCAAGTTCTGAAAATACATCAGAATTATTTGAGATTGAGGCAGTGTTACATGATCTACGTCGAGGAGAACTTTCTATTACTCAATACTTCAACACTCTCTGCCGTCATTGGTAGCACCTAGATATGTTTGAAATTCACAACTGGAATTGCCCTGAAGACACAGTCCTATATAGAAGAATTGTTGAGCAGAAAAGAACTTTCAAATTTCTTCTTGGGCTCAACAAGAACCTGGAGGAAGAATAATGGGAACCAAACCTCCCAAATCTCAGAGAAGCATTCTCTGAGGTTAGACGTGAAGAAAGTAGAAAGAAAGTAATGATAGGACCTCACAACTCAGCTCAGATTATGGAAGGATTTGCCCTTGCTGCTTGAGGCTATTCAAACAGCAACTATGACAATCGACAGAGGAAAGGAAGAACCTGGTGTGATCACTACAACAAACCAGGACATGTCAAGGAAAACTGCTGGAAGATTCATGGCAAACCTGCTGATTGGAAACCATCAAAATCAATAAATGACAAAGACAGACGTGCCAACAATGTTATCTCAGACAACAACCGAGATAAGAACACCATTTTGCCAACAGAAACAAGTCTTTTCAGCAAGGAACAACTTGAGATCTTACAGAAACTCTTCAGTCAGAATTCACTATCTCAACCAAGTATGTCAGCCTCTGGTTCTGGATCTGGACTGTTAGCACAAAAAGGTAAATTTTCAACAGCCCTTACTGTTAGCAAGAAACACTCAAGCCCTTGGATCATCGACTCTGGAGCATCAGACCATATGACAGGAGATGCCACTCTTCTTAATGAGTACAATCAGTACACTAATAATTCTACAGTCCGTATAGCTGATGGGTCTTCCTCCCAAGTTAAAGGAATAGGCTTGAGCAGACTCTCAAGGGACATAATCCTAAACTCTATTCTCCATGTTCCTAACCTAGATTGCAACCTACTCTCAATTAGCAAATTGACTCATGACTTGAATTGTGTTGCTAAATTCTTTCCTCATTTGTGTATATTTCAGGATTTGGATACGGGGAAGAAGATTGGCAGTGCTAAGATGTGTTCTGGGCTCTATCTACTCAAAAGTGAGATTCCTTTAAGAAGACAAACTCAAACCAGAAGTTATGTATCATGCAAGGGTTAGTCAGCTTTAAATTTTCATGTTAATAAAGATAGTAAAGTTCTGTTATGGCACTATCGTCTTAGTCATCCAAACTTCGTGTACCTTGAAAGGCTGTTTCCATCCTTCTTTTCCAATAAAAGTGAAATATGTCAACTCTCTAAACATGTTCGCAGTAGCTATCCCACCATTTCATATAAACCATCACATCCATTTGCAATGATTCATAGTGATGTATGGGGCCCCTCACAAGTGCACAATATAACTGGAACTCGATGGTTTGTCTTCTTTGTTGATGATCACACTAGATTGACTTGGTTATTCCTTATGAAAGAAAAATCTGAAGTCAGCCAAATTTTCCAAAACTTCCATGCCATGATACAAACCCAATTCCAGACTAAAATCCAAATCCTAAAAACTGATAATGCCAAAGAATATTTCAATTCTAGCCTCAATACTTATTGTCTAAGTCAAGGCATTATCCATATAAGCTCTTGTGTTAACACTCCACAACAAAATGGAATGGCTGAAAGGAAGAATAGACATATGTTGGAAGTTGTTAGATCCCTTATGCTCTCTACTCATGAGCCAAAACAATTCTGGGGAGAAGCTGTACTCACAGCAACCTATCTCATCAACAGAATGCCTTCTAGAGTTCAAAACTTCAAAACTCCCAGCCAAGTCCTTCTACAAGCCTTTCCACACACCAAACTACTCTCTTCCTTAGACCTTAAAGTATTTGGTTGCTCAGTGTTTGTTCATATACACCATAGAGGAAAAGCCTCTCTCAAGTGCATTTTTATAGGATACTCTCCACACCAAAAGGGTTATAAATGTTATTCTCCTGTTCTCAAAAAGGTCTATACTTCTATGGATGTCACATTTTTTGAACATCAAGCATACTATCCCAAGTCTGATCTTCAGGGGGCAACCATGAGAGAATATCAGAATTGGGATATACAATCTGATCATGTAATTAACTCAAGAGACAACCAACAGAGTCTTGTCCAAAGTCATTTGAGTCCTTACACTACACCTCTAGCCTTAACCCAATCAATCCCAGCACCACCAGCCTCAATCCAATCTCCTGACCAGATTCATCCTACACCAAAACAGATCACAAATCATGAGCTTCTTACCTATTCTAGAAGGAAAAAACTTGGAAATGAGATAGAGCACACAATACCTCTTGCACATGACCAAGATTCAGAACCAAGTCCAGATTCTGCCCCAATATACTCAGGTATGAAAACTTCTGACTGTGAGAATACTGCCTCTGTTATTAATGATTCAAATATTCCAATTGCTTTGAGAAAGGGTGTTAGATCATGCACAAGTCATCCCATCAGCAAATTTGTTTCATATGAAGGGTTATCACCAACCTATCATGCATTTGTGTCAGCAATTGACAGTGTACAGATTCCTAAGTCTATTGAAAAAGCTCTCAAAGATTCAAGGTGGAGAAAGGCAATGAGTGATGAAATCAGTGCCTTAAACAAGAATAGAACTTGGGAAATTTCTGAACTTCCACCTGGAAAGAAACCAGTTTGGTGTAAATGGTTATTTACTATCAAACATAAGGCTGATGGAAGTATTGAAAGGTTAAAAGCTCGTCTGGTTGCAAAAGGGTTTACTCAGTCTTATGGAATAGATTATCAAGAAACATTTGCTCCAGTGGCTAAACTTAATACAATCAGAGTGCTTCTGTCCCTAGTAGCTAACCAAGACTGGCCATTACATCAACTAGACATAAAAAATGCTTTCCTTAATGGAGACTTGGTAGAAGAAGTATACATGGAGATTCCTCCAAGACTAGAAACATCCTCCAACGTCAACAGAGTATGCAGATTGAAAAAATCACTATATGGACTCAAGCAATCCCCTCGGGCATGGTTTGACAGATTTACAAAGACAGTAGCACAGTATGGATATTCCCAATGCCAAGCAGACCACACACTGTATGTAAAAACCTCTCCAGAAAAGGAAATAGCAATCTTAATAGTATATGTGGATGACATCATCTTAACTGGGGATTATGAGGAAGAATTGGTGAGACTGAAGAAACTTTTAGCCAAGGAATTTGAGATCAAAGACCTTGGGTATCTCAAATACTTCCTTGGTATGGAAGTGGCACGGTCAAGGAAAGGTATTTATGTTTCTCAACGAAAATGTCTTGGATCTACTAAAAGAAACAAGAATGCTTGGATGCAAACCTGCAGACACTCTAATGGATTCAACAAAGAAGATAGGAGCATAAAATGATAGTATACCAGTGGATAGGGAGAGATAAAAAAGACTTGTGGGTTGACTCGTCTATCTCTCACATACCAGACCTGATATTGGCTTTGCTGTCAGTTTTGTAAGCCAATTCATGAACAACCCAACAGAAGATCTTATGACAGCAGTTAATAGAATCTTGAGGTACCTAAAAATGACTCCTGGTAAAGGCCTTCTATACAAGAAATGTGACAACAGAAATATTGAAATCTACACAGATGCAGACTGGGCAGGAAACATTATAGATAGGAGATCTACTTCTGGATATTGCTCCTATGTTTGGGGAAATCTAGTAACTTGGAGGAGCAAGAAACAACATGTGGTATCTAGAAGCAGTGCAGAATCTGAGCTGAGAGCTCTAGCTCTTGGTATATGTGAAGGGATGTGGATACAAAGATTACTTAAGGAACTTGGCATGGAATCATTGACACCTATCTAAATGCATTGTGATAATCAAGCAGCCATAAACATAGCAAAGAATCCAGTTCATCATGATAGGACAAAGCACATTGAAATAGATCGACACTTCATCACAGAAAAGATTGAGAAGAACACTGTTAACCTCATCTACACTCCAACAAAATCTCGGACAGTGGACATCCTCACCAAAGCTCTACCAAGAACTAATTTTGAGGAATTGAGTCACAAGCTGGGCATGTATAACATATACAACCCAACTTGAGGGGGAGTGTGGAAATCAATCTCAAAATCAATTAGGATCTTAGAGAAGTATTAGTATATATGGTTTAGGAAAGAGAATCTGGTATTAACTATCCAGATTCTCTAGATTATTGCTTTCTAGTTTAGTGCAGGATACTTTCCTATCTAGTATTTATTTCTTGTTTTGAGGGTCAGAAGGTTAGCTTCTATTTCCTATTTATTGTAAAAACATATTGCTGGTAAGATTAAGAAAAGAGAAAGACTTCTCTCAAAATTCTTCAGGATGCGATGTGCAATTGTGCACACGGTGCAATCCTTAAACTCTGTCTGGATAATCTTTTGAATGAGATTATCAGTAGCTGTATCAACAGATGTTGTCACTTCATCAAGCACCAGAATTCTTGCCTGCTTGAGCAAAGCACGACCCAGGGCAACAAGTTGTCGTTGTCCCACACTCTAGTTATCTCCATTTTCTAGAACTGCAGATTATGCATTCCATTACAACCAATCATTTATTTGAGTGCAACAATACACTTTAACAGTCAGGAGGAAGAGGAAAGGAAATTGATACTGCTACATATTCCAATCTGGTTGTACATACCTGGTGAGTCAAGCTTTTGCTCCTTCTGTTGGACTATCTGTCTGAGTTGAGACTTATCAAGGGCCTGTGCCAAATAATTGAACTGTTAATTGGGGCGGGCGCATCATCATAAATGTGCATGCACATAATCTTAAGTTTCAATGTGGTTTACATTTTGGCCTAAAAAAAAGCAATAAATTGTTCAAGGCTGGAAATCAAGTCATAGTGATTTAAAATGTATCATTCAGCAATAGAATTGCAATTTGGAAAAAGATTCCTTTTGAATTTCAATTCCAACACAAACCTAATAAATTTATAACAACGACAATATTAAGAAACGATATTTCAAGATCAGTCATAGTTTTATAATTTAGGCACCACTTGGAAATTTTTGCTTAAAGAATGATTAAGGCCCTGTTTGTTAACGTAGTGCACTGCATTAACAAACACACTCTAAGATTCTTTTTGTTCTAAGTTTCACAAATCCAAGTCACTGTGTTTAGGAACATAAATGCATAACAAATTACTTATAGAAGTAGAGAAAGACCTGCCAAATTTCCTGATCTGAATGCTCTTCAAAGGGATCAAGGTTTCCCCTAATGGTCCCTTCAAATAAGGTAGGATCATGGAGGCCAATTGAAGAAATATCAATGTTGTCTATAATGATTCTCCCACTAGCTGGTTCAATTAACCGAAATAATGCTTGGATCAGTGTAGATTTACCACTTCCAGTTCGCCCCACAATTCCAATTTTTTTCCCACCAGGAAAAGTACTCTTTTATTTTTCTAATAGATTTTTTTCACGGTTCAGTTTTTTCAGTTACTTTTTTCCCGGTTTTCTCGATTTAATCAGTTTTTTGACTTTTTTGCTCACCCTTATTTCCAACAGCTCTAGGAAGTAGGGGTTGTCATATATTTTTCTTCATTCTTCCTTTTCTTTTCTCGATTTATCTAGGGAGAGTTTGGTACGGTGATGAAGTGAGGATTTTTAAGGAGAAATTATAGAGAAAGAAGAGTTGGAAGCTTGGAAAACCAAGAGGGGGAATGTGACAATTTTGGAATGAAATGATGGAGATTGTAAAAGAAGGTGCATCTAACTCATTAAATTGAGTTCGGTAATAGCTGGGTAAGATGATTTATGCAACTTTAATGCATTTAACTGAGTATTTTTGAAAAAGAAATGAAAAACCTCAAATTTGAATTTGTTAGGGTTTATATTTGGTTTTTGAACATGCTAAATTCGATAACTCTTTGTTAATGTGTGATGTAATGGGATGTTTACTAAGCAAAGTAATGAATTTTAGGTAATCATGGGGTTTTGCTATGAACAGCTAAATTCATTAGTTTTGAAAATTTAGGGAAAATATGGTTTGAGGGGAGAATTATTTAAACTACCATAAGAGGTGATAAAAGCATGATAAAACAAGAGAAGTTTGAAATGAATCAATAGGTAGATTGTCTACCTAGCCTATTCATGGACAATAGGGACGATTAAAACTTTGTTTAAATTGTGTGATTTGGAGTGTCAAATTTATGTAAAGGTCTAAAGAATGAAAATTGGAGTAGAGTTGTGGATTCTATACATGATTTACATATTGTATGTGTGTCTGGGGGAAATAGAAATGTGAATTTTTGTGTGATTTTATTATTTTGAATGCTTAGGGTTTAATGTGGAAGCCTAAGAAATTGGAAATGAAGTAGACTTCTTGATTAAATAGATGATGGCATGTTGTGTTATATATTTGAAAAATATAAGTATGGAAGTTAAGAAATTTGTTCAACTTGTATGAGAAATTGTTGAATTGGATTGAGTGTGGTGTTTTGGTATTAAAAATTAGCATGTTTGATAAATAAATTGTAGAAATTATGACAAATTACAAGTTCGTTTGGAAATTGGCTGAAAAGTTAGATTAGAGTAATTTGGAGATTTACTAAAATGGATTGCTTGTGATGTTCTAATTGTGTTAAGAAATGCTTGAAATTTGTGTTGAGCATTTTAATGAAAAATAATAGGAGTTTAATTGTGTTGTGTCATTTATTGAAATGTTGGAAATTATAGATTTTGGCTAAATTTGATAGAATTGTGTTAGTCTTGATGTCTTAATGATGTAAGGATGCTTGAATGTAAATATCATTATTGTAAATTAGTTTTTAATATAGGAACCATTAATTAGAGATTTTGAGAAGATTGAAATATAAATTAATTACATTGTTTTGGCATTATAATGATGTGAAAAATATTTATGATTGTTTATTAGCGATTATAAGGTAGGTTAATGCAAGTCTAGTTAATATTTTCACATGTTTGGAATGATATAAAATGTGGAAAGCGGATAAATAATTTTTGGGTTTTTAATGATGTTGTGATGTTTAAACTTAATTAGTAAGACGATAAAATTAAGTTTGATCATGATTTTGATTCATGTGAAATAAAATGCTTAAACTTTGGAGTAGGTTTGTGGTATGATTACATTCTCCCTAATTGTTAGGGTTATATGGAACTAGATTTTTCATCTGGGAAGTGATAAATTGATTTAAAACTTTTAGATTTTATATGTTCAAGTTATGTATTAGAAATAAAAGAATTAGATGTGTATGACTTGTTGGAAGCCAAAAAAAAGAATTTGAAAATCAATTTTTTAAGAATTGTATCCCCATGGTGGCTGGCCATATGTATGGTTCCCGAGTTATTAGGGAATTGATAAAATTATGGGCTAACTAATATTTAGTAATGCTAGAATTATATGAGACTGGTTGTTGACGTTTGAAGTGGTTCATTAAAAGTTTACTTAGGGTAGTTAAGTATATTTAAATTATGAAAAGTTGAGCAATTGATATAAATTATTGTTTTAATGTGAATAAATTGATTAGTAGGTTATGTTGACCAGATATGGGAAATGGGAATTGAAATTTGTAATAGTGTGGAAAGTTCTATGTAAAAACTTAAATTGATAAGGTAAAAAATTATTTTTAAGTTGTGATGTATTAAACATGAAATTTAAAATTTGAAAAGTAAAGGTTCCAAGTGAAGATTTTAATTGATGGTATGAATAGTAACTAATGGATTTTGATATTAATTATTGGTTGAAATATGTGGATATTAATTTGGGATTTTAAGATATATGTAAGTATTAAATTGTCTATTAAAGTGTGAAATTAGTAATGTGAAATTATAAATTTGGGTGTTGGATGTTAAATTTCAATATTTAAATACAGATTCGAAATAGGTTAAGAGTATGTAAAATCATGTGATGATTTGTGAAATTATGTGTTTTATTAATTTTGTTATTAAATAAATAATGAGATGATGTATCTGGATAAATGAACATTAATTGTTATTGTTTGAAAGTTGTAGGAGAGATGTTTGGAGTGATGTAAACCCTACAGAAATTTAGAAGTAACAATAGTACATAATTAAATGAATACAAATAATTTATTGAGGACAAATACATGATAAATAAGTGAGGAAAAGAAAGTATGGTGTGAAGAAGTATTGGATGAACGAATAAAAAAAAAGGTATGGACACGAATGATAGGGCCATATGTGTGGATAATTGGATAGAAGAAGAGGAAAGAGAACTTTAATGGATGTGTGGATATAATAAGAGGAAGGAGAACTTAATGAAAGTTTATGAAATTATGTATAATTTATATATGTGGATAATTAAATGAGGGTCTAGAATGAATTTAAACTAAAATTCTTAGTTGTGATTAAATGATAGATGTGTATCAAAATTTGAAGTTTGAAAAATAATAAAGATATATATATTATAATTATGTGTTGGATTATGAAAATGTGAAACAATGCTAAGGATATGAATTGAGATGAAAATATGGGTTTACGAATAAAGAATGATTTTATAAAGAATGATTTTATAACAGCACAAAATGCTATGGTTATTCTTGATGAATTATTAAGAAGGTTTTAGAAATAATAAATGATGTTAAATTATTAATTGTTAAATGAGTTATAATAAAAAAGTTCATAAAGGAAAGTGGAGGAAAAATATATGTAAGTATAGGAAATTTAATTTCCTTACTTAAGTAAGTGTGCGTATCAAAATGTAATAAAAATGAATTAAGCTAAGAATTTGATTGGAATAAAGTATTTTGTGAAATAAAAAATGAGAAAATATTAATGTTGATCTTCTCTTGGAAATAGAAAGGGCACTTAGAGCTAGATCATTCACAACAAGAGGAGTACATGCAACTAGATCTAGTGGAGCAGGTAGGTGACCTATCCTTGCTTATTATTCAGGTAGAATTTACATAGGATTAATGTTTTATCTTTAAGTATGATGCAAAAAAAAATAGCACGAATATGATGTTGTGAATGGTGGGAATCAATAAAGAAAGAAAGGAATGACTGAGTAGTTGAACTAAATAAATATAGTATGGCGTTTGGACTTAGACTATTGGTATGAATGTTGATAGACTGCTGCATGAATGAAGTCTTAAATGTTATGGTTTACTATTTGGATGTAGACCTGGATATTAATTTGTGGTAAGTTGTTGTTTGGATGAAGTCCTACACAATAAATAATTATATTTATATTATAGTCTGATGTTTACACGTAGACTATCGATGTTGAATGTGATAAACTATCGTTAGGACGGAGTCAATGTTATTGCTTAGTATTATGGTTCTGGGTTATTACAAGTGAGACCTAACTTTTTAAGAGTATGTAAAGCGGAAGATCAAGGTAAGGGTTGCCCCTTTACCTTTTTAATTATTTAAAATGGTTTGTAATTGTTAGTTTGTATTGAAATTCATATGTGTTGTGTATAATTGCTATCATAAGAGATTATGCCGATAAGACAACACACACACACACACACACACATAACCGCAATGACAGAACCAATAATATATCTTCCTAGGTTAATTGTTGTCTGAAAAAACATCAAATTAATGTTTTTTTTTATCATTTTGATGTATTGATGTCATAATAAACAAATTATTTTGATGCATTTTCAATTGAAAAATATTTCACACCACATTACCAAACATGAGTATTTGTTTTTACATGTGATCTCTAAAAAGCATCTATATATTAGTTCTAGGTATCTCTCATACCTTAACTTATGAGAATAACTGTTTCATTTCATAACAGAAATAATATAATATGTATTGATTTCAACAACTTTCATTAATGTCAAGTCTTAATAGAGCATCAACCGATGTTATAGGAATCTTATAATTATAATCACTTTATAATTTTCTTTTCAAAGAATTTTGTCCTAAGAATTTTATTTTTACTCTAGATTTATTAATCAAACATAAAATAATATTAAAGATAAAATTACTTTTATTAATAATAAATATATTTTGCATGGACAAAATCAATAATTGGAAAGGGCATATACACTAAGAACACACGCACGATACATTGAAACCTAAGGAAATATATTGTTTTCAATATAGATGCAGACTCTTATCATTAATTTACCTCTACATTTGCTTCTAAGATATAGGGACAACTCTTTCGTTTTTAGGGTTTATCTCTTTCGCTTCTTGGGTTTATCATAGGGAGTTGGTGAGAGAGAAGATATGTTCTTTCATGGATAGGCTATGCCAACCATTAACTATTAAAATTAAACTTGCGTGCTTTATCATAGCTAGGTCATCCTAACCACTGACTTCCAAAATTAGACCTATTATTGAAAAAAAATAGATTGGTTTTTCTCATAATCTCATTGAAAAAACTCCATGAAAAGAGAGGAGAAAAAAATAAATGCTTCCACATAACCAGACAACCACCAAAACAACATACAAAGTAATTAAACTACACAAGTTTACCTTACAAAAAGAAATTCCTAGCATTAGATTCACCTTATATGATGTATAGTGTAGGAGCCTAACAAATCAGTGAAAAACAATTGTTGTAATAGTCTAACAAAAAAACTCACTTATTAAATCAAAGGAAAATTTGTTTAATGAAATTAAAGATCCCCTTACCAATAACTGACTAAAAAGATGGAATGGATGGCCGTCCCTAAAAAGAACCTAGTTTAAAAGGATGGATTTTGTCTTAAATCATGATAGGTTGAGGATCGATTTGTGAAATACTGGCTTTGCTTGATAATGTGGTTCGATTAGCTTTTTAAAGTGTTTTTTGCTTGAAAAAACATCAAATTAATGTTTTTATGATTATTTTAATGTGCTGATATCAAAATTAAAAAAATTAAAAAAAATCACTTTAATACGTTTTCAATTGAAAAATACTCCACACCACATTACTAAACACGAGTATTTGTTTTTGTGTTATAACTACTTTTCAAAATGTTTTTTAAATTGTTTTTCACTTGAAAAGGTATCAAATTGATGCTTATTGGCTTATTTTTTTAAATTATTTTGATATGCTGATTTTAAAAATAAAAAATCTAAAAAAATATCATTTTAATATATTTTTATCTAAAAATCTTTTTTTTTTAATATTCTACACCACATTAATGAGCATACTTAATAAATTGAGTTAGAGGTGAGTAAAAAAACCAACAAACTGAGAAAACCGAGAAAATTGAATCATGAAAAAAATTGATTAAACTGATTAGAATATTTAAAAAAAATTAGGTTCGATTCGGTTTCATAAGCTTAAAATCAAAAAAGAAAACCGAACCGGTTTAGTTAAAAATAAACAAAACAAAACCGAACCGAAAAGAACCCATTAGAAAGGAAAAAAACTCAAAAAAAATATAATTTTCAGTATTTAATATTAAATTAATCAAATTGAACTAAAATCGAACCGAATCGAACCAAACCGAATCAAAACTGATCGATTGGAACTGATTTCAATTTTTTTCTATATTTTATAAAATTTTAATTTGATTATTTTTATGAGTAAAAATCAAACTGGCCGAAAATAATTATCTCTAAGTTATGTAATATATAAGTTTATTTGATTTTATTTTATTATACGTGTGTGTCTGTGTGTCCCCCCTATTTATATGTGTGTGTATCGCCACCGGCACGACATCTTGCGTTTAACCAAACCCTATAAATCATCCACGAAACCGGAAAAAAGAAATCTCCGGAAAAACCACGACTATAGTATTAAAGAAAAGAGATGGAAGAGGAGGAAGCAGAAATATACGACGGAGTTAGAGCACAGTTCCCTCTAACATTCGGCAAACAATCAAAATCTCAAACACCTCTCGAACAAATCCATAACACCACTATCCGAAAAGCACCACCCACCTCCGCCGCCAACACCGAAACCCAATCCTCCTCTTCTAAAGCCTGGCCCGATTCTCTCCGTCCCACACCTAAATCATCCTCCAACCCCACCCCTTCACTTGGACCGCCACCACCGCGGCCTACTGGTTCCAATTCATTCGTCGCCCATGTTTCGATTGGACCTCCTCGACCACAAGCTCGGGGTGTAGACGACGAAGATGACGGGGAAGTTATGGTGGGGCCTCCGCGGCCTCCGCCGGGACTGGCTGCTGCTGCTGCTGATGATGATGATGGTGATGAGGAGGAGGAGGAGGAGGAGGAGGAGGATGGTGTGATGATTGGACCACTTCGTCCGCCGGAACCAGCGGATTCGGATGAGGAGGATTTTCTGTATCGGATTCCAACGAGTAATGAGATTGTACTTGGAGGTCACTCTAAGGTAACTCTAGTTATGTTTTGATAAAAAAAATGGTGAAATTTTGCTCTTGGGATTTTAATTTGAGTGACTGTTTGTCTGTCAGGTTGTTTCAGCTCTTGCTGTAGATCATACTGGGTCTAGAGTTCTTTCTGGTAGTTATGACTATACAGTTAGAATGTACGATTTTCAAGGGATGAATTCGCGTTTACAATCATTTAGGCAGCTTGAACCATCTGAAGGCCATCAAGTTCGTAATTTGAGCTGGAGTCCTTCCGCAGACCGGTTTTTATGCGTCACTGGTTCTGCTCAAGCTAAGGTATGATTTATTTATTTCTTCATGTGGGTATCTTTGGTTATTACCATTTGATCGGAACCACGGCAAGGATTGTGGAACTCTCGTTTGTTTTTGTTTGTGTCTCAGATATTTGACCGTGATGGGCTTACACTAGGTGAGTTTGTCAAGGGGGATATGTACATTCGTGACTTGAAGAATACAAAGGGTCACATTTCTGGATTGACTTGCGGGGAGTGGCATCCTCAAGCCAAGGAGACAATTCTAACATCATCAGAGGACGGTTCACTACGTATATGGGATGTGAATGATTTCAAAAGTCAAAAGCAGGTTTGCTGTTTTTTCAAGTTGCTTAATTCTGCTACTTGAAATTATGATGAGTTCCATACAACCATTCTGTTTTGGGGAACTTGGTTTCACTTCATTTGACAGTCAACAAAGCTGTTTTAGTGGTTCCTAGGATGCTTTTTTGCATGTGCACTGGAGGGTTATAATGTTTCTGTTTCCATGTGTGCTTTTGGGTTACATTAATTGTGATATATTTGAAAGTGTTATTCTCATTCAACTAGGAAATATATGAAAGAAGGTAAACTAACATTGCAGTTGTTCATTTTAACTAGGTCATTAAACCAAAGCTTGCTCGGCCTGGAAGAGTTCCAGTTACCACATGTGCTTGGGATCGTGAAGGAAAGCGCATTGCCGGCGGCATTGGAGATGGTTCTATACAGGTTTGTGTTTCTGAATTGTGGTTGTTGTCTTCTTTTTTTCATTGAACCCTCTTTCACTTCAGTTATTTCATTTTTCTTGACACACATGTTGCTTAATTTGTATTCACAGATATGGAGCCTTAAGCCTGGATGGGGAAGCAGGCCAGATGTTTTTGTTGGGAAGGGTCATTCAGATGACATCACTTGCCTCAAATTTTCTAGTGATGGACAAATTTTACTCTCAAGAAGCTCTGATTGTTCACTGAAGGTAGTGATGAAACATTCATTTAGAGAGTATTGTGTTTTCACTTCACTAATATATGTTTATTCTCGATACTTATCACACCCTTCTTCATATCTATATTTTCATGTGTTAGGTTTGGGATTTTGCGGCAAATGAAAGAGGCCCTTAAAGTCTTTGAGAATCTTCCAAATAACTATGCTCAAACAAATATTGCATTTAGTCCTGATGAGCAGCTTTTCTTGACTGGAACATCTTTTGAAAGGGAGAGCAAAACTGGAGGTGTATTGTGCTTTTACAACCGGGCAAAACTTGAACTTGTTTCAAGAGTTGGTATTTCTCTGACTAGCAGTGTTGTGCAGTGTGCTTGGCATCCAAAGCTAAATCAGGTAACACCAAATGATACATGCTGCTTTATTCTTATTGTCAATATAGGTGGGGTCTTGGATGCACCAAGATATGATATATGCTGCTTTATTCTTAGTGTCACTATAAGGTGGTCTTGGATGCACCAAGACATTGCCTGTATGTTTATTTATTTATTCTTGTGCAAATGAGGGATACATTAGTTTTCCTCAACCTAGGAGCATTTGTTTCGTGTAAAATATTTTACAAATGGTATTCTGGTTAAACATTTTACATGGAAAAGATTTTATGATTTGTGGTAGCAATGAAATGAAAAATATGGTGGTAATGGAATTGTGAAAAGAGGATGGTGGTGATGAGGTAGTAGTGTAGAAAGTGACGACAAAAAGAGTGGTGGTGGTATTGGTGTGGTGAAATAGATGGACAATTGTGAATTGATTGATGTGCGTAAAGAACTTTATGAACTTAAAATATTTTTCAACAAATGAACAAAGTTTATAACAAACACAGGAAAATTTAGTAAAATATTTTACGCAAAACACATACCCCCCTCAGTAGCACTTTTTTTAATACACATGCCCATCCATACAAACTGAAGCCTTGCCTACTTTGTTTGTTTAAAGATCTTTGCAACAGCTGGAGATAAAAGCCAAGGAGGAACCCACGTACTATATGATCCAACCTTCAGTGAGAGAGGAGCTCTTGTATGTGTTGCATCCGCACCTCGGAAAAAATCTTTGGATGATTTTGAGGTGCAGCCCGTCATTCACAACCCTCATGCACTACCCTTGTTTAGAGATCAGCCAAGCCGAAAGCGTCAGCGAGAGAAAACATTGAAGGATCCCCTTAAGTCCCACAAACCTGAACTTCCAATGACAGGACCAGGTTTTGGTGGAAGAGTTGGTGCTAGTAAAGGAAGCTTATTGACTCAATATCTTCTTAAGGTCATATTTCCCGTCTAACCATTTTCTCGTCGTTATTTAATTCTTAATGAAGCCAGCGGGAAAAACTGACATTTGGATTTCATTACAGCAAGGGGGAATGATCAAGGAGACATGGATGGAGGAAGACCCACGAGAAGCTATATTGAAGTATGCTGATGCTGCGGAAAAAGATCCCAAATACATTGCTCCAGCATATGCACAAACCCAGCCTGACCCGGTTTTTGCAAAGTCGGATTCCGAGGATGAAGAAAAATGATCCAAGTATGATGGTGTGTTTCATTTGCTACTCATTTCCCTGTAATGGGATTTATAATATTTTTCCTTAGTTGTGACAATGTAATTGATTGGCATGTCTGAGGAAATTCTATGCGCTACTTCCGTCATTCTATTGATTTTCAATGCTTTTTATTTGCATGCAAGGTCAGGTCGGTCTGCCTCTACATCAACCTGAATTTTATTTCAGAAGCTGAAACATTGAAGTGAACATCAATGAATATGCAGAGGTATAGCAATTTCTCTCATGCAATGCTCATGGAAGTGATTCCATGAATCACACCCTGGCTTCTACAAAATAGGTTTTTCATGGCTTCTACAAGTTTCTAACATAAAAATAGAGACAAAAATGGTGAGAATCTGGAAGAGGATCTGCTTTCTTTGCCCATGGTTTATGTATTTTTAGGCTATTTTTGTAGCTTTTGTAACGAATGTTCAAAATATTAGGAATTGGGTGCTTGTGGAGGCATCTGCAAAATCTAAGGCAGTCAAATATGGTTTCAACTAAGGTGATTGAACTTGTAGAATACTCTGATTCTTGAGCAGTTTATTCGTGTCTACAAGTGACCAATCAGTCTTGTATATTTGCCATATTAGATATTTTTGTAGCTTTTGTATCATATTGCATGTGTCTTCAACCGATACTACAAACAATATCAAAATGTTTCTATATTACGAAGTTCATTTTTCTGTTTTCCTTGCAACTCTCAGCTAAACATCACCAATACACGGTTGATGGCTCCAAAAGCCTTTTGTCAGTAACAGCAGTAACCGAGGCCATCTTCCTGCATTGCTTAGATTATCTTAGTTACCATCTGGAAAGATTGCTCCGGGGCTTGGAAATGATCAAGTTAGGAGCTCTCATGCTCAAAGCTCGACAAGCGAGAGCCTGACGGCACGGCAAACAGTTGTGTGCCTACGAAATGCTGCAAACCCAAAAACCATTGAAAGCCAATTCGAAAATCAAGACTGCAAATCAGCTTGTGAAAACAAGCATGAACGAAAGTGGACTTTTAAGAGATTGAAAGTCTCCTTAATAAATGCTCGGTCCCTACAGGGAGAGAGAGGAAACAGTAAGAACATTTGAAAAGTATAAAGAAGTACATGCTCGCTCTCAAATCATATGAGAAAGTCTTGGTGGAGGAAGTGATGCATGGACAAGATTATAGAGGTTTTTTATCTTCGAGTCAGCAGGTTTGTGCTGTAGACCAACCTGCAAGAGAAAAAAGCAGTATTAAAACATTCTGGATATCTTAGCTCAAACATCTTGATCTCGGATGGTACTTCTCGTAACTAGCCTCCAATATCCTATTTTATTTGACTGATTAACTCGAGTTACTACCACGAAGGATTAGATAAAGCACGTTTCATACAAGATGTTCAATGTCCGAGGAATCCTAAACTTCCTTTTGACTTTACATTAGAAATTACGTGATCGATTTTCTTTTTTCAAATGCCAACAAGAAAGAAAGACCAAGATGTACAGGAGAGGTCATCATCTCTTGCAGCAACAACTAAGATAATGATGATCGGGGCAGAACTGTTTGAGAGCTTGCACCTCGCACCATGTCCGACTCAACTGATCCCTCCAAATATATGGGGCAAAAAACCCACCTTCTAGTGCTGAATTTATATATACCATTTTGGACTTTTTCAAGGGTCACCGAGTCTTGTTTTTTTTGTTAAGATTGTGAATCTTTGTTATGAAGATCTCATAATATATTTATAACCCATGTCTTGTTCTTTTGTTACGAGGAGGGTCTGAAGTTTAATTTTAATCTGATAACACTTAATGAGGGGTAATGAAGATTGTGAACCTTTGTTCTGAAGGTTTCATGGTGTATTTATAGTCCATGAGTCTTGTTCTTTTGTTAAGAGGATGGTCTAGAGTTTAATTTTACCCTGATAACATTTAATGAAGAATAAATACTCCTTATATCTACATTAATGTTTGATGGAAATATAATGGGTTATTGGAGGATTTTTGTACTCCTAAAAGGTGTAGAGAGATTAGGGTCTAAGATGTTAAATGTAGCTGAATTTATGAAGGCCGAGCTCTTCCCCTAGGATAGATCCAAGAGAGGTGGGTATTTTCCTTGACTGAGTCAAAGGGAGGCTGGGTCCATCCTTTAGCGTGCTCAAGGGACATTGGGCCCGTCTCTTAGTGTGTTCAATGAAAAATATGCCATTTCCTTAGACGTGCTAAAAACAAAATGCTCATTCTCTTAAACATGTCCAAGTAATGAGTGTCCATTCCTTAGATGAGCCCAAGAAAAGACGATCCTCAGAGTTTTTTAGGTTTATTAAAGGATATCTTTCTTATTACATTATTTTGTTTAAACGTCAACCTTTACTAGATAAGTGAATCACGATCTTACTCACTTTGCAATGAGCTTTTCTCAATCTTTACAACAAGACAAATGTATGTCTGAAGAAATATTAATCATGTTTCATCCCTCCCCATGATAGATTGATCCTTATCTCAAGCCAACTTGTCCATGCTAAACCATTATTTCAACTTTCTAACATGCATGAAACCACCCAAATCAAGATAGTGTGGGGGATCTTCATAGTGTAGGCCACCCCAAGTCCTAACACAAACCATTGCAACCCTATCACACCCATATATATGAAGTCCAGATTAATAACTCCAAAACAGAAAAGTTGCTATAAGTTCTTGTCACAACACCCGATTGATTTTTCATTTGACTGAACCCCTTATTCAATGGCTCCTAGTAAACTAGCATATGAAACATCCTAGTCAATGGCCAAGTGACATTTTGCCATTGACAAGTATTTATTCCTAGTAATTTTAATTTTATGAGCTCTTCAACTATAAACTGACAAGGATGTTGTTACATGGAACAAGATTTTTGTGAAGATGAAAAGAAACTCCCTTTAGATGTATCCAAAACTGGCACCAGCCACCAACCACCAGCCTAATGCTTGGCCAACAATAGAATTTTCCGCCACCACCTGATACCAGTCTCTATCTTTAAAAAAGTGAAAGGAGTATCAAATGTGGTCTTCACTCATTTCAATCAAGATCAGTTAAAATCAATAAACTTTGTCCACATCTAGCGTAATGACTTAGATTTGTAAGAGACTATGTTTTGCGAGTCCATGACAAGTGAATTTACTACCAACTATAATTCATGCATATAAAATATAGCTCCAAGACATAATTTTGAGTGATAGTTTTTCCATTTTCATGTTTTTGAATTGTTTGGTCATCTCTTTCAAGGCAATTGCTTAGAACATTATTTCAAACAAACCACTGATTTATTTCCTTGAAATTGCAAACAAAAAGGTCACTGGTTATGAATTTCTTCAATTTTATTATTAATGATCCTAAACTTTGATTTTCTTACAATTTTGTCTTTGATTTCAATCAATTAACTTTGTAAAAATTGAGTTTGGTCCTCTAAAATGTCAGTCTTCTTGATTAAGCCTAAATTGGACTCCCACATTTAAGTTTTTACCAATTAAGTCCCTAAAAAAATTAATTTGATATATTAAAAGTATAATTAAGTCCTTACATCAAATTAATTCTTAAACATAATTAAACTTTTAATTCAACCCATGATTAAATCAAATTGACCTATTAAAAATCTAATTAACTCCCTGGACTTAATTTGTTTCATATAGATTCATCCAATAATCATTTAATTTGACCTTGAATTTACATTGTCTCTTCAATCTTGGGTACAATGGGGTATGATTAGGATCTCAATTTTATCCAAAACTCTACCTTGATTCATCTACATATTTGAAACCCTTCTGAGTCTGTTTCTGCGTAGTTGCCAGTCTTTTGTTATTATTACTTTTATTTTTTATTTTTTAAAGGAAAAAGTAAATTTGGGGAAGAATAAAAAAATAGGTTATAACACTAACATTTCTCTAGTAGAAAAAAAATTTAAATCGTCTGGGGGTTGACCCGATCAACTTGGAGGGTCTAAAAATAACTTAAAAGATCGCTAAAAACATAGTTTGACTAAAAAAAAAAAATCAAGATATCTTTTTTTAAAAAAATATTGAGATGATAATTTATTGGATCGATCTGGGTTAACTTGTTAAATCCGTGACTTAGGTCATGAGACCATAATATCCTCATATAAAATAAATCAAAATAAATTATGATGCTCAATTCCCAAGCAACCCAATGCTAAATGATGAAATAAAATAAAAAATCAATTAAAAAAAAACACAAAATGACCCGAGTTAAGTCGGGTTAACCCGCTAAACCCATGACTTAGGTCATGAGATCTGGATAATCTCATAGAAATTAAATCGAAAAAATAACCTAAGTAATCTTGGGTTAACATGCCAAACTCGTGACCTGAGCCATGAGATTGAGATAACCCTATATAAATCAAATAAAAAAATATTATGAAGTCCGATTCCAAATAAATTCATTTTGGAAGGATGGAATTTGAAAACAAATTAATTTTAAAAAAGGACATAGTAAAACCGTCGAAGTCTATCGAGGTTAAACCACAAAATACGTGACTCAGGTTATGAGATCGAAATAACCTTATGGAAAACAAACCGAACAAATCATAAAGATTAATTTTTAATTAATCAAATGTTGAAGGATGAAATTGAAAAAAAGACATCAATTAAAAAAAAAAACTTGAGTCAACTAGGTTGACTCACTAAACTCGCGACATAAGTCATAAGACTAAGATAATCATATAGAAAGTAAGCCGCAACAAATTATGAAACTCAATCTCTAATAAACCAAATATTAAATGATAAAATAATAGGAAAAAACATAGATTTTAATAAAAAATCAAAGGCAAAAAATATATTTATTGCAATAAATAGTGTCTTGTGAGGTGATATATAGTAAAAACATAGTTATGAAACCCGATTTGGGGGTTGACCAGGCTAAGGGGCCGGGTCCCGGGTCACACAAATTGACTTGGGTCAACCCGGGAAAATTTTAAAAAAAATATTTGAGGTTTTAATATTCCATATAAAAAAGTTTAGAAACAATCCTTGTGGATGTAGACTACATATGTTGTAAATAATATAGTTTCAAATATTATTTTAGAAGGTTTTTAATCCCACTTTCTATGTTCTTCTTTTAAGTTGAAGTATTTGAATCAAAAAAGATTTCTTATCTCACATTGAAAAACAACAACATAAACATAAAGAATATATACTAAAGGGTTTCCAATCCCACACAAAAAAATAAAACCTCTTCTAATATTTATATAGTAAACTTTAATATAAGTTAGTAACCAATAAGAAAAAGGTGGTAGGCTCGTGTGTATAAGATTGGGTCGAAGCGTGATAAAAACATTTGATTGCCCCTTATGTGCGCGTGCGCGAGGCAACACCTATGCTCTCTCGACCTTACCTTTTGCCTTTATTTATAATTTGTTTTTGTCCCTCCTTTAACTAAAACCACATTTTTTTTAGTCCTCTCTTTAACTAAAACCACTATTGTTTTCCTCTTTTTTTGTCCCTCTTTTTGTTCCACATAAAAAGCTTCATAGACATACTTTCAAAAAATATGATTGCCTTAATTTTTTAGATTGTTAAAAAATGTAATTTATTTTTCACATGGAAATGTTCATGGACATGCTATAGAAGTTTTTATAAGAAAAATAGAATGTCAATTAGATCAAAGATTAAAATTTTCAGTTTGTTATAAAATATTGACATAAAAAAATATAGGTCTTTACTGGGTTTTTTTTAGTCGCGGGTTGGCTAGGCAGGTCAAACAGAATTCATTAGGCTAATTGCATGCCCGATTTTTACCTTCTTCATATCAAGTCAAGGCCCCGAGTCACTCGGGTCTAAAGTCAACCCATCAGGCCAAGCCGAGTCTGATAACTTTGAGTAAAAGTACTCTTTTAGTTTTGTAATAATAATAATAATAATAATAATAATAATAATTAGTATAAATAAAAATAGAGAAAAAAATAACTTAGTGAAAAATTAAAAGTTCAAAAACCTTTTTAACCCATAAACAAACTATGCGGTTAAAAACCTAAAACTCCTTTCTCTGATTTGAACAAATGATGATTGTAACAACTCCGATTTTCTACATTCTTTTTCGCGATACATTGAAAATTTTTAGGTAATTATTTTTTGATATACAGGTTCCACAACGATGCTAGCTGTTGTTGCTTCTACTTGAAAGTAGTCAATAGTTTTTCCTTTGTCCGTGTGTTTTTAGGATAGCGTTTGAATACTGTCCTGAAACAGAAGAGACATAAACAGTGGAGGCAAGATAAAAAATAAGACTAAGATAATTGTGTTTGGTAATGATGTACAAAACAAAGTGACTGTCTCTATATCCTGTTTGTTTATGATGGACAAAACATAATAAAATATGAAAAAAATTATTTTACCTTTAATATGTATTGTTATTAAACTTATATATTTTTTAAAAATTTAATATTTTTTTTACTTTAGTTTATATCGAGTGTTAAAATTAATAATATTATAATAATCATAGTAATAAAACCAGGACAAACTTGACGATTTGATCTAGGGCTTGAATAAGCCCAAGTTTAAGAAAAAAAATAGAGGAATGATTGATTGCCCTAGCTTAATAAAAAAACTCAAGTCAACTCATGATAAAACATGGGTCAAAAACCCGTTAATTTTTTTTGAAAAAAAAATAAAAATTTTGGGCCAGCAGAGTTGACCCTCTCGACCTATGACCTGAACCTTGCCTTGGGTCGACTCTCGAGTCAGGTTTTAAAACTAAGATAATAATTATTTTTATCTATATGTTAACTCTGGTCAACTTATGTTGACCCTCCCAACTTGTGACCTGAACCTTATCTCATTTAACCCCCCGAGTTGGGTTTTAAAACTACAATAATAATAATTTTTATCCTTATATTGACCTATGTCAACATGAGTTGACCCACATGATCCATAACCAGTTTCTTACCCCGGGTTGACTCCCAAATAAAGTTTTAAAACTATGATAATAACCATTTTTATTTTATATTGACCCAGGTCAACTCAAGTTGATCCTCCTAACATGTGACCTAGGTCTTATCTTGGGTCGACCCTTGAGTTGAGTTTTAAAACTATGATAATAACCACTTTTGTTCTTTTGTTAACCCGTGTCAATGGTCAATTCCACTCGTGACCCGGGCCTTGCCCCAGATCGACTCCCGAATCGGATTTTAAAACTATTATAATAATTATTTTATTTTTACGTTGATTTAGGTCAACCCAACCCGTGACCCAGGATTTGCTCTGGATTGATTCCCGAGTTGAGTTTTAAAACTACAATAATAATCATTTTTATTTTTACATGTTTTCGTTAGATAATTTTGGAATTGAGAGTTTTTTATAAGGATATTTCACGAATGAAAAATAATAAATATTGTTTCTGGAGACTTGTCATCTTTGTAACTCATGTTTTGAAAGTACAAATATTCACTCTAAAACTATTCCAGAGACATTTATTTTTATGTTTTTATTTTTATTTTCTTAATAAAATATAATTTTATATTTATTATTTTTATTTTTTTTATTCCAAGACAGTAACCAAACACAACTTAAAAAAAAAAAAGGAATGGCGCTATGGATGGAAGCCAAAACACAGAGCTAGATTGCTGACCTTGAAGCTACCTATCTCCTCTCTTAAACACTCAACTGCTCTTGAACTTAAAGTACAGTTAACTATCAGTCCTATTATTATAGTAGCGGTTGCTTTACAAATAATTTTTTGTGCCGAAATGCATGTCAATAATTTTTTTTATTTTTAAAAAATTATTTTTGACATTAGTACATTAAAACAATCCAAAACATATAAATCATGTTAAATTTTAGTAAAAAAAAATTAAATTTTTAGAAACGCGGTGTAAACCGCGTTCCCAAACATGTTTTCAGGGTCTACTTTCTTCAATTGAAGATTGGGAAGGCACGCCTGGGTTTCCCTGTCTCTGCCTCATGGTTCAAGCTTCAGCATGCACCCCTATCATTCTCGTGATGTTTTACTTGCTTGCTTGGGCTTGCAGGTTATTTAGTGGGTTCGGGTATTAATCGTAGTACGTGTAAGTTAGCCTGGACATCCCGGGATGTAAAAAAAAAAGAAGAAAAAAAAGAAAAGAAGATTGGGAAGGCAATATTTCAAGAACTTGCTGTGTTGAGGAAACCAGTAATTGATATAAATAAAATTCTTCACTGGCCACTTCTCTTTCTGTTCGTAGAGGTTATGTCCACTCTTCATTGAAGACTTTGTTTGTGAAACTGACGTGTTTTCAGCTCATCTTGCTACTGTTCTGTATGCAGTGTTCTATCGAAGACTTGTAAATCATGACTCTCTTGCTACTGTTCTGTATGCAGCATTTCCACTTGAGGAATGTGACTAATGTGGGTATCCTGGTTCATTTCTCAACATCTTGAAGCATTGTGGAGATGTTTGTTCTTTTTATGGCTGATGTAGAGGTACGACAACACTTGCAGGAAGCTTTGCTGCACCTAGTGTTGAGTTTTTTAGAACATATACATGCCGTAGAAACATAAATTTAATTTTTTTTTGATAAATTTAAAAACCTTATAAATAATAAAATATCAATTTGATTCCTCAATAATATATATATATATATATATATATATATATATATATATATATATATTATTTGATGACAATTTAATAAATTTATTCAATCAAGTCCTAACTTGATTTTTCTAGGTCTAGAATTGTAATTCCATGTTTAAATTACATGCTAGCTCTTAATTTTTAAAACTTATTTACAATCAAGTAACACTTGATTAATCATTCCATTTTAATATCCGACCAATAATTTTTATGTGTGTGACTCATTAGGTTCTCTAATAAGTTGATCAAAATATAAATCACAATTCTAAATAAAATAAGATTAAATAAATTAATTTATTATCAATTTAACAATTAATTGATTTACATTTGAAGATCAAGTATAATATCTAGTAACCGGTCATAATCCCTAAATATTAGAAAAATCATAAGTGATTTGACTTAATCTTTTAGTGACTTGTTTTTCACTGTAATTATTATCCCTTCATCAATAATGTTTCGATTTAGACATTATATCGTAGAACGTGTCTACTCAATTAATTTATATTTGTTCTCAACACCATAGTCATTGATTTTTTTAATAAGATTTAAAACTCTTTTCAAATCACCTTGCATAGTGATTTACACTCAATACTATTTCAGAATAAATATAATGTTTTTTTTTAATTCACCTAGGGTAATTAATTCTCCATTGATTACTCAAATACCTTCACATAGTCATGTAGTTTGTGTTATATCCAATAATTTTTTTTGCGGAGCATTTTTGATGTAGCAGAAGTTTATTAATGAAAAAAGATCACCGTCCCTTTTCTTGATTTTGTTCGAGTCCACGAACAAGAGATAAAAACACTCGAATCCACGAGTAAGAGATTAATGTTTCTGAATGACAATTCTTATTCAATGAAATCAAAAGTGTCTTTCAATGAGAAGGGCGGCTTGTATTTATAAGATGCAAATCCTAATCCTAATAATAAAAGTACTTATAAAGTAAATAGCAAAACTGGAAAAGTCCTACTTTAGAGACATAATTCAAGGTTCTGATTTGTAAACAAATAAAATAAGTCTGCAGGGAACTTCAATGGGGAATCCATGTGAATTAAGGAAAAGAGCAACAGGGGAGAACACGCTGCTTGCTCCTGTGTGTGTTTCCCTGCAGAATTAGGATCCCAGTGTGGTCTAGGATTTATTCATTAAGCTGTCCTACATTAGTCTCCCCTGCTTGAAATGAGCACGCCCTCGAGTTGATAAGGTGAGAAGGACATTCATCGGGAGGGTGGTATTCAAATAAGTCAGCAACATTGAAGGTGGGAGATATGGTCATGTCTGTAGGGAGGTCCACCACATACACATTATCGTTAATCTTTTGCAAAATCTGGAAAAGACCATGCTTCTTATTGTTCAGCTTGGTATACGTCCCTACTGGTATTCACCCTTTGCGTAGATACACCATCACGAGATCTCCTATCTGAAAAATTTTAGCTCGCCGCTTGCGGTCTGCGGCGGCCTTGTATTTGGCATTAGATTCTTCTAGGTTCGTCCGCACCTTCTCCTGAATTGCTTTGATCTTGTCCGCCATATGTTCCGGCTGCGATGCTCATACCGGGGAAGTTTGGGCAGAGGTGCCAAGTCTAATGCATGCAATGGAGGTTAGCAGTAGACAATTTGAAATGGAGTCTTTCCAGTGGACCTGTTGATCATGCTATTATATGCAAATTTAGCCTGTGCCAATGTTACACCCCATTGTTTAAGCTTCTTACCAGATAGACAAATGGATTAAATTCCCAAGATTTCGGTTCACCCCTTCCGTTTGGCCATCACTTTGAGGGTGGCTTGTGTTCTGAAGTTTAGAGATGTGTCAAAGCGCCGCCATCAGGTTCTCCAGAAGTGGCTTAAAAATTGTGTCCCGATCAGAGGGGATAGATTTAGGGACTCCGTGTAGACGAATTATTTCTTTGAAGAACAAGTTAGCGACATGCACAACATCGGAGGTCTTTTTGTATGCAATAAAATGGGCTATTTTGGAATACTGTCCATCACCATAAAGACGGAATCGACGCCTCGCTGAGTTCGTGGAAGTCCTAGGATGAAATCCATCGAAAGATCCTCCCAAGGAGCTGCTGGGATGGGTAGGGGTAGGTATAACCCTGTGTTCTGTGTTTGACCCTTGGTTGCTTGGTAGGTTGGACATCGTCTGACATGGCTGCCAATGCCGCTGGATTGTGGCCGATGGTAGCGTTCTTCTGCAAGAGCCACGGTCTTATCCCGACCTAGGTGTCCCCCTAAGCCACCTCCATGCAGTTCATGCATTATCCGTTCCCTCAACGAGCTCCTTGGAATGCATAACTGGTTGCCCCGAAACAAGTATCCTTCGTGAACATGCATTCCTTCAAGAGATAGTCCATGCTGACACTTGCTTCAGATAGCTCTAAAGTCTTCATCATCTGTATATAAATCTTTAAGACATTCAAAGCCTATGACTTCAGCTCGCATGGTGATGAGTAGAGACACTTTTCGGCTGAGGGCATCAGCCACTTTATTCAGTTGACCTGACTTATGCTTCAGGGTGAAGGTGAATCGCTGGATGAAGGAAACCCAACGAACATGCATTCTGTTCACATTACTTTGATTGTTAATAAATCTCAAAGCTTGGTGATCACTGAATAGGATAAACTCCCTCTGCACTAAGTAATGTTCCCAAACTTTTAGTGCTCGAAATACAGAGTACAACTCAAGCTCATAGGTGGACCACTTCTGGCGAGCCTCACTCAGTTTTTCACTATAGAATGCAACGGGTCTTCCTTCTTGGGATAGGACAGCTCCTATGCCAATGATAGAAGCATTGCAGTCCACCTCAAATAATTTCTTAAAATCTGGCAGTGCCAAGACTGGGGCAGAAGACAACTTCTCTTTAATTAATGCAAAACTGTATTCTGCTTCGGTTCCCCAAAAGAATTTTCCTTTCTTCATGTATTCAGTGATGGGCGCGATGATTCGGCTAAAATCCCTGATGAATCATCGGTAAAATGTGGCTAAACCATGAAAGCTACGTACTTCGCTGACATTTTTTGGGGTAGGCCATTCCCGAATGGCTCAATTTCTTCATCGACTTTAATCCCGTCAGCACTCACAATAAATCCCAAAAATAATAAACTACTGGTCATGAATTTGTACTTCGTTAGATTAACATATAATTTGTTTTGCTGCAACACTGTAAGTACTTTCCTTAAGTGCTCAAGGTGGCCAGATTCACTCCGTTTATAAATCAATATGTCATCGAAGTATACTACCACGAAGCTACCAGTGAATGGTTTGAGTACCTGATTCATTAATTGCATGAAAGTGCTTGGGGGCATTGGATAGTCCAAACGACATTACTAACCATTCGTGCAAACCATCTTTCATCTTGAAAGCGGTTTTCCATTAGTCCCCGGGCTTGATTCGAATCTGATGGTATCCACTCCGTAAGTTAATTTTTGAAAAGATTTTTGAACCGGCTAGCATGTCTAGCATATCCTCTAGCTGAGGAATGGGAAATCGATATTTAATGGTGATTTTGTTGATAGCTCGGTTGTCAATGCATATGCGCCAACTACCATCTTTCTTTGGAACTAATAAGGCCGGTACTGCACAAGGACTCATACTCTCCTGAACCAGCCCCTTTTTGATCAGTTCTTCTACTTGCTCCTGTAGGACAAGACCTTCTTTCGGACTCATCCGATAGTGTGGCTAGTTTGGTAGGCTAGCCCCCGGGAATTAAGTCGATTTGATGCTGAATATCATGCATGGGAGGCAACCCCTCTGGCAAATCTGCTGGTATTATGGCCTGGAATTCTGTTAGTAAAGGTTGCAGTGCCTTTAGGACGTTGGGAGGGTCAATTCCAATTCCACCACCCACTACTATTGCAAAAACTTCACTAGCCCCGTGGGTTTCAGTTATAAATGTCCCTCCATCAACCAGTAATATAGGCTTTCCCTGCACCCTTGGTTCTACTGCAGAGAAGTCTTCTTTTAGAGGACCCAATACTATCTTCTGTCCACCTCTCATGAAGACATATATATTATCCTGCCCTTGTAGGTAACGTCCATATCATATTGTCATGGCCTGCCAAGGATCATATGACAAGCATCCATTTTGACAACATCACAAGTAATCTCATCCACGTAATTCCTCCCAATGGAGAATTGAATGCACGCGGGTTTTGGTTACCTTTGTCTCTACACCCCTCTTGATCCAGCCAATCTTATAAGATGAGGGATGTTTCCCCGTCTGCAAGCCTAGTTTCCTCACTATGGTTCTAGAGATGATGTTCTCGCTATTGCCACTGTCAATAATAACGTCACACACTTTTCTGTTCACTGTACACCAGGTCTGGAATATGTTATGTTGCTAGGACTGCTCCTTCTATTTTAGTGCCAGCAGAAGTCTCCTAACAACCAGAGAACGTGAGAGTAACTCTCCATCATCCCCCCTGTAATTTCTTCGTCTTCAAAGGTGTACTCAGTTTCGTCCTCTACTCCTTCTGCCTCTAGGCATGTACTCTCTCCTGGCTCAATCAGATTCACTACCCCCCGTTTTGGACACTGATTAAAGCGGTGTCCTGGTTGTCCACACCTGTAGCATTTATCCGAAGCTGGTCTGGAATATGGGTTTCTTGGGGCTTCTGGAGGCACTACTCCTGCAGTTGCCACCTGCGTTCTACTGCTACTTGGTCCTTTTGTAAAGTTGGTTATGGGGGATGGGGGGTTCAATGGAAGCTTTCCTTTGTGTGCTGCAGCATGCATGGATTCAATAGGGCTCCTTCATATGCCTTTTGCTCTTGTCCTATCCAATTGTGCTTCTGCTTTTGTAGCCAAATTAATGGCTTCTGTTAAGGAGTAGATGGTGTGCATAGAAACTCGATCTTGAATATTTATGCGTAATCCTCCAATGAATCTAGCGACTTGTTGTTCATCTGTTTCTAACAAATTATTACGAGAAGATAATCTGTGGAATTCCTCAACATATGCTTGAACTGTCCAGCTCCCTTGTCTGCAATCTTGGTACTGTTGAAAGAGTATCTGCTCATAATCGGGTGGCAAATACCGTGAATGTGACCGCCTCATCTTTGACCAGGTCTAAACCATCCCTTTTCTCTGCCTCATCTGTGTGAGTTGCAATTGTTCCTACTAAGCGGAGGCTCCTCCCATTAATCTGTAAGCGACTAGCTTCACTTTTTTTATCTTCAGGGATTTCCATGTAGTCAAAGAATCTCTCCACTATTGCTAACCAGTCGAGAAATCCTTCAATCTGAAGCTGACCATTAAAGCTAGGTAGGTCCATCTTCATACGAAATGACTGAGGCCCTCGCTCTCCCATATTGTGATAGCCCTGTCGATTGGGTCTCAATATGCGTTCGACATATTCTTCATCGTCACTTATTTCTTCCTCGTAGGCTAGCTGCCTATGTGGAATTGGATTGTGTTCATGAGCAGGGGCAATTCATTCCCTGTAATCCTCGTGAACCCTCTCATCCTCACGCCGCTGATTATTTCCAGTTGTTAATCTAGCAAGGGTTGCTTGTATTGCTTGCAAGGTTTGCTGGGTTTCATACTGGAAAGCTCTAGATTTTGCCTGCGTGATTACGTTGTTTTCACGAATTTCGCCATCAAGGGCTTCTCGTTCGTTCAGTGTATTTGACATCTGAACAACGATAAACCTGCTCTGATACCAACTGACGTAGCGGAAGTTTATTAATGAAAAAAGATCACTGTCCCTTTTCTTGATTTTGTTCGAGTCCACGAACAAGAGATAAAAACACTCGAATCCACAAGTAAGAGATTAATGTTTCTGAATGACAATTTTTATTCAATGAAATCAAAAGTGTCAGCTTGTATTTATAAGCTGCAAATCCTAATCCTAATAATAAAAGTACTTATAAAGTAAATAGCAAAACAGAAAAAGTTCTACTTTAGAGACGTAATTCAAGGTTCTGATTTGTAAACAAATAAAATAAGTCTGCAGGGAACTTCAATGGGGAATCCATGTGAATTAAGGAAAAGAGCAACAAGGGAGAACACACTGCTTGCTCCTGTGTATGTTTCCCTGCAGAATTAGGATTCCAGTGTTGTCTAGGATTTATTCATTAAGCTGTCCTACATCAAATTTTTTTTAAGAACTTTTTTTTTATTTTAGATTCATTAATATAATATTTAATGAATATTAAATATAATTAAATCTTTATTAATAAATTAAATATATTTACATAATCAAAATGAACATCGTATATAACCAATCCAACAGTAACCACTCTCTTTGGTAAACACATGCTTGCTGGACACTAGAATGTCACTGATGTTTTCAGTGTTTGCTCGGTTGCAGACACATGGGCAGCCATGGTTTGCGGATTTGCTGTAGCTTGGATCCTAATTGGCCTCGACAAGTTGGCTGAGAAATTCCAATATGATGATCCTATGGATGGAGCACAACTTTATAGAGGGTGCGGGGCATGGGGTATCATCTTCATTGCATTGTTTGCAAAGGAAACATATGTCAATGAAATTTACAGTGGGAAACCAGGGAGGCCATATGAACTGCTGATGAGAGGTGGTAGAAGGCTCTTGGCGGCACACATGGCTCAGATTTTGGTGATCACAGTATGGGTGAGCTTGACAACAGGGACATTGTTATGGATTCTGCACAAATTCAAGCTTCTGAGGATCTTAGTGGGACAAGGAGATGGCAGGAATGGATTTGACAAGCCATGGTGGATTAGCATGTGCATATTATGATGAACATGACACACAAGGCAAAAAGAAAAAAAAGAAAATCCTTTATGATGATAAAGGTATCTTCTGCGGTTGCTTGATTTAGTTTCAGGAACAGCATTTGTCTTAATTTGTTTGCCTGTGGCATTTTCTCGGCCTTGGACGGTTTAGACTAGAAACCAATGAAATAACTCAAGAAATTTGGATGGATGATGAATTCCTTTGAGAAGATGAGTGCATTGCAATCTAAAATCTGAATTTCATTGTTTAGAATCATTTATTTTCCGGGATATCTCATGTTTGAAATTGTGGAAGTCCCTGGAAATCATCACTGATAAATATGATAATTTCTGGTGATTGAACACCATCAAGATCCACTCCTCACTCGATCAGCACAAGGCATCAACAAGATGGTTGTAGCAAAGGATCTCAAGAACGGTCACTTTTCTCATCATTGATGTCGCTTGGGATTTTTCCCACAGCAAGTATAAAATAGCGATCCCCTGAAGACATGGCACGGTGGCGCCTACCGATTGCAACAGCTACTTGAACCATTGTACGGAGGAATTGGAATGCTAGTCAGGCTTTCAAGTTTTAACAACCTAATATACATTGTTCGTCTGCCCAGAGACACAACTAGCCCCGTCAAACCAATGCATGATCAGTGACTTTCCAGCTCCCGCTGCTCGGCTCCATCTTCCTCAGGCAACACCTAGCTGCTGCTTTTTTTCTTTTTTTTTCCCTTCGTGATCAGTATACACATAAGCAAGCCCATCATGGCTTGTCATGTCCATTCCTGCCATCTCTTCTTCTGCTGCGATCCTCAAAAGCTTCAACTTGTGCAGAATAAAAAGCAGAGTCCCCATTGTGATGCTCACCCAAGCCACGATCACCAAAATCTGCGCATTATGTGCAGCTAAGAGCCTTGACAGAGGAAGCGAAGAGGAGAATCTGATTTTAATTGTCATTTTCGGTATCGGAATCAATCAGCCTTCAATTAACTTCCCACCCTAAAAATCTACATGAACATATACTCCTCTAAACGTGCAAACCCCACTTATCTGTGAGATTGGACAAAAGGCTTCGAGCTGCCCTAAAATGATATGAATCAACATTAATTTTTCATGCTTCTCTGAGCGGTGGGAAGCGTTAGAAAATATTTGATACACCGTGTGGTGTTTTCACTGTATTTATCACAAAATCAAAAATTTAAAACTTGAATTTAATAGATTATTCGTCTTTTCAATGTGGTGATTTTGTGATAAATACAGTGGTAATTTCGCATTTTTAAAAGAGATTATTTTTTTAGGAATAAATACATAATAAATTTATTTGGCTACCCTTATAATCATAAAATTCTAAATTGGGTTAAAGGATTTATTTGTCTTTTCATTAAGCTTTTATATATATATATATATATATATATATATATATATATATATATATATATATAATATTACAAGGTTTAGACAAGGGCAATTCCATATTATATAAAAATTAATTAAATTTTTTATAGAAAAATTATTGGCGAGTGCCTAGCTTCGACCCTTTGCACAATTAATTAAAGTGGTGTGCGTAGCTTTAAGGGATGGAAATTTTGCAATCACGGTCATATCAAAAGCTCAAATTGTCCCTGTCTAGATGAGGTGGCTTGTGTAGTGTTTTGTCGTGGGGAGTTTGGTGTCGACAACATTTTCTTTTATTCTTCTTTTTCTCTCTTTGCCACAAAAAATGTGTTGGCCAATAATTTTTTTTTGTGATTATTGTTTTAGGATATCTAATTCAATCCTCTTTCTAATTTTTTTTGTATGATTTTTGTCTTCATTTCTTTTGTAAACTTAAAATTTGATTTCGATTTAACCCTTGATTGAAATGTTATTTGCCCTCTTATTTTGTTTTGGTTTCAGACTTGATCCTTTTTCTTTTGATTTTGGGTTTTTATTTTGATTTCTTTTGTAAATTTTTTTAATATTTTTAATTTCACCCTTGAATTAATGACCCCTTTATTTTTTTTGTTTGGTATTTAATCCACATTCTTTTTTTTTTTGGGGGGGTTTGTCTAATTGATTTTTTTTAATTTCATTTTCTAACATTAATATGTTAGTTTTCCTATTATTTTGTTTTAGTTTCAAATTTGATTATTTTTCTTTTGATTTTGGTTTTTTGTTTTGATTTCTTTTATAAAATGTTTGATTTAAAAAAAAATCACCTTTAAATCAATTAATATTATTTCCCCCCTTATTTGTTTTTCGACATTTGGTCCTCATTCTTGTATGTTACTAAGTGTTTTTTTTTAGGGGATGCTTTTGTCAATATTTTTAAAAAATTTTATCCTCTAATATTGGATTAGTTGAGAATTGAAGGTCATGGTTTTCTCTAGTTGGGTTACATTGAACTCATGACCGAGGTAACGGGTTTGAAAGATTAACCCGAGTGATATTTACCTTGTTTCTTTTTTTAACTAAGTTTTTTTTTTAATTTTATCTTTTAATACTTTACGTTCTATCTTTTTCCTAGTTTCTTGAAAACTATCACGACCTCATGCATGAGTTGCATGTCAATAAGCGCGTTCAGGTTCACTTGGGTCATTTCTTCCCCTTTTATTTTTGAATTTCTTTGCGACACTCTTAATTGAATTGAAATGTACCTTGATTTTTTAACAAATATTTTTTTTATTATTATAATCACTTTTTTTTTCTTGGTTCGATGCAACTGATGTCGTTATATAAGATCGACTAATTTGACATGTAACATCCCTTTATCCGGGATAAAACACTAATCACATATCAAATGGAAAACATGATAATTTGTTTTTATAAGTTTTCATATAAAAATCTATCAAAATTTCTACTGAAATTTCGGCAGAATCTCCCCTATACCGGCAGGTCCCAAGTTATCGATATATAACCTATTTACACTTCTAATATCCCACATCTTATAACTCAATTACGACCAAATCATCCTAGGTCTTAATCGCACGAACATCATCATCATCACAACTACAATATTTATAACATACATTGAACAACAAATATCATTATAGAGGAATAAATGAGATAAACACACATACATGAAACATGATTATATGAATTTTAGAGTTAAGTAATAAATGAGATAAACACACATATATGAAACATGATTATATAAATTTTAGAGTTAAGTTCATCTATTCTAGTTTAAATATTAATTATACAAATCAAGTTATATAAATGTTTCAATATTACAAAATACAAGGATATACTCCCTATAACTAGATAACAAAAAGTGAACAAAAGTTAGGAACTACTCCTGTCGTGCATGCGATGGTTACAAAACAAAATTCATCTTATTAAAACATGAATATCATAATAAGTATAGTAACACAAATATCCAATAATTTAATAAGGTAAACATGGATTCATATTCTATTCACTTCTCCCTTTTTGTTTTTATTGGAACTTTTTCTCATTCAACTGCTAAAACTGTTTCATCTTCCATTCAAGATTCCATGAAATCAACCACAACTATTTTTGCTTAACACATTGCCGATACTAATATCACCAGTATCATTATCACCCCATGGACGTCGTAATATCACTGGTATCATCATCACCCCGTGGACGTCGATACATGACGATCTCCTTACCCGGGATCCTAACATACACTAAATGTATGCTAGTCGATGCATGGTGATCCCATTACCTGGGATCCTAACATACACTAAATATATACTAGTCCATGCTCCATAGGCATCGATGTATAATGATCCCCTTACCTGGAATCTTAACATACACTAAATGTATGCTAATCCATGCCACATATCACACTTCTCATATTCTATATGTCAGCTACTTCCATCACTTAACAATTCACACGAAAGATCATTCACCTTGAACACAAATATATTCGGGATATTATCCGAAATAATAATATCATTACGCAAACTTTTATTCTTTCATATAATATCCAGCATTCGCTAATTCACATTTCACCTCAATAACATATTAAATCATGGAATTTAACTAGAAACAACAGGTGTGGATCACCCACATGCAGTAGAAGCACTACTCGTGCTCCCTTGCTGCTACTACTGCACCACGCTTGTGATCCCTTCTGAATTCACAAGCATATCTCATAAATTATCCTCATTCAAGGATAGGTTTCATAACAGCCATATTAACAGCCAATGTAGGTTTTTCTTTCAATTATTCTTTTTTTTTATATATATTTTATATTTTTCTCATTTCACCCATTAATATCATCATTCTTTGTCCGATCATAATTATCATTACAAATTTCTATTTGAACATGGCTCATTTATTTTGAAAGCTAAGATGTAATATCACATGTTTCCCCAAAGGGAAAGAACCCAATTTTCGTCCTTAAGTGTCTAGATAGTCGCTTTAGTGAGTTTTCAAATCTGCCAGCAGAGGTCGCATTCCAGCCTCTCCTCAATCAAAGCTATCCGAGAGGCAGAGGTTGAGTATCAACTTCATCCCTCTCTGGGCCTCAAGGAGTTATGCCAGAGCATAATCACGCGTGTACTTGGCCGTGGGTGGCCAAAAGGGCCCACTTGGAGTGAGTTTTGACTATATAAAGAGTTCTAGAACTCCGTTTCAAGCGAGGCTGGTCTCGTGGAAAAGTTAAGACACAAGGTTACAAGTCTCAAGAAGGGAGGAGAACCTAGATCTTCCCCTAAGACTCTCAAAATTACTCGTAAATGAATCAAACCTACTGCCCTATAGGGTCTGTCATGACTTGGTCTTGGTTGGTGGCCCATAACTGGAGTTGTATAGATCCAAATTGCATAAGACCAATTTATTTAGTTAATCAACATCCAAAAGACCAACTGTAACACCTCACTTATCAATGGGCCAAACATTCCATTATACCATCACACATACCATTCAATCCTTGAATTTATCACATTCACACATAATAAGTACAAAGACTTTTCTTAAATATTAGTCTATCATATAAATTGATTGATAAAAGGAAATAACATAAACGTGTGCAAATACATAATTGAGTTTTAAAAAACAAATTGTATAATAACTTAAAACATCGGTTTACAACCAAATCCAATAAAACATGTATCGTGATTCCAACAATTTTTACAAAGTCTTGGAAAACATTAGAAATCTTAAGTCTAATTCTTGGATTTAAAAAGGAGTCCTCTAACTAGGATAACCATGAGAAGAACTTGTGAAATACATTACATATATAAATAATTAGTTACAGAATATAGAGAATAATTACATATCATGAAAATAAATATAAATATCTAGTCAAAGCCCATCATTCATAAGCAAAATACCAAGTTACAGAATTCCAATATTTTATGTAAGATCCAATAACATTTCTCCAACACCCACCATCTCACCAAGAAGAAGGTTTAGAAACTGTTTTTGGCCCACACTTGTGACCGACTAAGGATTATAACTGCCCCCACTCCTATGGCCGGCTACATACTAAGTTTGCACCTACACTTGTGGCCGGTTATGACTTTAATTTGCCTCTACCCCTTGTGGCCGACTATGACAAGAATTACCCCTACTCATGTGGCTGGCTATTGTGTACTTGCCCCCCACTCATATGACCAACTTTTATATCAATCCAAGTTGTCCTTAGAAATTAGGATAACAAGCACAATAACCTTATATAATTATTTTTTTTCCAGCAACACTCATGACACAAACTGTCATGTTTAATTTTGTTTCCACTCTTAAATTTCTCATCTTTTACTATCGTAAATCAATATACATCATAAACAAATAAAATTTTAGAATATATTAAAACTCTTCAAAATATAAAAAGGTGAGGTGGTGATCACCTACCTGTTCCTCTTAATGGTCCCGTTCTGCTAGCTTAGGGTCCCGTAGTCGATGCCTCTCTTGCTCCACACGAGACCATCATTTAATATCATTCATTCCTTTTTCAATGTTTTCTTATCAACTAACAAGCATCATTATATGATTTCATGTAAATTTTCCATATCTAAATTAGATCATTATGTCATGTTCACATAGTCACCCGTTAACCCGAACCATGCAGACTTTTCTAAGCTAATTTCTTAACCCAAACTTACCTCACGTTAATCACTTTATATGAGACTCTAATTTCCCATTATTTTTTTATTCTTAGGGCTGTCCAAATCAGCCCCTTAACACCCATTAGTAGGGTTGTCACTGCAACCTTCCTTTAGTTTTTTGGAGACACTTTTGATCCCTAACAACTCTACACTTAAAGTTGTCACTCTAGCCCCCCCTTTGGAGAGGTATTTAGCCCCCCCCCCCCTAAATGTAGACTTTCAGGGTTGTCACAACAGCCCCAAAGTCTTCCAAAAATTAAGTCTCTCTAATGCTCAATTTTTTTTTAATTTTAGGGTTGGTTCGGTTTACACAAAACCAATTTTGGCAGCCATTTCAAACAACTATAAATAAAAAAAAAGAATAATATTCTAGAAAATCTATACGGTCAACTTGTAATTCATTATTATAAGTATAATATATCCAAATATCAACTTCATCCAATGGTGAAATTTCCAGAAACTTAGGTTTAACCGAACTGATAACCTACTGTGCAAGAAGCACAATATCTGTTTGGAGTGTTTTTTTTTTTATGATCTCCACCGTTTAGAATCTAGATAGCATCTGGAAAAATAACATATCCAAATTATAGTCCGGTCCAATGATGAACGAAGGAGAAAACGATCGATGATTGAGACTATCCAAAAGTTTATTTTTCCTAGAAATTTTCCTCCCGCGATATGTCTCAAACGGAGATGGATATAGAAGATCCCTCCAATGAGAATGTACAAGACATGGAGAAGAACAACATATCCAAATATTGTTTTGATCCAACGGTGGAAAGTGGAGTCATAGCCGTTAGAGTTTTTGCCATCAATGTCTTCTCTCCAACCTCTTTTTAAACTCTCTAAACCACCCAAATATCTCTCTTTTATAACTTATTGACTCTTTTTTAATCACTCTAGGTTAACATTTTGGTGTAGATTTCATTAAGGAATGAGAAGAAAATATCAAAGAACCCTAACCCCTCTTTCTCTCTTGCAAGTCACAGCAAGAGAGAAAATAGAATGATATTTATGGTGTTATTTTCTTGTAACAAATTGCACCTTTACCCTCACCCCTTCTTATCAATACATAAACCCCAAACCTTTTGTTATTTGAACATTGATCTCTCTTGGTTTTACGTATTCATTTTGTCCCTATAAAATTTTTCTTTCTAACAATTTAGTACTATATTCACTTTTCATTTTATTAATTTCACCATTTTTATCTTGATTTAGGTTTTTTTAATTTAATTTAAGTCATTTTACTATCAATTAAATTTCTTATATTTTAATAGCTCAGAAAAATTATATTCGGGGGTGTACATGATATAGCAGATTAATGACTTGAATTATGGTTTTATCTTGTATTTTTAAAACACACTTGTGCAGGTGACAGAACAAGTTCTATTCTAAAGAAAACCATGAGGTGGTAAGAAGGTAGAGAAAAAGCATTCAGGTTGTCGTTTAATTTCACACCTTGGGCTCTTCTTTTTACTCATCCATAATCATCGACCTACAAATTGTCACGAATCAGCATTATTAACTCAATTCCATATTTGCACAATATTCTCTCTTAACCTGACCTCACTGATACACCAACAGTTTCTGGTTGCTGATATCTTAGCCTCCGGAATAAAATTTTAACGTCTAAAAGGTCGGATTAACACACACATGCTCCGGCTCCGGCTCCAGCTCCGGCTATCGTCATCATGGCAGCGCAAATAAGTAACACAGTTATTCATTCAACACAAACATATCCTGATCACTCATTCATGCAAAACCTCAAAATTCCATCAACCTTGCAACAACTTATGAGTACATCATGCACTCAAATCTTATTCCCTATATAAAATCATCCTTACACCTGATAAGGGTGTTTTTCTTCTTCTTCTCCATATATTCCAACCGAAAAGAAGAAAGAAAGTTACAAAACATTGTGTTCCCTATAAAATAAGGCAGGCGGGCTGGGGACTTAGCCTTAGAGTTGCATATCAAGCACGCACCGGAGGCAGCTGCCTTCGTGCAGCAGATCAAATGCCTCATTCATCTCCCCAAGAGTCAGTTTATGGGTGATGTACTCATCGATCTTAATTTCCTGTAAGACAAGTAGAGTGGAAAGAAAAGCTCAGCTTCCTGTTTAGATCAAGTTTTAAATGCACTGAGAAAGATACATCATAATATGCTCGAACCTTTTTCATGTACTTGTCTACAAGCAGAGGCACCTGCGAACGGCTCTTGAAACCACCAAAAGCTGTTCCTTTCCAAACACGGCCAGTCACCAACTGGAAAGGACGAGTGCTTATCTCCTGGCCAGATGCTGCAACACCCACAATTACGGAGGTTCCCCAGCCCTAAGTAAGAATCTCAGGCATGTCATCACAAGTGATCTCTGGATAAATACATGGTTTCGACCACCAATTCAATATGCATTACTTACCTTGTGACAGCACTCCAAAGCAGCCCTCATCACAGAAACATTTCCGATACACTCGAAGCTATAGTCAACACCACCATCAGTGAGATCAATGAGACGCTGTTGAATTGGTTCATCATGCTCCTTTGGATTCACAAATTCAGTAACTCCGAAATCCTTTGCTGTTGCATTGCAGTTTACAAAAGATAATTAAGTAAGACAGGGCATCCAAGCATGATGGATATTCATTTAAAGCGTCCTTCCTCCACGGTTCGCAAATAATGTGTTTCGAAAGTCAGCGCTGGAAAATGGACACTCCCACATTCCACATCAAAAGGTAGTTACTGAATTTAAAAACCAAAGAAATCAATTTAAAAACCAAGAAAATCACTTGATCTGGTTTGGTTTTTGTCGCACCCGACATTGCGGCGGCCTTAAAAATTATGGTTCATGGAAAAGAATGGATTTCTGGCATCCTATTCTTTAATGGGGATATTCTTTGTTTAAGGAGTCGCCACCTAGTATTACGGTTACTAGGAACCCTAATTGGTCAACAGAGATTCTATGGTCCGAGACTGGTTACATAAAAGGGAAGATATTATCACCCCTTAAACGTCCTGCCTAAGGCAGGCTGCATTGCTGATTTTTGTCATTAATTGCTAACATTTTTTTTTTGGTTTATACTATGATTTTTTTGTGTGTAATATTCCTAGCTCTGGCGCCAGTGAATATTCAACTATGGATATTTCCAACTCTGGCGTTGGTAAATATTATGTAGGTATGAAAATAAATAAATTTGAATTATTATTTTTTTTTATTCCTCACTCTGGCGTCAGTGAATAAACAAATAAAATCAATTTTTTTATGCAATCGCATTATTTTTATTTTTATGTAGCTAAAAAAATAAAACAAAACAAAATAAAATAAAATAAATTTACATTAGTATCTTTATTCCTGACTCAAGGTCAAGTGAATAAACCAATAAATTTACTTTATTTTATTTTATTTTATTTTTGCATGCATATTTTTTTTATGTGATTTAAATAAAATACAATGAAATAAATTTGAATCAATAGTTTTATTCTGACTCTGGCGTCAATGAATAAAAACAATAAATTCATATTTATTTTTTTATTTATACATACACATCCTTTTTTATTATGTATTTTTTATCTTTTTATCTTTTTATTTTTTATTTTTTTTTAATTTATATTTTTGGGCTGGGCTGACTAGGTTGGTGACCCGGCTGAGTGACAGGCAGGCGTGCGTAACGCACGCCTGCCCAATGAATTACAATTCACTTGCTACAGTAGCAAGTGAATTATAATTCACTGCTACTGTAGCAGTGAATTAAAACGCAAGGGAGTGGCGCTTACCTCAGTGCAGGAAACGAAAGGGATGGAGGCGATGGTGATGGCGAAGGCGCGCTGGCTAGACAATAACCTTCTGTTTCCCTTTTCGTTTTCTTTCTTTCTGACCGTTCTTTGTTTCTCTGTTTTCCCTGGTTCTGTTTCTCTCCGTCTTTGTTCTTCTGCGTGTCTATGTTCTTGTTCTTCTGCGTCTCTGGTTTTTTTTATTCGTTCCCAGTCTCTCCCTCTCTGGTTTTTTATTCGTTCCCAGTCTCTCCTTCTCTCTGTTTCCCCAGGTTTTAGTCTCTGTTTGGCTCTGTGATCTGCCGATTCTTTCCCCAGTTTTGCTGTTTCGGTTCCTGCTCTCCCTTTTTTTTTCTTGTTTCAGTCCCGTGTTATTCGTTTTCCAACTCCTTCTCTGTTTCCAGTGTTCTTCCTCCTGTCTTTGCTCTGGTTTCTGGGTTGATTTTTCGTCAGCTCCCCTGCCTTTCTTCCTCTGTGTGCTGGGTTTTTCTTCTCTGTTCCTCCAATGATTTTCGGTTCAATTCCCCTCCCCCCCTTTCCTCTGCTCTGCTCTGTCTTTTATAGAGCCCCAGCATGCAGAAAACTCCTTCCCCTCTTCATCAATCCATGAACGGGATCATGGGCAAGAGATCGTGGTGTCGTGGCCTTGAATTGCCGGATTTGTTTCCTGTTGAATCGGCCTGGTCCGTGCGAAACGGAAGGGATGGTGAACAGTGGGATCAAAACGGCGTCATCTTGCATAAAGAATTGACAAATTGTAGTTTGGTTTCTGATGTTTTGAAATGTATCAATTGGGTCCCTTAATCAATAAATTTAATTTTGCCCCTTGGATTAATTTCAATTAAATCCCTGAATTTATTTAATTAATTAAATCAAAATTTTAATTAAGTTCGCAAACTTATTAATTCTCCTGATTTCATTAATTAAACTAATCTAAATTTTTAATTAAAGTCTCCAACTTATTAATTCTTCAATTATTGATTAATTGACTCTCAAATTCAATAATTCCATCATCAAACTTTAAATTTTGGTGTTGTCTGAACCCCATTGTCAACTATATTCAATTTTTATTATTTGTTCAAAAATTGGGTTATGACAGTTGCCCCCTCTTTATAATATTTACGATACAAAGTCATTGGAAAATTTTATTTTCCTTTGGCTTTGGGTAGTAAATTTATAAAGAAAAGTAGATACGGAAAGAATTTATTTTTTAGAGTTTTGAAAACTTCGAAAAGACGACCTTTTTTTTTTATTCGAGGAAACCTCCCCCTTTTTTTTGTGATAGTATATTGTAATGGGTTACCGGCCCAGATGATCACATTGTAATGGGTTACCTGCCCAGTATAGGATGGTATATTGTAATGGGTTACCGGCCCAAGTGGTCACATTGTAATGGGTTACCTGCCCAGTATAGGATGGTATATTGTAATGGGTTACCGACCCAGATGGTCACATTGTAATGGGTTACCAGCCCAGTTGGTCACATTGTAATGGGTTACCTGCCCAGTATAGGATGATATATTGTAATGGGTTACCGACCCAGATGGTCACATTGTAATGGGTTACCTGCCTAGATGGTCACATTGTAATGGGTTACCGGCCCAGTTGGTCACATTGTAATGGGTTACCTACCCAGTGGATGGTATATTGTAATGGGTTACCGACCCAGATGATCACATTGTAATGGGTTACCTGCCCAATATAGGATGATATATTGTAATGGGTTACCGGCCCAGATGGTCACATTGTAATGGGTTACCTGCCCAGTGGATGGTATATTGTAATGGGTTACCGACCCAGATGATCACATTGTAATGGGTTACCTGCCCAGTATAGGATGGTATATTGTAATGGGTTACCGGCCCACATGGTCACATTGTAATGGGTTACCTGCCCAGTATAGGATGGTGTATTGTAATGGGTTACCGACCCAGATGGTCACATTGTAATGGGTTCACCTTGATTGGTCACATTGTAATGGGTTACCCGCCAGAGATAGGATGGTATATTGTAATGGGTTACCGACCCAGATGGTCACATTGTAATGGGTTACCTGCCCAGATGGTCACATTGTAATGGGTTACCTGCCCAGTATAGGATGGTATATTGTAATGGGTTACCGACCCAGATGGTCACATTGTAATGGGTTACCTGCCCAGATGGTCACATTGTAATGGGTTACCTGCCCAGTATAGGATGGTATATTGTAATGGGTTACCGACCCAGATGGTCATATTGTAATGGGTTACCTGCCCAGATGGTCACATTGTAATGGGTTACCGGCCCAGTTGGTCACATTGTAATGGGTTACCTGCCCAGTGGATGGTATATTGTAATGGGTTACCGACCCAGATGGTCACATTGTAATAGGTTACCGACCCAGTTGGTCACATTGTAATGGGTTACCTGCCCAATGGAAAAAAAAAAAATACGAGGATTTTTTTTAAGACATGATAGGGCTCGAAGGCGCATTTATTTAATAGATGGAAGCTCAAAGGAAATGGGGGCTCGAAGGCGCACTCAAAAGGAGGTAGGATAGGAAATGTACTACCTTTGATGGTCGAGGGCTCGAAGGCGCTCTCGAAATGGAGATAAGACGAGGGCTCAAAGGTGCGCTCGAATGGAGATAAGACGAGGGCTCGAAGGCACGCTCGAATGAAGGTAGGATAGGAAATGCACTACCTTTGATGGTCGAGGGCTCAAAGGCGCTCTCGAAATGGAGATAAGACGAGGGCTCGAAGGCGCGCTCGAATGGAGGTAGGATAGGAAATGCACTACCTTTGATGGTCGAGGGCTCGAAGGCGTGCTCGAAAAGAAACAAGACGAGGGCTCGAAGGTGCGCTCGAATGGAGGTAGGATAGGAAACGCAATACCTTTGATAGTCAAGGGCTCGAAGGCGCGCTTGAAAAGAAACAAGACGAGGGCTCGAAGGCACGCTCGAATGGGGATAAGACGAGGGCTCGAAGGCGTGCTCGAATGGAGAATGAAAGGTGGTGGGAAAATACAGATATTTTTCAAGTGGCCTAATTTTCATGGGCGGCCTGCCTAGGTTGAAAAATTCTCAAAAGTGAAATTTTTTCAAAAGCAATTTCAATGTTCGCCATTTCAAGTTGGCCTTCCGCTTGATAGATTCTATTAGAATTTTCTCTAATAAAATTTGCAAAACTCATTGTCCAATGTCTCAAAGTTTAAATGATATGCATACATCTTTACCTGATTTGAAATATAGGCCCCCCATTTCTTCTTAGTCTTCTCGTTGCTTGGTTGGTGAGATCTTGCTATCTGATTTGAGTCATCTTTGTCGTTTGGCTTTCTAGCCCACTCGAGTTAGCCCATATAAGACTTTTTCCAGATTTGTTTGCACAACTCAGCCTTTATGGTACCCATCGTGACCCACATGCTTGCTAAAGATTTTCGGACTCGTCAAATAATTTGAGAGGACCACTCATTACTCCTCGTTTCACTGCTGGAAACATTCGGTGTCACTTGCTGAAAGGATCAAGCTGTCTTTTGTAAACCAAGATGCCCCCTTGTCTGGTTGAAGGAAATTACCATCTCATTTTCTAGAATTTTTTTAAAAAAACACAATATTGCCCCCTTGTACTGGTCATTGCCCCCAAGTGTGCTTTGCCAGCGAGTTTAGACAAATAATGGTTTTAAAAGACCATTCTCTCATTTTTTTCATTTTGGTGAAGGAATATGGGTCGAGAATAAAGCTTGAAATCTTGATCTTGCATTTTGAAAACAAAAATTGTTTTGATGCGAGCCTAAAACAATTTGCTTTTGAAATCTTGCAACTCCTCGGTTATTTGCTTTCTTGGAAAAGAGATTATTTGCTCTTGTGTTTGGTAATGAGGTCTTCAGTGAAAATACATCATGAGATGACCTTTTGTTTCAAAGTGAAAGGCTCGAGAAAAAGCTCAAGGTTTTGTATGAGAAAAACTTGTCTCTTTTTGAACATTCGTTTTTATCAGCATGAATAATAATGAGTAGTTTATTCTTGATGTCATGAATCTTATGAAAAAATATTCTTTGCATTTTGAGAGCATTGTTTTTGTTCTAGGTTGTTTGCTTGCTTGATTAGAAAGGACTTCTATCGGGACATAACGTAGGCTGTGGTTCTTGGCTATGAAAGAAAAAGATTCATAAGGCTCAAAGAGTGTTTCAGGGTCTCAAAGACTAAGGATCACTATCAACAGTTTGACTATTGACGTTATTCATATTTTCTTTTGCCGCTCTTCTTTGATTTGCCCTTTTTTTTTTCATAGCTTTGCTAGAGCATATTCACTTTATCTTGGTTATCACTTTTTCTTGTGATTTGGGTATGCCCCCTAGCATTTGAGTTTCTTGGGCTCTTTATGCCTTTTTGGCTTTCTCACGGCTTTTTCTCATTTCTCATTGAAATTTTCTCTTGCCTCCCCAGTGTGGGGTGTGATCCTAGTCAGGATTTGTTTTCATGAAAGAAAAATTATTCAGGCTCAAAAAGGAATCGCAAGGGATGTACTTATTTCAGAAAGTGAAAGGAATAACAAAGATGGCCTTTCCTCATTTCAAGCGCAAGCAGCTATGATCAATAAACTTTGACCTCGTCAAGTGTGATGGTTTGATCTTTGTAAAAATGCATTTCATGGGTCATGAGCAACGAGTTCACTACATACCATTATTCATACATTTAAAAACACATGATTCAAGAGTCATGGGGTAAGGGTGTTTATTCATTTCTTTTTTTCTTTTCTTTTTTCATAATTTTTATGGTTTATAATTTAGTCACCTCAATGATAGAGCTGCTTGATTCACTTGTCATTCTACAAGTAGAATGTGAAAAATATCATTTTTGAATGAACATCAAATTATTTTTGAAATCAAAATACCAGATCAAATTTTCAAAACTCCAATAGGGAAATGGATTTTGGTACAAGAGATGAATTGCGTCTATGAGATCACGCGAGGCTTCAAAGGTGTATTCGCGAGTTCTTATAAGAAAAACTCTCTTAATCAGAATAATGCTTGGTCGTGAACACGATTGAATGACAAACTCATTATTTCATTGAAGTTTAGGAAAAGAAGTTCAACAACAAAGATCTTATGCCAACCTGAATACTGGCATGATAACACATAAAGGAGCTAAACATTTAGTGATCATTCTCGACCTAATATCACCATAGCTTTCTCTTCAAGATAGTTGATTTCTGGGAGTCGGCGTAAAGAAATTAGCTATAGGAACGGTAAGAGCCTTGGCCACCCCCTTCAGTGTCCTTTCCTTTTTCGGTGAAACCGTTCTTTTCAGTTGGATCAGCAATTTTACCTAACCCAATGGCTTGTTCAATCCTCTCAGCTACAACAACCAGGTCAACGAAATGTTGTGCAGAGCTTCTAACCAAGTATTCAAAGTACGGAGCTTTAAAGGTGTTGGAAAATAAACTGATCATCTCTTTTTCCAACATGGGAGGATTAACTTGTGCAGCTACCTCACTCCATCTCCGGGCGTATTCCCTTATGGACTCCTTGTTGTCCTTCTCCATAGCTTGCAAGCTTAACCGATCAGGGCCCACGTCTATATTGAACTTATATTGCCTCATAAAGGCATCCACTAAATCCTTCCATTTTTTAACCTTGGTATTGTCCAACCGCATATACCAAGTGAGGGCAACATTACTCAAACTGTCTTGAAAGAAATGAATCAGCAGTTTCTCATTATCAACCACCTCGACCATTTTGTTGCGGTATGCTTTGAGATGAGTTATAGGACATTGAGTTCCCGTATATTTAACAAATTCGGGCACTCTAAAATTTTTAGGAATGACAACGTTGGGCACCAAACACATCTCAACAGCCTTTATAGGATCATATAGGTGAATTCCCTCAAATGCCCTCATCCTTTGCTCTAGGGCAATGAATTTGTTCAGATCATCTTCTTTTACCACCTTGCCTTTTTGATATTCCTTCTCTATAGAATCAATGGTGGACGACACTCTCGCAGGGTATGCTGGCTGGAAATGCATAGGTTGTTGAAATTCAGATGACACCCTATTTGCCCCCAGATTTTGTGGATCGAAATGAGTTACATGTATATCTTCAGGCTGAGCTATAAGTGTTGCTTTTCCGGATTTATTTCTCAAGACCTGCTCGAGTAGACTAGTAATCCTTGTGACTTCTTCCTTAAGATTGTCCACCTCTTTTTGATGTTGGGCTTCCAACTGGGCTCTTTCTTCGTTTTCCATTTGTCTTTTTTCCTCAAATGATTATTATATGTAGGTTTCAATGGGGAACCTATATTTCAACCTGTAAATGTAAATCATGCAATTTATGCAAAAATGTTGATTCAATTAAAAATGCGTATGAAATGCGGGCACGCCCTTCACGGGATGACAACCTAATAGAAAGATCCTAATTGTTGAGTGCATCAAGGGGCTGGTCATTATCTAGTTTCAAATGGGCTCTCGCATGCTCAGTGATCATCCTTGAAAAGGTTGATATGAGGCTTACAAGTAGTGTGAAGATAGAGGCCCTGAGTAATATCAGTTTGGCATATCAACCACTTCCAAGTAAACAATCAAGCGAGAGTTGGATGGTTTCACGAGTCTTACCCAGGCTAAAGCCATTGGGGTACCGTTACTCCCCCACTTATCCTAGATTGTAAGGTGTGTGCTTTTAACGTGATGCACGACAATATAAACAAGGATGCATGCTAAAGCAGTAAAATGCAGGAAAAAATAAACAAATAAACACAACGTAACAAACATTATAGCAATTGACAAACAAAAGGCAAAGCTTAGTCCATTAGTCCCCAGCGGAGTCGCCATCCTGTCGCACCCGACATCGCGGCGACCTTAAAAATTTAATTCATGGAAAAGAATGGATTTCTGGCATCCTATTCTTTAATGGGGATATTCTTTGTTTAAGGAGTCGCCACCTAGTATTACGGTTACTAGGAACCCTAATTGGTCAACAGAGATTCTATGGTCCGAGACTGGTTACATAAAAGGGAAGATATTATCACCCCTTAAACGTCCTGCCTAAGGCAGGCTGCATTGCTGATTTTTGTCATTAATTGCTAACATTTTTTTTTTGGTTTATACTATGATTTTTTTGTGTGTAATATTCCTAGCTCTGGCGCCAGTGAATATTCAACTATGGATATTTCCAACTCTGGCGTTGGTAAATATTATGTAGGTATGAAAATAAATAAATTTGAATTATTATTTTTTTTTATTCCTCACTCGGCGTCGATGAATAAACAAATAAAATCAATTTTTTTTATGCAATCGCATTATTTTTATTTTTTTATGTAGCTAAAAAAATAAAACAAAACAAAATAAAATAAAATAAATTTACATTAGTATCTTTATTCTCGACTCGGCGTCGATGAATAAACCAATAAATTTACTTTATTTTATTTTATTTTATTTTTGCATGCATATTTTTTTATGTGATTTAAATAAAATACAATGAAATAAATTTGAATCAATAGTTTTATTCCGACTCAAGGTCAATGAATAAAAACAATAAATTCATATTTATTTTTTTATTTATACATACACATCCTTTTTTATTATGTATTTTTTATTTTTTTTTTATCTTTTTTATCTTTTTATTTTTTTTTAATTTATATTTTTGGGTCAATGACTAGGTTGGTGACCGGTGAGTGAAAGCGATGCGTGAACGCACGCCGCCTAATGAATACAATTCACTTGCTCAAAGAGCAAGTGAATTATAATTCACCGCATCGTATGTGATGAATTAAAACGCAAGGGAGTGGCGCTTACCTCGGTCAGAAACGAAAGGGATGAAGGCGATGGTGATGGCGAAGGCTGGCTAGCAATAACAATAACCTTTTCCCCTTTTCGTTTTCTTTCTTTCCGACCGTTCTTTGTTTCTCTGTTTTCCCCGGTTCTGTTTCTCTCAGTCTTTGTTCTTCCTCGCGTGTCTATGTTCTTGTTCTTCTGCGTCTGGTTTTTTTTATTCGTTCCCAGTCTCTCCCCCTCTCGGTTTTTTATTCGTTCATGATCTCTCCTTCTCTCTGTTTCCCCGGGTTTTAGTCTCTGTTTGGCTCGTGATCTGCCGATTCTTTCCCAGTTTTCTTTGTTTGGTTCTGCTCTCCCTTTTTTTTTCTTGTTTGAGTCCGTGTTATTCGTTTTCCAACTCCTTCTCTGTTTCCAGTGTTCTTCCTCCTGTCTTTGCTCTGGTTTTAGGTTGATTTTTCGTCGGCTCCCTGCCTTTCTTCCTCTGTGTGCTGGGTTTTTCTTCTCTGTTCCTCCAATGATTTTCGGTTCAATTCCCCTCCCCCTTCTCCTCTGCTCTGCTCTGTCTTTTATAGAGCCCCAAAGATGCGAAAACTCCTTCCCCTCTTCATCAATCCATGAACGGGATCATGGGCAAGAGATCGTGGTGTCGTGGCCTTGAATTGCCGGATTTGTTTCCTGTTGAATCGGCCCGGTCCGTGCAAAACGGAAGGGATGGTGAACAGTGGGATCAAAACGGCGTCATCTTGCATAAAGAATTGACAAATTGTAGTTTGGTTTCTGATGTTTTGAAATGTATCAATTGGGTCCCTTAATCAATAAATTTAATTTTGCCCCTTGGATTAATTTCAATTAAATCCCTGAATTTATTTAATTAATTAAATCAAAATTTTAATTAAGTTCGCAAACTTATTAATTCTCCTGATTTCATTAATTAAACTAATCTAAATTTTTAATTAAAGTCTCCAACTTATTAATTCTTCAATTATTGATTAATTGACTCTCAAATTCAATAATTCCATCATCAAACTTTAAATTTTGGTGTTGTCTGAACCCCATTGTCAACTATATTCAATTTTTATTATTTGTTCAAAAATTGGGTTATGACAGTTTTGGTTTCAGAGAGCTGAAACCGATCGAACTAGACGGTTCAACCAAATTTGAATAGTAAAAAAAAATAAACAGGGTATAAAATGCTGTAGGACTCCCTCCTCTGATCGGTGTTTCTCATTAACAAATGATTTGCACGTTACTTATGTTGATCTACATCGGCATCTCCATCTGCTAGGTGCTGGAATTATTGAAGATGTGCACACAGGTTTTGGGTTTGTGAGATACAACACCCATGTTGAAGCAACTTTGGCTATTCAGATGGGAGATGCTCGAATTGTGTTGTTTCTGGTTTTTTAGTCTTTAATGCCAAAAAACCAACCCGGACCGGGCCAATTTGAGGACAGAACAGTGGTTGTCGCACCGGAAAAAAGAAGGTAAATTTATTGCTGACCACTGAAGCATGCTAAATGGAAGGAAGAATGAAACTTTACCTCTATCAAACTTTTTTCTGTCAATATCTATGCCAATTATCCGTGAAGCTCCAGCTGCTTTTGCACCCTCCGCGACCTATCCATAAAATTAATACCGTTATTTTACAGGGATGACACAGAAATATTAATGGATCTATTTTTCCAAGGGTGAGGGGGACCAAGCAAGACAACAACTTACTGCAAGTCCAATCGTCCCAAGTCCAAAAATAGCAACAATGGACCCTGCTTCTACTTTTGCAGTGTTCCAAACTGCTCCAAGACCTAGAGACAAGAGATGTGTGTAACTTACACTTGCATACATCAAGATGAATGCATGACATCATCCAAAAAACCCGAACATACACCAAAACTACCAGCAGACTTCGACAGGAGGGATCGCATAAATCAGAATTAATGTTGAGATGCAAACAGGAACTTCAAATGCAACAAAAGAATCTTCCTGGAGCTCAGCGTAGTGCTTAAAAAAGTTGGGAAAAAACAAGATATACTTACCAGTAGGAACACCGCAGCCAAGGAGGCAAACTTTCTCCAAAGGGGCTGCTGGGTCGATCTTAGCAACGCTAACATCATGCACAACTGTGTACTGGCTGAATGTTGAGGTTCCCATGAAATGGTAGATGGGTTTTCCTTTAATTGAGAATCGGGTTTTACGATCATTCATCATGACTCCAACACCAGTGGCTGCACGAACTTTTCCACAAAGGTTTGTCTTCCCTGATTTGCAAAACTTGCATTCTCGGCATTCCGCCTGGTAGCAAGGGATAACATGATCACCTGGCTGAACCTCTGTCACGCCTTCACCAACGCTTTCGACAATCCTGTGTCCAAAAAATTCATTAAACGACAACACACAAAGAGTTGAAACATGCGGGATCATCATGATGATTCGTGTCATGTATGATATCATCCATACCCAGCAGCCTCGTGACCAAGAATACATGGGAAGAGACCTTCAGGATCCTACAACATCAAATAACAAACAAATTAAATAGTAATTATTATTAGATCAGGAAATTAAAACCCCTAAACTTTGAAAAGAAAAGGAAAGGAAAATACCTTTCCACTCCAAGTGTAAGCATCAGTGTGGCAAAGAGCAGTGAAGAGAATCTTGATTCGAACCTCACCGGCCTGTGGTGGAGCCACCTGCACATCCTCTATTACCAACGGCGTGTTCGCCTCCCAAGCAACCGCAGCTTCGCAATTCCAAATCCAAAATCATAGATTACTAGGTAGTTGTTATTATAGCGAAATCACAAATGCATGCACATATATATATATAGAAAGAAACAAAGAAAGAAAGAAAGAAAGAGAGTACCTTTGCAAGTGATGGGCTGTCCCTGAGTAGCCATGGATGGAGAGTGAAGTCAACAGAAGAAACCAACGAGAGAAAGAATTGAAGATTGCAGATGGTGGGAACTTCAAAGAGGACTGGGATTTATATAAGATAAGTAGCTGTTTTTTTCTTTTTCTTTTTGTCATTTTTCTTCCAAGAGGACTGGCATTTTATTTTTTATAATAATAATAATAATAATAATCATAAAATGCTTGTAACTAAATATTGTAAAGTTAAATTCTTCTATTTTTCTTTCTAATTATTATAGTTATACTTATAATTATAATATTTATTAAACCAAAACGACGTACGTACGTACCCATTCACAATATATAGCACAGTTTTTATGTGTTGATATAATTTAATAAATTGCGATGGAAAAGGAATTTGATCAATTAAAATCCCTCTTCTCCTTTTGTGGTAGCCAAACCTCCGACTAGTTTGGGATAAGGTTTATATTATAGATAATTAGTTGAATTCTTGATTTTAATAATTTGATTTGTCATCTCTAGTGTGTAAAAGATATTTTTTAGTGCAGGGACCTTTTAATGATTAAATCAGTGATTTTTAAAAGAAAATATAATAATATTACAAAGAAAATCTGAAAATAAATATTTAATAGAAAATGAAAATTCCAAACTTTTTGTTTAAAGAATTTATGGTCTATTTACAGTCATAAATATTTTTATGCAGAGGAATGACTAGAGTTTAATATTTTCCTGATAATATCAAAGAGAAAAAATATCAATGACATATGTATTGATATTGATGAAAAATATCCCTGACATATATATTAATAAGAAAAAAATATCTCTCACATAAGTACTAATAAGAGAGAAAAATCACTAACATGTGCATTAATATCGATAGAAATATAGTGAATTTTTTAAAGACTTTTATACACCTAATGTATGTAAAGAGAGTAGCATCCAAAATGTAGTTGTGCCCAAAAAAGATGGGTCCTTCCCTTAACTGGGCCCAAATGAGATTGAGTTTTATGGAGGGAGGTTTAGGCCCTTAAATTTGAATTTATCAATAGCCCCCCTAAAACCTTGTGATTTTTATACGTAAAGGCTTGTAAATATGGTCAATACGACGAGTTTGTAAAAAAATATTTTTTGAGAAGCGGGGTGAAAACCCCGGTTAATATACTTAGTACGATGAGTGTGTAAGGGTATGCTCCATGTTTGAAAAACAATTTTCTAAGTATATAGAGGTAAACTATAGAAGAACTCGTACTTAGAAAATTTTTTGGGAGAATAAGGTGAAACTATAGAGGAATTTATACTTAGTCATGGTGGTATATATTTAGCCATAAAACAAGGGTTTTATTATGTTTTTGAGGTCGACCATCTCAATCTGTCATGGAGAGTGAAGCTATCACATTAGAGGAAATGTAGATGTGCCCAAAGAAAATGGGCCATTCACTTTGATGAGCTGAGAAAGATATTAGGTTTTATAGGCTCTTAAATTTAGGTTTATCACCCGCCATGTTTCATGAAAAAAAATTATAAATATAATAAAATACATGTGTGAAACAATTAAATATATATATATATATAAAAAGATAATATTGTCCCTTCAATAATATAATTAATAGAATACTAAAGAAAACATTTGAGGTTTGAAAATGAATGATTAATAGAATATTTGAGAGTGTAGTAATGGTTAGTTTTCAAAATATTTTTCACTTGGAAATATATTAAAATAATATTTTTAGTACTTTTTAAAAATAATTTTTAATATTAACATATTAAAAAAATTTAAAAATATATAAAAAATTAAATTTTTATTAAAAAAACACCTAAAGGATAAATACAATTATTGAAATGTTGTTAGGCCACCCTGGACTGACTTTTGACTATTGACTTTCGAGGTGGTGATGGTTCAAATGCAAAACGAAACGCTGCACGAAAGTGTACCAAAGTGAAATTAAAAATGCAAAACAACTCCTATCTAGCCTGCCTGCCTGCCTGCCTGTGTCTGCCGATAATGACAAGATGTTAGCACAGATTTTTCGTTTTAGAATATTCAACTCTCTGAAGTTTGAACTTCAGTGATCAGAGGAGAAATGCAATTTCTTAACGACTACTAGGCCCTTCAAAGCAGAACGAATGCGACAACTCCTCTGTGCTCTCTCCATCGAAAATGACTTGGGTTTGTGGTGGGCCTGCCTTACATCTCAGTTGGGTTTTACGTATGTGAGTGCTTTTGGACTTCTGCAATCACTTGTAATTCACGTATTAATTTTTTTTTTTTTAAGATAGAAACCAAGTTAGGTATGAATTTTACTTTAAAATAAATCAGTTTTGCAAGATTAGATTATATCTTTTAAACTGTATATTGAATCGAGCTTAAAACTTACAATAAGGTATTAAACATATGAAACTATAGCATGATAAAATCTCAGGTCAATCAAAGTTCGAGAATAAATTATTTAAAGTTGTTGTTACTGTTTTGACAGATTTATCGACAAAGTGTTCTTTCTTGGCTATTTTTAGCTCATTCGATCCAGACCTGTAATGGGTTAGTTTTGGACAGCAAATGGATATTAAATTAGGCTTATTTAGGCCTTAAACTTGTGCATGGTTTTGGGCTACAAGGGTTCTTAATGTGGTTTGAATTCATTGAAGAATTGAAGTCCATACTTTGCGAGGATTCCACGTCCTACATGAAGTTGATGTGGCGACATCTAATAAGGGGATCTTTCTCCTTGATTTTTCTTCTTCTTATTTTACAGGAATTTCTAGCACATCAAAGATACTAAGAGGATGCAATACAAGGAAGTGAATTCTAGTAATCAAAATAAAGTTTTCTAGTTGAATTCCTCCACTAAAAGTTTCGGCAAAAAAACCACTCTAGAGAGCTTGGAGATTTCAGATACATGGAGGAATTCTACCATAAAAAGTTTATTTTTATTATCTTATTTTATTTATTTGATGTTGAATAATTATCTTTAATTTAGGTTTGTTTTGGCCTATTAGACATTGTTTAAGAGTTTATTTCATTAGTGAACTTATGTTAGTTGATTTATGGTTCCGACCTATTGGCGTGCAACCCAAAAAAGATCCATTTTAGAGTTATTTAAAGAAGGCTATATAATGTTTTTTGAGCTATAAATTTTGACTACTTGGTGATAATAAACGTGAGTTTCTTCCTATTGATTATTTGCGGTAAAACATCCTTTTTTGCAAGGATAAAGCTCATACATCCGACTTATAAAAAATTAATTGGATTCGTGACATAATTCTCATACTCCGGGTTTTTAAACACATGGTTATTTATGGGTCCAAGTTTATTCCTATACCTTTAGTTCTTAGGTATATGGTGTAACAGTCCGACTGTACGACTCGATCAATGTTAAAAGATCCCAACGTATCCTCTTTATTTGAGGGTAATTTTTTTCCCAAAAATTCGGCAGAGTTTCGTTTGCATTTAGGACATCCCAAGTTATCGACTACTATCAATTTACTTAATCTACCAATCATCACAAGGTCCCATAATTCCGGATCTTATATCAAACCTCATAATTCCACATCTCATATAATTCACATAATATATATATCCTACAAGTAAATTCAATATGAACATAGTCCAAACATCATATCATAAAATTTAAAAGGAAAAGAATATTAACATGCAAAGAAAGTATTTACAACTTAATAAGTGTTCTTAAATATTTTAAAAGGGTTAATTACAAGATAACTAAAATACCACATGCTAAGTTGAACTTTTATAAATACATCAAGGTTTACACAAAAGTATACTACATAAACACGTTAATTCCTTTTTGTTTAAGTTAAATATTTACATAAGCTTCACAAAGTAGAGTCCTAAACTAATGATCTTCCTGGATATTTGATGGACCTGTTACATAAATAAACATACCATTATGTTGATAAAGAATATATATGCTTATGTAATGAATACGAATGAAGTATTAACTTTCTATCAGACCCTTAAGAATTTTAACAGAGAACTTATATCTTGCTTGTAAATCTTTTAAACCTAATTAACACTCATTTGTATATTTTTAATTTGAATACTCTTATTTACTTGCATGAAGTAGGTGACCTTGCAAAGTCTAATCTTGTAATTCATATCCCGGCAATCTTATCCCGGCAATCCCATCACAGATGCCATTAGCCGAAGCTAATCTTGTGATTTATATCCCGGCAATCCTATCACGGATGCCATTAGCCGAAGCTAATCTTGTATTTACGCTAGACTTTATTTACATTGAACACAACATTTATTGTAATTGCATTCACCAGAAGAATTCTAAATTGTATAAGTGCAAATAGGAGGAGAATCATGTACCTGCTTCGTCTGTCTCGCGACCTCCCCTAACAGAAGATTCAAACCTAGTTGCTCCTCTTGAATCATAAGGAAGTTTTTTTGTTATGATTTCTTCAAGCCGACATTATAGAGAATCCATATTCATCCATTACTCATATATTACTTTCTATACATGTTCATTTTCTCATTATAACATACATACATATATCATGTATATTTTCAGAGTTAGTATCTCAATGTGCAAGTGTTCGTATGACTCAATTCTTTTATATCTTATATATATATAGTATTCACGTGAAAGCCTACCATTACTGTCTAGATATTGAACCATTCTATGTCTAATTTTCAATCATATCTGTCCAACTTTGAATTGTTACTGTCCAATTCTTCAATTGTTACTATCCAACCGTTACTGTCTAGACATTGAAATGTTACTGTCCAATTTTCAACTGTTACTGTCCAACTTTGAATTGTTATTATCCAATTTTCAACTGTTACTGTTTGAACACTCATCAGATTTTTAACTATATCTAAAGTTCTAAAACTCCATTTTAAGTGAGATTGATCTTCTTAGAAAGCTAAGACACGAGGCTACAAGTTCTCTGAAGGGAGGAGAACCGAGTTTTGCCTCCAAAATAGTCAAAATTGCTCATTAACTAATTAGTCCTACTGCCCTACATAATCAGTCACGACTCAGTGTCAGCTGGTAACCCATAACTGGAGTTCTAAATCTCCAAATTGAGCAAGACCAGTTTCTTTGGTTAGCTAACATTCTAATCTACAATTCCTATGAGGAACCCAATCCTAATTCCCTCATCCTCCGAACTGAAATCTCACCGAAAGTCAGGAGACAAGTTTGTCCAAATTTGTCTCCCCCCTCCCCTTCACACAATACTTTCATAAACTACATACCACACACATGAATTAACTTAATCTCAACAATAAGTACCTTTTCCTCAATTTATATCTAAGAACCCTAACCTATGATTCAATATCAAGGCATCAATTCTTTATTGAATTTAAAAATAATTTTTTTAAAATCATGTTTAGAATACCTTACTAGGTACAAATTAAGATTTTGATCTTCAATCAGTTGAAGATTTTCAACTCCCTCCTTTCTTTTCTTCTTGTTCAATTTCTTAGTAATCCTTTACTCTCAAGAAGAAATCCTTTACTCTCAAGTGTTTATCCCATCTATAAGCTCTTAATCTTGGACGAGTTCTTGAAATTTTAGTGTTTCTCTCTTGATTTCTCCAAAATGGGTATATAACTCCCTATCTTCTCTCCTTATGGTTCCTATAGATTTTTGGTGAGAAGAGAGTATTTATACTCTATATTTTTCCTTATTTGCATTTAGGCCCCCTTTTCCTTTAAGTGTATTATTCTCTTTAATTAAATCCAACCCTCAACAGTACCGGGTTTATTATAATGTTTCAAACTATTTAGCCTAGAAATTTATATTCAAAAATTTCTGAATTTCTATTTTTATTTAACTATATGCATGAATTTCTTCACTTTTATTTTTTTTTCCCGGGGTTTACACATGGTTACCTCTAGGTCAGAGTTCTATCAAATCTGTTTTTCAGCTTTTCAGGTTGTATTTCCATTTTGTTAGGGGTTGCTTGACCACGCGATCAAAAGATCTGTATTAGTTGGTATCAAAACTAGGCTCCAACTCTATTTTCCCTATTTTTATTTTGGTTCTTCCTAAACTTTGAGTTTTTGTTTTCGTTGTTGATTTTCTTCGCGTCTAGCACTAGGGTTTGTGTTAATTAGGGTTATCTTTGGGTCCAAGTTTTTTTTTTTTTTTTCCAATATCTTTGGTTCTTAGATGCATGGTTATCTCTAGAACAAGGTTTCAAACCTGATATTTAGCTTTCTTGGGTTGGTTTTCAATTTTATTGTAGGTTGTGTGATAACGAGGTTCACACCACGTCACCTGTATATATTTTTTTTTGAAAAAGAGCATATGGAAAATTATATTCCCCTTTAAAAAAAAAACAGAATTCAAGTAAGCCTGGTCACATAAACCTAAGTTGTAAGTCCCATGTGTTTGGGCTATTTTAAGCCCATGTATGTTATGCCACTCATGCCAGACCACGTGCATGGACCTTTTTTTAAGGTTTTTTTATTTATTTATTTTGTCCTTTTAGTTTTTTTCTTCCAACTTTTTCATTCAATTTCAGTTTTTTTTTTGAATTTTTTGTTTTCTTTTTTTAAAAAAATAACAAAATTTTAACATTTTTTATGATGTTTTTTTTATAGAGTTTTATTTAATTTAGTGTATAACATTTTATTTATTTAAATTTAATGTATTTTTAACCCATTAAAATTAAAAAAAAACTAAATCATATTGTTATTTTTTGAAGGTTTTTTTTTACTTAAAAAAACTTTTTTTGTTATTAAACTTTTAAAAAACATTAGGGCTATTTTTGTTAGACTCGACGCATCACCCTTATTTATTTCTTTAAGAAAAAAGATTGGTTTTTGATATATATAAAAAGTTTCTTACACCTAGCTGGCATATATTTAAAGGAAAATTAATTTTAGTAATAAAAAATTATTAAATCTAATGAGATCCATAACTCGTTCACGATTTTAATAAATTAATCTTTATTACCTCGAGATTTTTTTAATTAAATACTTTTATTCAATTTATTCCTTTATTTTTTTCTGCAGTTGCTATAAAAAAAACACATAGAATAAACCTATATATTGAATTGTTTTCTGAAAAAAAGTATCTGAAATAGTTAAGTTTTTTAGAGTACGCGTCTTTTTCAGGAACTCTTCTGGTTCAAAAAGCCCGACAGTAATGGGGGAGATAAGTCAACGGAGAAGATGACTGCTCGCTCCTACACCTTTTCACAATGTGTAGGGCAACTGAAAAATATTTGAGAATAGTACGCAAACGATATTAAAAAAGAGAAAAAAATGACTCGAGTCAACTTGCCAAACCTATGATCTAAATCATAAGATCGAGATAATCAAATAGAAAATAAATTAAAACAAATTATAAAACTCAATTCTTAATTAAACCAATATTGAAGGATGAAATTGAAAACAATTCAATTAAAAAAGACTAAAAAAAAGCTAAGTCATCTCAGGTTAACTTGTCAAACTCGTAACTCGAGTCATAAGACCGGAATAACCATTAAGTCTGGGTTAGGCTTAGCCCGACCACATGAGATGGGTTTATTGGGCATGAGACTCAAGTCCATACACGCAGGTTAGGCTCAGGACCAACCCAACCCAATTTGTTAGGGCATAAGAGGGCCAAACAAGCTTCTTCTTTTTTTCCAATGTATTGGTCAGACCCAAACCAGCCTGCGGGCTGGGCTTGGTCCAGCCTATCCTACATAGTCATTGTAAATCTACTTTAAAAATATTTTTAAATATAATTAATTTTTTTATAAATCCTTTTATTAAAATGAAACAAACACACACACACACCATAACCCTCTTAACTCTTTATTTTTTTAGTTTTTTCTTAGTTTAAGAATCCTAAATAAAAACTATGTATGTATGTACACGTGTAACATGTAAGGTTAATAAATTTGACCATAAATTGAAAAAATTGATAAGTTTAGGGACTTAATTAAACATTGAATTAGTTTAATTAATGCAATCAGGGGCTTAATTGAAGAAATATCAAAGCTCAGGGTCAATTTAGGTCAAAATTGCAAGAAATTAAATTTTAAGGACTGAAGTGAATAGATTTTGATACTGTAAGGAGGTTAATTGATTTTTCTAGGGGTAAATCCGAAAGAATTAAAGGTTTGAGGAGTGAATTAAGGACTTAATTAATTAAATTTGAAACCATGGACTATTTTATAAATGACGCAAAAATTTGATCTAGGGAAAAAATTAAAAAAAATTCAAAGATAAGGGCTTGATTGCAATATTTCAGAACTTCATGGGGCAAATTAAAGATGACCCCAAGACCTAAAACAACGTCGTTCCAAGCATTGTTCATTCTCTTCTCTAGAGAACAAGGGAAGCCCGTTCGATGATGGCACTAAAAATAGCTTCAGCCAGACCCAATCCCCTCACCAATCTCACCAAATCCAAGCCAAAATCACAGACTGGGTTGTCTACCACAAATCACATGGGTTTTTCAATTCCATTCATCCACACAATGTGCCTCTGACACAAGAATAAAGTTAATCACCAACAGTCCAACAATGACAGGAGTGTTGGTGTTTTCGCTCCACTACATGGAGCAAACCCAAGCAGTGGTCATCTTTATCTACAAGATTACCATCCTAAGAGAAGAGGAGTATGACTCTATAAAAGCCAGACGAAGGGCCAGAACCAAGGATGGAGAAAAAAAAACAAAGAGAATAGAAGAGAGGCAGAAAAGGAAGGAACCCAAAAAGCAAAAAAAAAAAAAAATAGAGAGTGGAAAAAAAGAAAACAACAATGAAGATCTGTGTTGATTCGCCCGATCTAACCAGAGAAAAAAAAACAAGAGAAAATAACAAAACAAAAAGGAAATAGAGAAAAACACAGAGAACCAGAGAAAATCCAAAGAGCAAAGGAGTAACAAACCCAAAGCCAGAAAGAAGGGTGACCAGAGAGAAACAAACAAAACAAAAATGGAGGGGAAGAAAGGAGCATTGCCCAACCAGCATCGTCTTATGTCTTCATCTCCAATAACAACAAAAGCAGGTAAGCTCTTCTTTTTCCCCGTTTTGCAATTCTAATTAGTTGTTCATTGTACAAGCATGCATGAATTAATTCACGCGGGCCCGCTGCTACAGCACTTGGTCACTGGCTTGGGCAGTGACCAATAAGCTGGATCAAACCTGAAAAAAAAAGAAGGAAATGTTGAGACCGAGTTGGGCCTGGAACTCAGGCCTAGTTGACTTAATTTTTTGGGCTGGGGTGTATTTGGAAAACATACCCTTATGTCTTTTTTTTTTACTCTTCTTTATCTTAATATCTAGTCAAATAGGTCTTTTAAGATATTAGAAAATTCTAAAAAAAAATTGAGGACCTTCTTAAATTTATTTGTGGATCCCTCACATGTTTTTTTTATGACTTTACTTAGTATTGGGTTGTAAACTTATATTGTGAAATGTGAATCTAGTATGCGATACATATCTGTTTTTTCTTCTTTTTTTCTCTAAAAAAAATGATAAAAAGATATGTTTTACTTTTAATTCAAAATGTTACTTGTTTATTCACCGACGCTAGTGTTAGGAATATTTGTATTCACTAATGTCAGAATTAGAAATACCCTCGATGCTCGATGTTCACTAATGCTAGAGTTATGAATCAAAACACTAGAATAAAAAATTATTTCAAACATCAATATTCACTAACACCAAAGTCAGGAATATCATACTTTTTTGTAATATTTACCAACACCAAAGTTGAAAGTATTTGTAGTTAAATATTCATCAGTGCTAGAGTCAAGAACATTATAAGCAAACCATTAAAAGTATAATACAACAAATCCTTAGCAATTTAAGACAAAATCATCAATGCATCCTACCTCAGGTAAGATGTTTTAGGGGTGATTGTATCTTTCCTTTTACATAATCAGTATCGTGCCATAAAATCTTTGTTGACCAGTTAGGGTTTCTAGTAACTATAAAACTAGGTGACGACTCCTTAAACCAAACATTTTTCCCCTCTAAGAGTAAGATGTCAGATATATGTTCTTTTGCCTAAAAATTTTAAAGGTCTCTGCGATGTCGAGTGCGACCCTATGATTAAGATTGTAATTGAAACTTATACTAAAGTTCATGTTGAAAAACTATTTTAAAATAAGGTTAATAACACATTTGAGGCTAAATTAAAAGTGGAGTCTACTCAGTTTTAAAGTTAAAAATTTGCTGAAATTTATTTTCTAATATAAGCTCTTTAACATGAAACATTAACATGATTAAAATAAATTAAAGGTGAATGAAAAATTGATCTCAAAGAATTCTTGGTTGGTATATTTTTGTGAACCCAAAAACTCTATCTTGGATAGAAAAGAAGCAAGATTTTCTAAATGTTTATATAGTGAAAATGTGAAGAGTTAAAATTGAGCCTAGAGAGCACCCAAGTTTTTAGAACGAAAATGACCTATGAAAAATGAGATTTGGGCTTAAGCTACACACGCACAACCTGACTTGTGCTCAAGCTTCAAGTTAGGCTTTGGCTTAGGATTGTATTTTAGGTGTAGTATAAAATAATATTTTAAACAACAAAAGAAATTATTTTTTTCCAACCTATTTTTTGAGATCGGGCTTGAGTTGATAATTATTTAGCCTACAACGAATTATTATTTTTTCAATCCATTAGTTAGTCTAACCTATGAATAAAATTTTGATTACTTAGTCTTTTTCTTCATAAACTTGAATAGTTTTTTCAGTATAAATTAGGTTTAATATTGTTTTAAGACATGTAATTAAGAGTAATAATGGAGCGAATTTATTTTAGTAATTATCAGAATTAATTATGTATCATCTTTGTTCCAAAATCCACTATAAAAAAGAAGGAAGAGTGTTCTAGATATTTTTTGGATAATTTTTTTTTCAAGATATTTTTACTCTTTTTTTCTCGGTTTTTTTTTAGCTTTTCTTCTTTGTCTAAGCTTTGTTTTTCCTTTTTATCTAAAGCTTAAGTTTACTCTTTGTATAGAGACATATAAGTTACATTTTCTTTGGTCTATGGACCTTGTAAATAATTAGGTTCGAATAATGGCATCTTCAAAGGATGACCGGGATGAATAAATGATTAGCTTTGGCTAATAGTATCCTAGGTGGATGACCGGGATGATTAAATGATTAGCTTTGGCTAATGACATCCTAAATGGATGACTGGCTTCCCTTTGTTTTGACTTCAAGTAGAGAGAAAGTTCAAAGATCAAGATTTTTTTTATTTCATTTAAAATCCATCTCCTTAACATTAAATTAAAGTGGGTCTATCGATACAAGTGGTAAGACCGATAATTCAACATTCAAGACCTGGCCGATGGCTACTTCAAATTCAAGTGTCATTTACCTTAACACAACTCGGGCTAATCGACTCCTAGGCCAGGCCTAGCTAGACTTAGTGAAAGCAATCAAGCCAAAGAAACACTTATTCCTTGCGGAGCAACGGCTAAAGCTGCAAATGAAAGCAGTGGTTATGCCAGTATGCTAATGATATCCAAAAAGTGTGACCAGGAGGAATAAACAATTAGCTTCAATTAATGGCGTCCTAAGGGGATAGTTGAATTTGGGAATTGTGAGTTAGTTTCAAGAATTGATGCGTTCATGTGTACTATGTTTTGTAGACACCAAGTATATGAAAGAACTACGTTTGTTATGCCTTAAACAGATAATAACATTAATGCTTACATTAAACTATTTAATTGCTTATTATTAATTATTTATAATCCTTGTAAATATTTGTATTGCAACAGGGACATCACACCAACGAGGTACCTAGAAACGTCATTACATGAGAACTTACTTTTGCAAAGAATTATGTAGTCACATTTTAAATCACGATGTATTTTGTATGAACAAAGTGTATTAAATGTGTATCTGTTATTCGATACTCTTGTTTAATTTTGTGATGTCTATTAATAGTATAGGAATGCAAACTTATAATTATGTACGGATATTTGAAATGTAAACTTGTAATCATGCAAACATAATACTATGTGTTTGTGTAAGAATTGTTGTTAATGAAATGCTAATTGATGTTTGGCGTATGGATTGAGCCTCGATAATGAGGGGAAATCGATTTATCAATTCCCGAAATGTTATCAAAAAAAAAATTACCATTGTTTTGGCTTGAAAAACCAGGTTGTTACATTTAACCCCTGTCTTTAGTGTTGATCCATTACTTAATATTGATTCTTACCCCGAAGGCATATTACACTAACATATGTATATATGTATCCACAATCTCATTCATTAGCCCTTATATAGGAAGGCTTGCATGCGATAATCAAGTTATGTAACATCCCTAAATTTTAAATACAGGTTTACCATAATATCAAGTCATGGTTTCTTAAAAGCTAGAGTAATTGTTTTTTAATCTCATAATCCAAAATTCATGATTACATAATTCCATCTTTAAAGTCATTTAAGATTCTACAAAAATTCCAGCAGAGTCTCTCTTAAAACTGAACATTCTTAAGTGTCAACATCAACAATCAACATACACAATCAAGACTTAATCTATGGTCCAACCATCCTGGATCTTTTCCATGAGCAACATAAATTTCCTTCCATTTCACAATCCATAATCAATCACATAAAATATATTTCACAATAGTTACATGCATTTTTAATTTAATAAATAGAAATAAGTATTATGTTAAATTTCAAATCTAATAAAAGAGATTCAATACTTATATTACATGGAACTTAATACTAGTTTAGTTTACAATACAAACATTTGTCACAGAATTACATTACAAAAAGGGAATTCAACCTATCAATAATTACATCATTATTAGCTAAACAAAAAGAAATACTATAAATAATTAATTGCTTAGCTTGGATCTATGATTAACCTAAAATCAATTCTTTATACAATATAAACACATAATTCAGCAATTGATACAACAAAGCATATACTACTCCATTTTTATTTCATTAATCCAAAATCAACATTTTAAAAATAAACGTGTCATCTCTTTCTACTTAACAACTTTTTTATTCTATCTAAATAATTAGGTCCATGTTGTAGATGGATGAAGACTCTCTTACACATAGATTAAAGTTTATTCACATGCATTTCCAATACCTTCACAGCACTTTGTTCATTATTATTCCACTCATAATTACACATTGCCCACTTTTCTTCCCTCCACAGACCTTCGATCCAAACACACAAACTACACTAACAATGCTTTGAATCCATGCTTCACCAACAAATTTCAACTTTCTGTTTCTTTTTTTAGCTGCAGTGTTTCTTCTTGCTTTGCAGCTCCTGCACTTTCATACACTAACATATACTTTTGTGTAACTGTTCTTTTCATTTCATCTTATTTTACATCATCTTATTCACAATTTACACTAGTAAATAACAACATACTCCCCGTATGGAGGTTTGTTCACCAACTAATATGGAGGGGTGAGATCTACAGCTACCATAAACCCGTCCTTGGGAACATGAAACTAATCTTCCTCCTAACATTTGATTCAAAAATGTGTTCAGTGAAATCACACGCTCTTCACTTTATTCTAAATTGCCACGCATCATTGCTTGAATCAGAACTCAGAAACATTATAGAAGAAAAAAATTGTTTCAAGCTGAGCACCACCAAATTCGTTTCCATCGTCAGCTAACATTGATAAAGAGTCAAAGCCTAAGTGAGCTAGCACCCATTGAAGAGGGCAACTTGTAGTAACTATTAAACAATAATTCATTTGGTCAATAAAGAAAATATTCAATTGAAAGAACGAAAATGTTCTTTTTTTTTTTTTTTCTCTTTTTGTATAAGCAGAGAAGGAGAGGGTAGAATTAAAAGGAAAACATGCAGACTTGTATTAGTACGCTACTGGGGCACAATATTTTACATTTTAGCACATAAATTGTTATACATTTCCACAATTTTCTGGTGAGAAGAAATCAGTAAGTGTAGAACTCCAGAAGTTAGTCACACCTGCTTCAAATCAGGCCCGGAGACGCGCACCAAATGTTGAGCTTTTGCCTCGTGTACAATGGTGAGCTTTCTGGTCCAATGGAAGCAAACATTGCAGAACCTAAGAAAATGCACGAATATTGATTGAACAAATTCTGAAATTGGGATGCATTGTATGAGAAAGTTGAAATAAGGTACAAGTAAATACCATCAGCCTGAGCTGCGGAGATTGCACAAAGGGGAAACATGGGGGTTTAACCTTCTAGAGCATATGTCTGGACCTGCAATCCATATAAAAACGATAAAACAAAAATAAGAACTGAAGGGCAAGTAAATAGCAGGGAAAGGAACCAATGGACATGAACATTCTAAGGCACCAGACAAACCACCAACTTTGCATTGAGTGAAGTCACTTGTATCATTTATTCTACAGAAAAACACTTGAGAAACCAAGGCTAGCTCAATAGGCACTAACAATATCATCCAAATAGAACTAGTTGACCTAGCACATTTTCCACTGCATGGCAACCCTAGTTCCTATTTCCATGAGGTAAACAATAATGTCCGAGCAAGACACCATGAACCACCCAGATCTTTTGGGAAAAGCACAAGCAGCTAACTAAACCCAATCCCAATTTGCATTAAAATGATGTCTAATGGTAAAAACTTCAAATTAGTCATTTGATACTTCACAGACCAGATATCATACCAAATCTCAGAGCTGCTGAAAATGAGTGCACGGGGAAAAAATAAGGCAAAATGCTCCAAAGGATTGATAACCCCTAGTTAATTTCCATGATTAACAGATTTCTTTTACATCCTTTTTTCCCTTTTTACATTTGACATGACATAAAAGTGCTTTCTTTTTATTCGATGTGCAACTGCACTAGTGCTCGTTTCTGTGATCCAGATAAGATTTATAAATGGAAGCATGCATAAAATAAGGGAACTGAACACTGGCATCTTCTAATCAATAAAAGAAAATAAAGCAACCTTTCATTTTATTCTACCTCAGTCAAGTTATCTTCAGGAAAGTGATTTGGTCTGGTACAATTAACACCATGGACACCATCATACTTGAGGACTCTAAGTTTCCCTTCCTGTAGTTTACTGAAAACTGTTATGCAGTTCAAAAGTATAGATTAATAAGATGAACATGATCAGAGAAAGGTGCACACCTTGGTTCCATAGACAAGACCTCCTCCGGCAAAGGGATGAAAACAAGCAACATTGACCTCATCCTCTGCGCTAGGAAGCACTCTCACAAGTTCCATATCCGAAACTCTGTAAACCTAATTGACAGAAACAGAGGACTAGAGTTGCAAGACTGGCATGCCAAATCCCAGAGACAGTTACAGTATGAAATATAGGTAGGATATAAACCCTTGCTGCTAAACATAATAAGTTCACTATTTATGTTTTTCCAAATAATATTTCTTTTCCAGAATAAAAACCATCGTTTCAATAATAGTGACAATTGCAAACGTGACTCTGGGTATTAATTGGGAAGTATATAACCCATTGGCCATAACATCTTTGCACATTTACGCTCAAAGAAACCTTTTTCCAGTAGTACAAACTCCAAGTTTCCGTCTAGTATTAGCACAATCACCTACAGACTTTTCTATTCAAAAATCATTCCTTCATCGATCATATAGAAAAACTATCTCAGTCAATTCACTGTCAGCACATCACAAACTATGTTTGCTAGAGCAACAATTTTCTGCTTCATAGGAAAGCCACCTCAATTAATTCCAATGCAACAATTGTAAAGCATGACAACGTTGGCAAATAAAGCAGAGAGATGGATTGTTTTTACATGAATGAAGCATAAATCCATACAGAAAAGGACATCTTATCACAAAATAACAATCACCCAACAGAAAATTCTCGAGTAAAAGGGAATCAAGAATAAGGACAAAAGGCAGGGAAAGAAAATGAACTTTATACCTCCAGAACTGTATAAATAGGTGTTGTTGTTTCCCCATCAATGACAATGCTTTTTAGAAGGGAGCCATGACGTCGGCCATAAGCCAGTAATATGTGCTCCGACATTGGTGAGAACTGCACATGGCATCAAATACAAAGCACAGTAATATCAACCAACAAGGAAATGTTAATAAACAAGCAAAACATCTATGACCTTCACCATCTACACCAACATAATTAGAAATCCATACAAATAAGATAAACATATTCAGACTGGTATATAAAGGAAAAAAAAGTCCACCAAGACCAGATATTCTAGTATTTGCAACTTAAGTATCTTAAAAATATTATATCTGAATCGCAACCCTTTTGTTACCAGTTTAGCCAAATGCACTTAACACCACAAGGAAGAGCACACAATGAATTACAGTTCAAAAGTCCTCCTTTTGTTGCCAGTTTAGCCAAATGTGCTTAATACCACAAAGAAGAGCATCAGCATATCCTTTACAAGCTAAATGCAATTGAATGTTGAGAATTCACATGGAAAATGGAGGGAGAACAAACAAGCAGTAACCAGCAGAGTACAGGTAAGTTTTGACCTTATTATGCTAACTATATGATAACCCATCAATAGGCCAAAAGATTTTGCATCTCAATGCAAAGACAAAGGCCTGCTTGTAATAGAAGTAGACCGGTAAATATGAAAACAGATACATCATACATGTTCCTTTCATCTATGAAAGATCACTGACCTGGATTGAAGTCAAACAATGAGCAGCTCTAATTGCACGTGACACAAGCACTGAACCAAAGCTGTATGAACAGAAAAGCCACTTTGATAGATAAGACAATCATTCATCTGGATTAAAGAACAAGAAAGGATCAAGTGCATTGTAAAAGTTGGATAGAATTTTACGTTGCCTCCTCCAAGGAATATATGCGAAGCTCGTACACTACTTGGTGTGCTGATATTGGGTGTCTAGTAGGGGAAGTAGCAGCCCCAGCATCTTGATGGACTAGCGTTTGTAAACCGGGATCAGCTTCCATATGGGGCAGCATACAAGCAACACAGGCAGCTAAATATCTTCCGCATGGTGAAAAATGAGCGCCCATTTCACTGAAAAAACAATAGCAGCCAGAGAGACACGAAGTGAACATTGAAAGGTCAGCCAAAATATATTAATAAAATGCAAATCCAAAAGATGACCAAGCTGTCCACTATGACTTAAGAAGAAATTTAAGAAGTGATGTGGTTATGATATAGAGTTCACTGAACATAAAGCAGCAATAAAAACGCCTCATCCTTGCTGGAGCAAGCAAAGAATATACTTAAAAATCAACAAATTAATACTTTCTTTTTGGTCAAAACAATTTAAATTCTATCATGCTGATTAATTAATTAAGTAAACAACAAATTTGATAGGAAAAAGAAAAATTCCAGCCTTCAGCATACCTACAAAGGACAGCATGAGGTATGGTTAAGCGACATTTGTCAGCATTGAGTGGAGCACAAGGATGTTTTATGTCATGAGACCACACTCTAAGCTTTACAGTGCATGGTAACTCTGCAGCAGCTGCAGCTTCCAATGACGTGGCAATCTCAGACTGGATTCTATTAAATATGGGCTGATTATCACTACCTTCATGTCGCATATTAATGGGAGCCATACTTTCCCCGGATTCAGGCACAAAGAACCGGGAGCGTGAAATGCGATGCCGAGAGCCAGATCTCCCAGAGACCCCGGAGATGCTGGTGCTGCCAGGCATTGCCAAAGAAGCCACTGCAGCTTCCACATTCTGAGTAGATAGATAAGATGTCAGTGAGGAAGGACCAATATACTGGGCTGAACGTTCACGACTACCACTACTAAGAGGAACTGTCGAGGGTCCACCAGCTTGGCTCTGACCCATTAACCATCCCTGCAAAAAGGGTAACTCCCACCACGTGGAGTCTCTAGAGGGTAGAATCTGCTGAAGTTGCCCAAAATCAGTGGACTGCTGCCTAATTGAAGTATTTGCAGGTACTCCATCCATTGCACTATTACCAACACCAAGCGTCTCTAGATGAGCTGATTTTCCTTGAGGGTTCCCCCCTACAGGCGGCATTTCATCGGTCTCCATCGCGTCTTCTCTGGTGTTAGAAACTCCACCTCCCATTCCAGAAGGGAAAGAATTATTTACTATACCTTCTGCACTGGTATATGAACTAGAAGGGACTGCAGGAAATGTCTCCATGGGAGACACAAAGGGAACATATCTGTCTGTTGCATTTGTATCCATTTGAAGCTGCATTGAAGTAGAGGACTCCACTTGCATTGTACTTGAAGTGACAAGTCTATTAGCATCTATTCTACTATCATCTAAAGAAAATGAAGGCACGAACAAGAAAGGCAAGGACACAAGTGGTAGTTCAGAAGCCAAGCTAACACAATCACCAGACTGACCATTTGTGACAAAAACAGCAGGAGGAGGATATCTCAGGTAACCTGGAGATGTTGCCCGTGTCATAGAAGAATCTGAAGAGTCAAGATCATTGACCTGCATATCAGTCCAAAAATGTAATCTACATGATAGAATGAGTAAGTAATCAAATAAATGACCTTTGGGTTATTCACCTCAGCAGTCAAGAGAAATGGAGCACCGTGCGGGTGAAAATGCACTGCTCGAAGAGAGCGCCTAGTCTTCAATACAATAGTTGGCGAAGACGCCTCCCCTCTCTTATTGTAGTGCCATATGTACAACTGACACGTGAGATTAAATGCCAATGCTATGTTAAACTATATATTCAATGCAACACATGCCTTTCAAGTAATGAGAAGAAAAAAGTTTGTGTAAGTTGAGCAATATTAAAGTAATATTCAATACCTTGTGACCTGATGCAACAGCAAGCAATTCTCCTTCTGCATGGAAAGCAATGGAAGCAATAGGACGATCTGTGAGGGGAAACAAATTCACCAGGTCATACACGCTCAACAACTACAGAAAAAGAAAACTGCATAAAAATAATCAATGTGTAGAACTGAACTTACAGAAATCACGGGATCCTATACACTCTGATGTGTTTGCATCCCATAAGCGAACTTCATGATCCAAGCTTCCACTTGCAAGAATTTCTGGATGCAGTGGGTGGAACCTGACCTATAAAATTAGGGTCTTTAATATGGAAAAGATAACTTAAAGGTTGTTCATTTTCAAGCAAAGGCACTTGATTTGAGCTGAAAAGCAGGGTTAATAGCTTTAAATGGGGAGAAAAGGAAAGAGAAGGGAGATCAACAACAAAACTGTGATTGTACATGAAAGATAATGGGAAATGGTTGTAAAACAGAAAGGAAAGGGAAGCAGTCGCCCTTGAGAAAATGCAGTTTTTGAAATTGATAAATTGTAGACAGTTAGACTGCTATAGTACTAAATGAGTATACCGCAGAAAGATAGTTATAATGCCCTAACCGAAAAAATCAGCATGTTCACTGAATATATTCTATTCCCATTACTTTTTAGGAAGACATCTCAGTGGAGCAGGATTAAAAAAAGAAAGTGTTAGAATTTAAAATTTGAGTCTATGCCAAATAATTGCGTCAAATTTATCCATTATCCATTTATACGTAGCTGGCCAGAATTACAAAAGATCAAGAAAATTAGCGATCCTTGCAAAAAACCAAATTCCAACCTACCACCCAAGGCGTTCTCCGATGACCCATCAACACCTTTAAGCAGATTCCAGTTTGGCAATCGATTATCTTCACTGTGTGATCACCACTGCATAAAAAGAGAGAGAGAGAAGTGAGTACAACTTCCAGTTGGTGCAGGCATGACCAGGAAAAGACCAGAGTAGGAAGACTTGCTGCGTAGAAGCGAGTGTTTTTCCATCAGGACTAAATGCTGCTGCTATAGTCGACCTCGGAGGAGGCACCAATGGGCAATACTGCGCCGATAGATGGCGCAACGACTCAGCTTCAGCCCTAAAACATGAGCAAACAAACTCAGAACACGAAGCAAGCAGCCCACAAAGAGAGCTTAAAAGCAGCGCAATTACCATGAAATAAGACCGCGTTTCGCATCTCTAGCTGGTTCAGTTTTCGGCACGGATGAAGAATTATAATTCCATTGCGAAGCTTCTCCCCACCGCCTTTTTGGCGTGTGTTTAGTTCTAGGGCAAATCTCTCTCTGCACTAACAAACACAAGGCGTTTCTACCACTGAAACATATAAGAAAAAATCAGAACCAAAATATAATCAATTTTCAGTAAATTCTAGCTAGCTCTCTCGTAAAGAATCAAAATTAACGACTCGTTATGAATCTGTGAATAGAAATAAGAGTTTGTTAATCAGAAATTAAACCTAAGAAGAGGAGGATTGAGGGGAGGATTTCGATCCAGCGGCAAGGAAACTGGGGTCATTTCCTTGTTTGCACAATGAAGGGTTCACATGGAGAGGGGATTTTGAATGAAGCAGCTGCAATGGTGTTGAGGAGAAACCCTAATTCATTGATTGATAGATTTGAATTTGAATTTGCTGTGGAGGGGTGAAAGAGGGAGGGAGGGTAATGTTATGGGTGTTGGATTTTATTTTTGGACATAACCTAGTAAGAGGAGAGAGGAGGAAGGTGAATAATAAAATGTGCGCGCCTATGGCCTCAGAGAGAGAGAGAGAGAGAGAGAGAGATGTTAAAATAACAGAAAAATCTTACAGATCCCTGTTGAAACTACTACTTATTAAAGTGTCTGTAAGGAGTTACGACAACTTCATATTGGATGTCCTGATTAAGGGATAACTAGCTGCCTAACGGAGGATGCTTTCTATCCACTAGCTCACTCTTGATTAGGGGGTGTTTAAAAAAAACCATTCAACCAATCAAACCGAAAAATTAATTAAAAAAACTAAATTGATAGAAAAAACTAAATAAACCGATTAAAAAATAAAAAAATCACCCGGTCCGGTTCGGTTACGGTTTAAAAAAGCTTAAACCGATTGAACCGGACCAAACCGAACCGGTTTAAAAAAAAGTATAAAAAGAACCATCCCTAACCCTAAATCACTTTCCCCATTTCCAGCCGCCAACCCCCCCTCCCCCTCCAGCCTTCCCCTTCCCCTTCCTAGAATCCTAAATCACTTTTTCCCTTTCTAGCCGCCACCCCCCCTCAAGCCTTCCATTCTCTTTCCCTCTTCCCAGCCTTTCCCTTCAAGTTTCACAATCCAGATGCGAGGGAACCATTATTCAAGAAATCCTGGATTTGATGGGTATACAATATAACTTATATTAGTTCCATCCTTGTGCTGAGCAGAGGTAAGCTTTGAGATTCTCTACATATCTCAAAAGAAAAGGTTGCTAAAGCCAATACGGCATTCATAGCTGGCCAAAGAGCCACAAGAAAATTTATGGTCAATCAGCTCTCTTCGGAACCTCTATTCCCCTTTCCCCCTTCTCAGCCTTCCCCTTCCCCTTCTCAGCCCCTATGTGGAAGACTTTGATTGCTGGTTGCTTTTCTTGAATTTCTAAGTGGTTGTTGTGATTAATAGCTTAGATTGATATTTGATGTCAAATTTTTCTTCAATTTAGCTCAATGATGTAGATCAGTCCGGTTTTTCTGGTTTTTATGCTAAAAAACCAACCCGAACCGAACAAAACCTGTTTGATTTGAACCAGTTCTCGGTTCAGTTCTGGTTATATTAATAAGGAATACTATTTTCCGATTCGGTTGAATTTTTGGGTTAAAACCGGACCAAACCAAACTGTGAACACCCCTACTCTTGGTATTAGTTAGGATTCAGAGCTTAAAAGGTGTAATAAATAAAATTTTGATTTGGTACACATACCAAATCCATCAAAAATGTACTTGTAAAGTAAATTATGATAGTAGTTATTTTTTAAAATATTTTTTATTTAAAAATATATTGAAATAATATTATTATTTTTTTCTTCAAAACAATCTAAAAACATTTAAAAAAATTAATTTGAAGCAAAACAAATAAAAAAATTTCAGATTTTTTCAAAAACATTATTGAAACGTAAACAAACGGGCTCTAAAACTCCTTGTGAAGTTATTATATATCTATTCGCATATTACTATTCACTATAATAGTATAATTACTATGTTGCCTCTTCATCATTTAATCTTTTAGCTGGGCTTTGGGGTGGGGTGGTCTTTTCACCATGACTTAAATGTCTTTTGTTAAGTGTGCAGGTTTATGATAGTAATTTTGTTTTTAAATGCACTGTAAAATTACTCATTTAACCCTAGAATAAAATAATTAGATGCCTACTCTTCAAAGACATTTTTTATTTTTATTTTTTTAGAATAATGTGATTACTTTGATACCCTTAAATACAACCAATTAAACTCTTGTTGTAACTCAATTTTGGCCCATTGACTTTTAATTTAATTTTACAGGGTTTAAAATGTAAAATTAAAAGATCAGAGATTTATTTCGATAAAAAGTATGATTTGTCAACTTGCGTTAAAAACTAAGGACTTCAATGTGCTTTTGTCATTCTATCCTTATCCTCAAGATAATCCTTACTTTCTTCAAGATAATCCTTACCTTCAAGATAATCTTTACCTTTAAAATAATGATAATTGTCTACTTTCAAATTCGATTCTAATTCGAACTTCAAAAAAGAGAATGAGTTTGATTGAGACTTTACTTTTCGTAAGCGATAGGACTCTTGCACTGTAAATACTGATCTCAATGTATGAAGAGGGGGGGGGAGGACAATTAGAGAAAAACCCTAAAAAAGAGACCCCAAAAGGAGGCCATTACTAGAAACCCTCAAAGAGAGAAACATAAAAAAGGAAGGGGGCGGCGAACTCTATACTAGCCGCCGCCCCCCTCAACCCCTGTTTTTTAGCCCAGTCTCCCTCGACTTCGCCTCTAGCAGCCGCACGCCTAGGTAAGTTTCCTTCTTTCCTTGCTAAAATAATTAAATGGTTATTGTTGCATGCATGCGTGAACCTTTCTTTCATGCATGGCTGGGCTATATCCAACCCAAAAGGCAAAAACGATTGGGTCGGGTTTGGGTTTTAGGCCTAGCCGACCCAAACTGTGTTTGCTAAGGGTGTGCTTGGCAAAACACCCCCTATGCCTTGGCCATAATTTATATGCCCATTCTAATTTGATATTTGACCAAACGAACCCTTTTTCGATAACAGAAAATTCAAAAAATATTTGAGGCCTTCGTTGATTTATTTGTGGCCCCTTCACACTTTGTTTTATTTTTTTCTTTGTGTTTGTATTTTTTATAGATGTGCTCAATTTGTGGACTATTACTGTTAAACGCAAATATGACATGCAATGTTTTTTTTTACTTCCATCTAAAAAGGGCAAATAATAATAAAGGATAAACAAGAAAAAAAATATGACATAGAAAATTTCTTCTTCAAATTCATTTTTTGCGAAAATATTCACTGACGCCAGAGTCAGGAGTATCGTATTTTTTGAATTTGTACGATATTTACCAACGCCAAAGTTTGAAATATTTGTAGGAATTGTTCACTGACGCCAGAGTCAGGAACATGAAAGGAAGAATAAAAAAGAGAAAAAGGAGAACAAATTCTTAGCAATTTTAAACAAAACCAGCAATGCAGCCTATCTTAGGTAGTACGCTTAAGGGGTGATAGCATATTCCCTTTTGCGTAACCAAAACCGCACCATAGAATCTCTATTGACCAGTTAGGGTTCCTAGTGACCATAATATTAGGTGGCAACTCCTTGAACAAGACCTTTTCCCCTAAAAGAACAAGATGCCAGATATCTGTTCCTTTTCCAATCGAGTGATTATTTTTAAAGGGTCGCCACGATGTTCGGGTGTGACAACTCTCATTCAAAGGCTTTTTTGTCATTTTACTTTGCTTTTAATGTAAATTTAAAGGGTGCTAAGGGGCATTATTGTAAATTATATTTTTTAAATATAATTTAAGAAAAAACATGTTGGCGCATGCTCCGTATGCACCAATGTGTGGATGGCCCCCATGTCGTTCTAGCAGCGCGTGATGGGCTATCCAACCACCAAACACCACAATATGGTGTAATTTTTGGAAGGTCTCGGCGTCCCTAACCTGATGAGGCAATGCGTGTACCACCATTCACGACGGTGTGGCACTAACATCCATTTTTTTTCCTCTTCTACCCTCTCTCCCTATCTAGATTTTCATGTCAACCCCTTCAAAATTCAAGAACAACCCTTTAGTTTGTTGGTTCTTCATATTTGGTCTCCTTTTTTTATTATAATTTTTCTTATCTTGAATAATCTATAAAATTAGTGTCTTTTTAATTTCACCCCTATGTGTTTTAATCTTTTTTCTATTTTTTTATTTTACAATTTTTTTATCAATAGTTTTTCAACGATTCTATCCTTTAAAATTAAATTGGACAACATTTAAGCTTCTTGATTGAACTTAGATCCATGATTTAACAAGCTGTAGGTTTTTTAAATTAGACCATGTTTAGGATGTTCATCTAAATTTGTTTGATTTTTCCTTCTTGTTTTAAGCTGATGTTTTCTGATTTTTTTTTTAATTTTATTTTTTTTATGGTTTTCCTTCAATTAGGTTGGCATTGAGTTGTTTGATAATCTTAATAAAATTAAATGTAGTTCTTTTTATCTTTTTTTTCATTATTTGTTTTGTCAATTTATTTATTATTGTTGTTTTCTTGTATTATTTAAATTATCACATGAACCAATAGCTTGAAACTTGGAAATTTTTTAGCTTATCACCTTTTTAACATAAGAATTTTTTTGTTTGACCCGCAGCAAATTACGAGCAACATATCTAGTACACAACTAATTGTAATTGTCAGAGAGAGATGGTTCACTTTATAACATAAAGCACTTTGAATTGAAGCAGTATTTTTTTTGTTTACACACACACACACCAGAATAGAATCGAACAAGAAAAAACAATATAAAAGAATAAAACAAAAAATACCAATATAAAAAAAACCAGTACGTGGCGTTGTTATACCTGAGAATGATCTACAGATTTGGTCACAGGTTTCCAGCTGATATACTAGGTTTGGGAATACAAACAAATTTCTGATGTGAATGAAGAGGCAAGTCAAAGACAAGATCCTCTACCAAACACAGAGCATACTTAGATTTGTAGAAATATAATTTTTTGCAAAATGTAAATATAATATGAATAAGATAGAATCTTACTTAAATTTGTATTAGAAATCAATACAGGAGATATTGGTTACAAAGGAGATATTGGTTACAGGAGAGTGTTTTAAGACAAAAATTTTTATTTTTCCCAAAATATGCTCTACCTTCTATGGCTCAAGGGGTCTCCTTTTATAATGGAGTTGCTATGAAAGAGGCCAAAATGCCTTTTTGGAAAGCCTAAAGATTCCTCCTAAAGTGTTGTAGTAAGCCATGTGCTCTTGTTTTCAATTATCAAAAGACGATAATTTGAAAATTGCCCATGTTTTTTGTGGGGTTTTCTTTTGTTATCTTCTTATCAATGACAACTGATTTGTCTTTTTGTAGCATCAGGTAATGTTGTAGAAAAAGGCCTAAAACAATGGGCCTACAAATGGAAAGGGGCTCAAAACAGATAAGCCTAAAAGACATTAAAAATGGGCTCAAAACAAGTTAGCCTAAATACTCTCTTTTTTTTAAAGGATTTTGTAGAGATGGCAGGATGCCATAACAATCATCTTTATTTTCATCACCTAGAGAAGTATATGATCCTAAGGATGATGAAGTTGAGGAAGAAATCAGAAATTCTCCTTTTTCGCTGCCTATAAGTTGCTTCATAACTTCAAAATATTCTTCTTTGGACTTGGTAGTCGCCAAGAGTGCTGCGGCATAGGCCTTTTGGGCAAGGAAAAGGGATTGGGACTGGTCTTGTAGAGGTGGTGGTTCTTTGATACCATGTGTAACATTCCCATTTCCGGGATAAAGCAACGTTCTCATGTTAACTGATAAATAGAGTGATTAAATTTTTTTTTTTCTATATCTATTCATTGTGGTTGTATTAAAGTCCACAGAAATTTCGACGGAGTCTCCCCTATACCGGGAGGTCCCAAGTTATCAACATATGACCTGTTTACACTTCTAATATACCGCATCTCCTAACTCATTTTAACCCAATCATCCTGGGTCTCAGTCCCACAAACATCATCATTCATATCAACTACAATGTTTATGATATACATTGTACAACAATTATCATTATGGATGGATAAAGATATAAACATGCATACATGGAACATAGTTATACAAACTACATGCTTAAATTCATCTATTCAAGTTTAAACATCAATTATACAATTTGAGTATATATAAACATTGTAATATTACCAAATACAAGGGTATACTCCTAGGACCTAAATTACAAAAAGTGAACCCAAGCTAGAATCTACTCCTATTATGCATGCGATGACCCTGAAAACAAAATACATATTATTGAAATATGAATATCACAATAATATAGCAATACAAATATTCAGCAATTTAAAAAGGCAAATATGCATTCATATTTTACTCACTTCTCCATTTTGGTTTTCATTGGAAACTATTTCTCCTTCAACTACTAAAAACATTTTCTTCTTCCATTATTAACCTCCATTTAAGATCTTATAAGACCACTCATGATTATTTCTGTTTAACACATTACCGATACCAATTTCATTGTTATCATCATCACCATGTAGGAGTCGATGCAAGGTGATCCCCTTACCCGGGATCCTAACATACACTAAATGTATGCTAGCCAATACATGGTGATCCCCTTACCCGGGATCCTAACATACACTAAATGTATGCTAGCCAATACATGATTTGATCCCCATACCCGGGATCCTAACATACACTAAATATATGCTAGTTCACGCCCCAAATCACACTTCTCATATTTCCTTTGTCAACGATAATTTCATCCCTTGGCAAGTCACACAACAACCGTTCACCCTGAATACACATACATTCAGAATATTATCCAAAATATCGGCATCATTATGCAAACTTTCCTCATTTCTCTTAATATCCAATGTTTGGTAATTCACATCTCACATCAATAACATATTAAATTATAGAATTTAACTAGAAAGTATAGGTGCAGATCACCTATCGGCAATAGAAGCTCTACTTGTGCTCCCCCCAGCTACTGCTGTTGTACCACGCTTGTGGTCCCTCCTGCAAATAACAGATTTATCTCATAAATTTTCCTCATTCAAGGATATATTTTATAATAATCATATCATTAACCAGTAAGTCTTTCTTTCAGTCATTTTTTAATATTTTACATTTTCTCATTTCACCCATTAATATTGTCATTCTTTGTCCAACCACAGTTATCATTCCTTATATATATATATATAATATATTTATATATAAATCCATATATATATATATATATATATATATATTAACCATTTTGTTTTTGAACTGTTACTATCTAGATATTGAACTGTTACTGTCTCATTTTTGAATTGTTACTTTCTAGATATTGAACTGTTACTGTCTCATTTTTGAACTGTTACTATCTCATTTTTTTAAACTGTTACTGTCTAGATATTGAACTGTTATTGCCTCGTTTTTTTTGAACTGTTACTGTCTTATTTTTGAACTGTTACTGTCCGACCTCTCCTCAGATTTTTAACTATTTCTACAGTTATAGAACTTTGATTCAAGCGCAATTAGTGTCCTTGGAAAGCTAAGACATGAGGCTACAAGTTCTATGTTTAAAGAGAACCCAGTTCTGCCTCTAAGATAGTCAGAATCGCTCATCAACAAACACTTGGACTGTTACTGTCCAATTGTTACTGTCTTGTTTTTGAACTGTTACTGTCTAACCTCTCCTTAGATTTTTAACCATATCTGGAGTTATAGAACTCCGATTCAAGTGAAATTAGTGTCATTGGAAAGCTGAGACATGAGGCTACAAGTTCTATGATTTAAGAAGAACCAAGTTTTGCCTCTAAGATAGTCAAAATCGCTCATCAACAAACACTTGGATTGGGTAAATTATCATGGTTTCACATCCCCAATCACATACCACCCATGAATTAACTTAATTTTAACAACAAATACTTTTCCCCCAATTCAAGTCTAAGAACCCTAATCTATAACTCACATCAAGGCATCAATTCATTATCGAATTTGAAATGACTTATAAGATCATGTTTAGAACACCTTACCCAGTACGAATTAAGATTTTGATCTCCAACCAGTTAAAGATTTTCAACTCCCTCTTTTCTTATCTAATGAACCAGTTGAAGATTTTCAACTCCCTCATTTCTTATCTAATGACAGCCAGCCCTCCATCTTCTCTTCTTGTTCAATTTTTCTGGTTAATCCCTTGCCCACAAGTGTTTATTCCTTCTATAAACCCTTAATCTTGTATATGTTCTTGAAATTTTGGTGTTTCTCTCTTAATTTTGCAAGAATGGATTCAAAAACTCTCTCTTTTCTTTCCTTATGATTGCTGTAGATTTTTGGTGAGAATAAGAGTATTTATGCTCTATAATTTTTCTTATTTGCATTTAGGCCCTCATATCTTTTTTTCTTCTTATAATTAAGTTATACCTCTTTTCATTTCTTATAATTTCACCCCATAACTTTTAGTTTAGTTTATTTTCATTAATTTAATCCAACCCTCAACATTTTTGTGTTGATTTATAATGTCTCGAAATATTTCGTCCAGAAACTTATATCCAAAACTTTCTGAATTCCCCTTTTTATTTAACCATAAACATAAATTTCTTCACTTTTATTTCTTATGTAGTTAGTTTGCAATCTATGCAACCTTTATTTTTCCCTGGGTTTTACACCATGTCTGTTGTTTAAGGAAAGCCATGACATTACATCAGATTCAGAGCTTTTATTTTCTATTGCAAAAGAGTCCCAGCATTTAACTTTGTATTTTCTAATCAAAATTATATGGGTATTTTGATCATTGTAGTCGAAGTACCATGAGCATACCCATGACACAAAGAATTTGGAACAAAAAATAAGTATTGGGGGGGAATTTCTTTTCCCTCTCTATGCCTCTGAAATTCTGTTTGAAATGTTTGTAGCCTTTTTCAACCACAGGGTGTGGGTGAAGGAGTTCAATGATGCAACCAAAGTAATCCCACCATTGACGAAACCAGTTTGGTAGTTTTGTAGTATTGATCGAGGTATCAAAATAAAATAACTAGGAATGGCTTCCTTTGGAGTTTTGGAGAAAAAAAGGCATTCAACCATGCTTGTTGGTAGTCCCAATAGGAATAGGTTTGGCAATGATTATATAGTTTGGTTTGAAAGCTGATAGAAAAACGGATTTCATAATGGAGAGGTTGTTTCTATTCAATTGGATGTAAGACATGCTTGATGATACCATTGGAATAAGCTAGTTCAGTATGATGTTGTTTGAGGTTAAAATGTTCAAATTTTACTGAACTTGTAATTTCAAGGATGGTCATGTGGTAAGCATGGGTTTTTATAGTATCCTAGTGTTTGAAATACCATCCTGAAGGAAATATTTTTGTAGTTGTGATTATAGGATCAGGATGGTAAAAACCATCTTTAATAGTTAAAACATTTTGAAAATTAGTTTTGATAAAACATTCAGATTTAGGTTTTTGAGATGTTTTGATGAAATTACTTTGGGAGAATGAAAGATTTGTAAGCAGAGGTTTTTGGGAAGAAGACTCTGCTAGGGATTTTAAAATTAGTTCAGAAGTTTTACCTAATTGAAAAGATTCATCCTCTTGGGAGGACTTCTGGCTAAGAATTTGTAAGCAAGAAGTAATTATGGAGATTTGGATAGAGTTTCTACCAAATTATGGAGATTTGGATGAAGTTTTACCTCATTTTATATTGTTGGAGGATTTGTTGTTTTTTCTTCAGCAACGACTACATCGTACCAAGAAGTTATTGGTTTTGCAGAAAATATGGTAGAAGCCATGAGTTTTGAAGTGCTTTGGGTTTTTTATGGGTTTGTAGTAGATGCTGATTGAGGGCCTTTGCCTTTATTTTTGGACTTAGAAGGCATCAGGACTTGTTTTGGAGAAATTCACGTGTTAGAAAGTCAGGAATGGAATTTGTATCTCCTTTTATATATTCAATATCAAAATAAAAAATACTTAAAATAGCTTGCCATCGAGTAAAAATATGTTTTGAAGTAATATTTTGAATATTTTTTTGTAAAACTTCTTTAGCAGATTTGCAATCAATACGTAAAAGGAATTTCTAGTTTAATAAGTCACTTTAAAATTTTGTAATATATAGAACAATGAAAGAATTTTTTTTTATATAGTAGATTAATTCTTTTGACACTCATTCTAATAGGTAGATGTAAATTGAAGAATTTGTTCTTTAGAATTTTGAACTTGCTTGAGAATGCCTCCATACCCTAAATCAGATGCATCTGTTTCTACAATCTTAGGAGTTAAAGGGTTAGCTATATAAAAGTAAGGAATCTTTTGGACTTGCTTCTTAACCTGACGAATGAGAGTAGTGTGTTCATCAGACCATGGGACTAGGTTTTTCCTTAGTCTATTATGAAGGGGTTTTGCAAGTCTACTAATATTAGGATAAAAATCTAAAACATAATTCAGACTTCCTAGGAACCTTTGTAACTAAGGTTTATCAAGGATTTTATCAGGGAATTTATTAGCAAAGGTAAGGGATCTCTCAATGGGTGTGAGAGTACCTTGGTAGTTATAATGGCCAAGAAAATGAACACGAGTTTGGAATAGAAAAATCTTTGATTTGGAAACAACTAAACCATTTTGTTTTGCAACATGAAAAAATATGTGTAAGTGTTTAAAGTGTTGTTCTAATGATGTTGAAAAAATAAGAACATCATCAATGTAAACGATGCAAAACTTGGAATATGCATTAAATATGTCATTCATTATTCTTTGAAACTTAGATGGTGTAATTTTTAAACCAAATGGCATAATATTCCATTCATACTGACCAAATAGGACTGTGAATGCAGTTTTGAAACGATCCTTGGGATGGATTTGAATTTTTCAAAAACCCGATTTCATATCAAACTTTGAAAATATGAAAGCAGAATGCAATTTTTGTAATAAATCTTTTTTATTTGGAATTGGATATCTAATCCATTTCAGGGCCTTATTTAGTGGTTTGTAATTGATCATAAGTTTAGGTGTGCCTTTTTCTATTTCAGAGTTTTTGTTAACATAGAATGCGGCACGCAACCAAGGTGATCTGGACTTCTAGATAAGACTTTTTGACTCTAGATCTTGGATTTCAAGTCTACAATATTGTTTTAATTTAGCATTCATTTGGATTGGTCTCGCCTTTGTAGGTTTTTGTTTCTCATAAAAGTTATCTTCATAGGGAAGATCAACAACATGTTTTCTTTTCCAAAAAGCATTTGGCATATTAGAACAAATTTCATGCTCGATATTATTTTGGAAATCTGAAATTCTTTTTTGTAAAACAGAATTTTGTAATTGGTACTCAATTTTTTGTAAAGAAACATATTTTTTTAAATCATATAAATGAAATTGTTTTTCATGAATCAAGGCATTGATTGAATGGTTAACCTGTTTGACGAGTCTGCCAGAATGAAAAAAATCCTGAACCGCCACACATACATCCCCTCATATAACATGCCAGGCTTGTTTGTAGAAAAAGGAGGAGCAGCTATTAGGACCTGGGGCTTTGTCATTTCCAATGCTGAAGACTGCCTTTCGGATATCCTCATGAGAAACCGAGGCGAAGAGAAGGCCATGAAAACTAGCTGACAGACATGGATCACAGTGAATAATTGCACTATCAAGTGGAAAGATGGTCTTGGATGAGCCAAGCAACCGCTGGTAATAAGACACAAATTCATTGCCCACTTCCTGTAATGATGCGTTAAACACGCCTATGGTCCTGTGGATAAAGTTCCCAGATGATGCGAAGAGCATGGAAGAACTTGGAGCCATTGTCACTATGCTTAAGAAAATTGCATTTTATCTTTTGGTGAAGAACTGTCATTTTGCAAACTACGAGAAGATCCCTATCTCCTTCAAAGGCCCCCTGCAAACAAAAGTTGGTTATCGTCTTGCTAGAATGCATTTTGGGTTGCAAAGACTCAAGCCGAGGGGCGAAATATGATTAAAAGAAGGCGCCAAGAGGTTAAGTCTACGGCGAAGAATATACATGGGTGTACCATATACAGGAGAAGACCAACAAGAAGAGACCACCTGCAGTAACTGATCATGTGTAGCCCACATGTTAAAGAAATTAAAATTTTGTCTACCCTGCATATATGGATCCAGTCTAATTGCTGCTGGGGAATGATCTAAAAATGCATCTGGAGATCTAAAGTGAACATGAGTGAGATGCTACAAAGAGAACCATGAAGGATTTATTAACACCCGATCAAGTTTGCTCCAAACAGAGCCGTTTGTCCAACTGAAGTGGCATCCAGTGAAATTTACATCATAAAGGCCCAGATCAAAACAACAGTCTTGAAAATCAGATATTTCATAGGAAGAGACAGCCGCACCATTGTGTTTATCTGCAGAGGAAAGCATAGAGTTAAAGTCACCAAGAACCATCTAGGGACAACTAGAATTCCAGCGCCTTAAATCCTCCCATAGAGATCGTCTTGCAGAGATAATATTGAAGCCATAAACAAAAATAGCCATATAGCTAATATGAGAAATTAAACAGGTGACTGAAAGATGTAAAGCTTGCGTGGAGGAAGCAAACAGATCAACCTTTACTATGGATGGATTCCAAAAAACCACAATTCTAGCAGTGCGAGCAACATCTGCATTGGACAAATACTGCTAATGCCTTAGCTGAAATTTATGTATAGAGTCAACTCTTGAGGAGAGCAATTTTGTTTCAAGCAGCCCACATGCATCCATCTTATGCTTCTTCATAAGGCTAACAATCTCATGTTGCTTCAGGGGATTGTTAAGTCCCCTGATATTCCAGATGTAAATGATCATAGTATTGCAGGGGAAGGGGAAACCCTTCTACTACGACCACGCTGCTTCTGGTTACAAGTCCTGACCCCACACTGAACAGACACATCCAAGAGAGGAATTCACAGATTTACCAGCCATATCAGCATCACTAGTATTAGTTACCAAAGAATTTGTTCTGAGAGGGGATAAATTGTGGGCCTCACCAGCACGAGGATACACAACCAATGGTGCAGTTCGAGAAGGAGAAGAACCCCAAACTTCTCCAGCACAAGGGGTTACCACCAATGTATCTGTTATAGGGGAGTTCTGAACTGTACCTGTGCAAACAGGGGGAGAGGGAGTAACAGGAGAGTTGTCAACAAACACTGGCTTAGATACAGGCACTGCCTTCCCCTTGTGCTGCTTGCTGGATTTTCATCTAAAGTGCACAACAACCCAACCATTAGTAATAACATGATCAGCTTCTGACCCAGCATCCCCCCCCAGAAACCACTGGAATATCGTGGTCTTGGGAATGGCATTGCACCTGTGGAGGAGGAGGTGAAGGAACAGGAGGCTGGGGACCCACTCTACTAAAAACAACCCCTTTATCAGCTTGAACATCCTGAGTCAGGGGTTGATTGCAAGGTACAGTTTTGATAGTAGTAGTAGCTTTGAGGCAGAAGAGACGAGTATGGCCAAGGACATGGCAGAAGTTACAATACTTGGGCAGAGTTTCGTAGACAACCTTTTGGTGCAGAGTAAGACCTTCAGGCAATGAAATCTCCACTAAGTGTCGAAGTTCCTCTAGGAGATCAATTTCAACCAACACTCGTGCATAAGACATACGGGAAAGAGTTGAGGTAAGTTGGTCACACTGAATAGGCTTCCCAAGAATACTGGCTATCTTTGATAAACAAACTGGGGACCAGCAACACAAAGGAAGGTTTGGAAACTTTACCCAAACCGGTACCCGCGACATCTCTTCACTAGAGAAGTGAAAAACTTTCATCATAGGCCTCAGAACAAGGGGTCGTCCATACACAAGATAGGGTCCTCCTCGAAGAACCGTAAGCTTGTCCTCCTCTGTTTTAAATTTGTATACCAGCCACCCAAAGTCATGGATGGTAAGGGTGGCTTCACATTTCCAGACATTGGAGATAATACTATTCAGAGCTCTGTAACCAGGGCTTTTTCCAGAAACATAGCCCACAACACAAAAGTTCCAAATTTTAAATTTTGGTTGAATGTCCTTAGGGGATATAACATAAGTTTTGGAGAGATGGTTAAGTGAGAAGTTTTGAAGTTTGGTATAAGAAACAGTAGATTTATTGGAAAAGAAAAGGTCCTGCCATTGACTACTGCTAGGAGTAGAGAGAGGGTTACCTGCAACGGAGGAGGGTGCAGGCTCTCGACAGCCAGAAGTTAGAGAGGAAGGCATCACACTCTTTGTCAAAGGGGGGGAAGGTATCTGCTCAGTAGGTAGCAGAGGGGGAAGGGAAGGTAAGTTCTTAGTAGGGAGCATAGCAAGGGCTTGAGGGGAGTCGTCACACTCTTCATCTGAAAAGTTAAAGTCCAGCTGATCCTCATCCAGGATCTCGTCATCAGAAGCGACAGAGCAATCTTCCACCAGAACCGTATCCAAAGACTTAAAGACAAAAGCAACCACCATCACTGAAGCAGGGTGGAGAGCACTAAAACCCACATCTCGAGGTTGAGATGAAGGCAAAGGGGAAGGATCTAAACAGGGTGCACAGGGAACTGCATCGGGTCTGATAGCAGTGACAACCGTGAGGGCAATAACCTCTAAACCATCACCATCGTGATCATAATCCTTGGGGCCAGCAATAGGAGCAGGCAAAGCGTCTTGTCTACGAGCTACTGTAGAAGTAGCCTTTCGCTTATTCTTTGCCATTTGAAAAAAAGGAACAGGGGAAAATATGAAAAGAAGGGGGAAACCGAGATGTGATGGAAATCATTGAAGGGAAAACAGGGAAATGGAGAAGAGAAGAGGAACAGGACAAGGAAAGCCAAGAAAAAAAATCAAACAGCAAGAGTCGCCACCAGCAGACAAGAGGGAATCCACTCCATGAAGGAGAAGAGCGTCTCTCTCTAGATTCTTTCTCTTTGATGATTCATTTTTCATTTACAGGACATGTAGCTATGGATGATCATGCCATACATGTGCTAGATATTGTTTTGTAGCTTTTGCTAAAACTCACTTCCTTTAACAACATTCAACTTGATTCCTGCTAGCACTGTTATATCCAACCCTTTTTAATTAATTAAGCGTTTTTTTGTTCTTGGATAACAAATATTTTTAATTAAAGATATTATTGCTTAACCACTACATTCATTACCTTTTAATGAATTTAGATCCTACTTGCATGCTAAGAAAGTTCTTTATTTTCCCTCTTGCTATGAGATTTAGGTTTCATGAATTTATAATTAGGAAAAAAGCTACGGCAAGATTGCTCGTAGCAGCGCGCGGGCAATCCAATAATGATAATACAAAAATATCCTCAAAGCAAGCCTTAATTAATTATGATGTAAAGGATAAACTAGTAATTATACTATGCAAAAAACCATAAAATCTCAACCATAAAATCTCAACAAGCCCTTGACAACCAAATATCTTAGTATTTTTTTAAGGGTAATGAAGGTGTTTTACTATTTAAAAAATAAAAATACATTTGTTCCTCTATTAGAAACGAGAATGAGAGTTGAATTATATAGAAAAGACTGTTTTATATATGGGCTTAATCTTCTAATCTGATTCATTTTACTAGTACAATCCACAATAAATCCTCATTAATGCTACAGTGAATATCCCAAAACACCCTATATATTTTTGGTAATTTTTACATGAATTTACTCTCATCTTTCTTTCTTTCTTTCTCATCATCATCAACTCTTCGTCCAATCCACATCCCTACTGACAAGCAGAACCTAAATCTTGGTACCAGGTTGACAAAATCCCACCTGTTAAACCCGCGACATTACCAGGTTCTTCTCCTTTGAACTGTGGTTTCATGAGGCTTCGATTGTTCTTGCACGCACATGTCTGGACCCAAAAATCACAGCCATCAAAGCTGAGACAAAGCTAGCCCAAGCGCCTATTCATGATATAGATGGTCCACAGAAAGACCAGGAACATAGAGCACGGAACCAGTGAGGAAAGCAAAACAAAAACTTTCACCTGCAGCTGCCAAGAAAGATCACTGCTCGATCAGAAAGACATTTGTACCATAGCATGAGAGTACGAAGGCCATTATACAGGGCATCATCTATTTCTTAAACATACTCTTGCTCAAAACATCTAAATAATTCACATATGCAAGAGAAAAAAAGCTACAAGGAATGGAGATTTACAAGGCTCAAAAATTGGAAAGGGGCACCGGGATGCCACCTATTTACAAATCTACGAACAAATAACAAATTGGGGAAAACAAATACTATTGCACATGCAGGTTTGGGCTGCAATACTGGTTTTGTATCCTTCTTGATCAAACACTCTTCTAACGCTGTATGTTCTTGGATCGGCTTGGTCCCCATATACGGATGGTATGGTCGTCACTAGCTGAAGCCAGCATTTGATGCCTTTTAGGGTTCCAGCAGACACAGTTCACTGTCATTAAATGGCCAGACAAAACCTCGATTGGCCTTGAGTTCCGCCGATTCCAGATGTAAACCTGCTAAGAAGTAACAACATAATTTCAGACTAAATTAACTTCACTAAATAACAGCAGACCAGAAATGAGCAAACAGGTTAGTGATGCTTCCATCTGCTTAACATCAGAATGTGAATCTGCATGCTATGAGGATATAAATGAGAAAGACAAAATAAATCACCCCTATAAGATAAAAACAAATATCATCACTAGTAATATGCATGGACATGGATTATTTGTTTCACAAAAAGCTAGGCCATGGAGAAAAAGGCCATACCTGTGAATTCTCGCTACCACTGGCAATGAATGAGCTATCCAATCCACCAAAGCAGGATCTTATCACATACTTGTGTTGCTGGTGGCCTATATATTTCAATGGTTTCTTCCATTTTCCCGCAACATCCCATAAATGAATCTCTTGGCTATTAAGATTGACAATAAAGAACTTGCTATCAGCGGAAACTGAAAGGGAAGTAATTGGATGCTCTTCTGGGATGACCTGTTCAGCATTTGTCCTGACATTTAATATCCGGATTTCTAAATCTGACATTACACTGATCAGATTTTCCCCATTTGGTGTGACAGCAAGATCCAAAACCTTAGGCATCCTTGTGCCCCTCCATGCTTTTATCTCGTTGCCATCACAGTCCCACATGCAGATGCCTTTTTCAGGGTCAGAACTGCCACACACAAATCGCTTTGAGTCGGGAAACCAAGCACATGAACTGACAACGAAGCCATGATCCCCAAAAGTATGCTTGCATGTACCTGTTTCCACATCCCACAACTTGAGAACTTCCACATTTCCACACGTTAGCAACTTTGTATCATCAGGGCTCCATGCTACAAAGGATACCGGGGTTAGATGGCTTCTTAGCATGTGTTTAAATGACAGCCTCCCATCTTCCAGTACCTGGCATGAGAATTGCAAAATTAAATGACAGCCTCCCACTTTCAAATTGATACGCATCTTCATTTTTCACCCAGAAGAACTTGTAAATAAAGTTCTAAGCACAAACTCAAAATCAACTCAATGCAGCACACACATGTAAATATAAAGCTTTAGATTAATAAAATATATGAACATTGAGGGACTTCACAAAACTGTAATTGAATAGTCATGACAAGGTCAATGAATAGAGCAAGATACTATTTCCACTAAAGGCAACTACTTAGCTGGGACCTATTCAGACTTTCTTAGAAACTAACTCTCACACAATTTAATATAGTGCATAGAAACAGTAATCAAATCCTAGTAGCTGCAAGGCCTACAGTAAAGCTTAAAATCCAAGATCCCAACATTGTGAAATTATCATATTTATTGCAACAATACTCAATTCTCTTGTTTTCTAAAATTTTCAATTATCTAAATCAGCACAACAATGGGGCAAAATCTTTCATTTAGCTCCACATAAATAACATTATGTTAGTCGCTATCAGCTGGCCCTTGCATATTTTTAGAAGAGCTTATTATTTCAGTAATCAACTATTCCACTTGAAATATAATTTTTCTTTTTAAAGGCAATTCCATGATACCAGCATCAACAAGCAATTGAAATATTTTGTATTATCATATAGTAAAATTCATTTAAGCTCCTCTGAGAGACTAGGACATCAAGTCTAAATTTCCAAATAAAGTCATAGCTAGCCAAATAACTTAGTGCATAATTTATCTCAAATACAAATCACTCCGTCCAGTACTACTTTGTACATCAAGAGCTGGAAATTTAAATTAATCTAAAACAAGTGAATATAAAAGTATCAGCTATCACTAACTTTCAAACTCAACTAACAACAACAGCAAGGAACTTAATGTCTGCTGGTCCTCAAAGTTAACCAGCCATACATAGCTTTTGAACATTTCCTTTTCCTCTTTTTTTCATTCACCATTCCAAATGAAAAATTTCCTGGAAAAATCGAGATGTGGAACCTTGAATAATGATTACCCGCACACAACTCCCTGTGTTTTTCATCCCCCCAGAACAAATCTCCCTAAGTTGCAAAATAGCAGAATACAGCTCCCCGCACATTGCCAACCACAATAACAATTTGTCATACCAATTCTCGAAGACAGACTTGGATCAAGAAAGTAATACCCTATTTTGTTTGACACTTGTGATAAGCAAGCCCACAGGATAAAGCATCAAAGAGTACCTTCCATATGATGGCTGTGCAGTCACTTGAAGAAGAAGCTAAGTACTCCCCATTATTAGAGAATTGAACAAACCAAACTTCATTCTCATGCTCAGTCAACGTCTGCAAAACAAAGACAACAAGTGTGCATATGTTGTTCTGTTAAATATGAAAAATGGTATTTGCAGGTTCGTTCAAATGACAATCTCACCAAGACAGATAATCTGGTGCTCTCAGGTCAATTCTAAAATTAGTTTTTATTTAGTCTCAAGCACAGTTGCTCTGCAACAGTTATTTTCAAACATTTAATAAGGGTATGCATAAGAATAAATAAATAAACATTTGCTTGATAACAAAAAACCAAAGGCCAATAGAGAGGAGGTAGATCTCATGACAAGCTTAATAACATAACTCATCTGCTTCCCAGACAATCCTAAAACTAGCTTTCATTTGTATGGTTTATTCCAGCAAAATTCTTACTCTGTTTCTACCCAAAGGATCTTGCTCAGTTCTTTCTACCGCAAACAATGCTAAAAGACACTTCATGAATTTTGTGGACCATGAGGAAGGCAACAGAGAACTAGGTTCAATTTATATGTATGCATGACTGCGCACAGAGTTGCTAAAAGTTGTAACCTTGCATCACAAGTTCCATGTCGCTTTCTCATATATTCTAAAATTAACTTTCAGTTATCCAGCTTCTCTTGACAAGATTCTTACTCTATAATTCAATATAAAGACAGCTAGATAAGCACCAAGCGAGTCTCAAAAGCAACAATGTTCAAAAAAGAATTGCATTTTCATTCCTGCATCTCTAAAACAGAAGTACGAAGATGAAACAATGTTATCCTTCATCGTTTCACAGAATTTTTCATGAATGTTATGCTGCCATCCTCAATAGGGTTAAGACATTAAATAGTGTTATGTTATCATGCTGTAAGTTGAAAGTGACTTGTCCATTATTCTTTCGTTATAATGTGTATTTAGCATCAACATTGCCAACTTACAAGTTTTTGGACTTTGTACCAACATAAGCCATCTGAATGCTCAATTAAGAAATAACGAGTAATCTTAATGCACGCAAGTATTCAGCATTTAAGAACATCAAATAAGTTAAAGCAATTAGCATTTCCATGTTCTATTCAGAAAGTCAATTATTTTTAGTTTTGCTTCTTTTTAACATTTTTAAGCAGTAATAATTTAAAAGGCAGTAAGAAGCACACCTGGATGGTCTCTGTGGGAAACTGGTCTCTTGAGCAGTTATGGTCCTCATAAAGTGAAATTGGCTCAACTGAATTGTGATAATCACATGAATCAATTTGGGCTGTAATAGCAGTTTCAACCAGATGTTCTAACCTTCTTTCAGGCAGCACAGTTGGTGGAGGAAGCAATGTTCCCAACTCTGTGAGCAGGTTTTTCCGCTGGCCGTGGATGACATTGTCATCTGCCTTACTCAATTCCATCTCCTTCAAGCAAATTATACTATAAGCAAGATTATGGACATTCTCCTTGCCCATTCGTAATGCAGGAACCTGGTTCCGCAAAACAGAAAGAGCTAAAGTATCATCGCCACCAATTAAATATTCTAACAAACACTGCTTAAACACCAGAAACAACACCGATGCTCTCGTTTCATCCGCCAACTCCTGAATAGCACAAAGGGTATTTATGCAGCCATCCCAATCTCCTTGCAATATTTGTGATTCCAGCAACTCAAGATTCATAGATTTGTATGAAACCCCAGATTCCGATTCAAGACAAGAACCTGACTTTCTATAACCCAAAGAATAAAGGCTTTGAATTATAACCCTTACAAATTCATGCTGCTTTATCAAACCTTTTGGGCCGATTGTTGTAGGTGAATTCTCCATTTCCGGGCAAACTCTACAGATGTTTGACCAGTTCTCTCACTTCATGTGGTCAGATAGTGATCGAATAATCCTACTTCCCTGAGAAACGAGTGGGTATCCGTGAGTGTTCAGCTTCATAAAAACAGCTAATTAATTATACGCGAGCTGTTGCAATCCAACTATCCTTGACGACCTTAACACAAGCAACCAAAGATTTCATTTACCAAATACTCCAAAAGTCCAGAAACTTAACGGAAATAATCGTCAGTCCCCAAAAATCAGAAGCTTTAATTTTATTTTTTCAAGAAAAAAAACAGAGAAGGTAAAGAAAGAGAGAAAAACTGAAACATTTATTGGTTCCCAGAAACTCAAAATCTTGAATTGGATTAAAAATAAATAAAAACCTTCAAGCTGGTTCCATACACCCACATGTCCTGTTACTAGAAAAAAAAAAACCCAACCCCGAGATACCTTTACCTCGTACTAAAAATCAGCACCAGGGTTTCATTACCAATAAGCGAAAGTTCAAATTGATTATTCGACGAAATAACATACACACAAACCTTAAAAAACACTAACACCAAACCTACTAATTGGAAAGTACAGCGAAAGAAAAAGATGGCACGAGAACTTTTAAGCGCAGACAGTTAAAAAAGGGAAAAATAGGAAATGATGCGAGGAGAAGAGACAGAGAGACGAGACAAGAGAGCTGACCAGGAATGGGCCAGACAAGAAAGGTAAGGAGATTCCCTGAGCAGTGACAAGGCTGTTGTTGTCGGAGTAGGAGTGGTGGTGGTCCGTGAAGAGAGGATTGATTTTGAATTACAGGGAGAAGTAGCGATTTAGTGCGCAATTGGGCTTTTCAGAATACATGATTACAAATTGGAAGCCGTGATGCAGATCGATCACATTGACACCACCATCACGAGACCATTTGTCCTGTCGTTCGGTAAAACGGTGCCGTTTAAATCCTTCTTTTCTTACTGCTCGCGGTAGTTTTTCCTCCCCTGCTTGTAACGCTCATATGATGGAAGCTGACGGGTGGCATTGTCTAATATATTCGTTGTAATTTTTCTTGTTGCATTGATTTAGGAATCGAATAAAAATCCAATATTTAAATAAACATGAATGATATTAAATAATTACAATTACTTTATAATCATAATTGTCTTTATTAAATAAACATGAATGATATTAAATAATTACAATATTTAAATTTTTACATTCAGATTAAACTATAATTTTTAGATGTTTGATTAACTACAAACCATATTTTTTAATTACTGGGACCCACAATAACCTGTGTTCTAACCACAAGCTAGGCAAAAGCAACTCAAACTTATCTTTATGAATTGTTTGCTGAACACAAAACGTAGCAGCGCAGTTTACACACTTTTATCATTTTATATTGTTGAAAATAATCATGTTTTGGTCTTTTTCTCTCATCGTTCTTTTCCTACTTTCTCCACTGTTCTTCCCTTTTATTTCAATCTCTTGCAGACCTCACACACTCACTTTTTTTGTAGCCGATTGAAGATCCAAAAACCTTTGGGAATAATTGAAGTCTGTCAACAAATTATTCGGGATAAAAACAATTACCCATTTCCAACCCAAATCCCCGTCCTAAACTCAAACCATACACCACATTTGCTGCCTTCTTCAAGTCTTTTCACAGTGATGGTGCTTCTTCATAACCCAGAAATGGTTGAAGACACACTAAAATTATTATGATTTTCAAGATAATTTTCTTGTGAATTTATTTAAAAAACTTTAGGTAACTCAAATTCCCAATATTTACAATAATCATATCTTTCTTCTTCTTTTCTAATTTTTTTTCTTGTTATGCACGGCTGGGGCACTTACTTTGTATTATAAGGAACCATGTATGGTTTCATACAACACAAGAATGAGATGGTTGAATGAAATTTTAAATGAGTATTGGTTATGTTGTGTTAACATATTTCGGATGGATGCAGACACATTACAGAGTTTGTGTGTTGATTTGGAAACGTTATATGAGCTAAAACATTTTAGGAGGATGAGTGTTATTGAGAATGTAGGCATGTTTCTCTATACTTTAGCTCTAGGAGCTTTAAACAAGGAAGTTCATGAGAGATTTCAATATTCGGGTGAAACCGTAAGCTAATATCTCAACGAAGTTCTCAGGTCAGTGCGCTTGCTAGCTGTTAAATTAATCAAATCGGTAGATCTAGAATTCTTCACAACACTAACGGAAATTGCAATGAATTCAAGATATATGCCACATTTCAAGGTGAAAAATAATTTTTCTAAGTTATTAAATAATTGAAAAGGTTACAAAGAAATAATTTGACTACATTTCAATTTATTGGTAAACTATTTTTTTTATATATAGAATTGTATTGGAGCGATTGATGAAACACATGTGCGTTCTTGTGTATCACAAGAAAATCAAATACCATTTATTGGCAGAAAAGGGTGTACCCGCTTAAAATATAATGGCGGCATGTAGTTTTGACATGCAATTTACATTTGTTTGGGATAGGTGAGAAGGTAGTGCACACGATCCAAGAATATTTCTTGAAACGATTGGCAATCCAAATATAAGATTTCCAAAGCCACCGCAAGGTATTGAGAAATTAAAAATGGGGTGTTGCTCAATTTGAATAATTTTATTTTTGATCTGCAATAGAAATTAAGTTTTGAACTAACATTATCTTGATGCAGGGAAGTATTATCTTATTGATTCGGGATATCTAAATGAGTACCGTTTTTTGGGGCTATATAGAAGTGAGAGATATCATCTTCCAGAATTTCATCGACGAGGACAACCGCAAAGTCGAGAAGAAATATTCAACCGTGTCCATTCATTGTTATGATATGTAATAGAATGTACTTTCAGAGTTTAGAAGAAAAGGTTGAGAATCTTGCAAAAATGCTTGTGTTTCCTTATAAAATATAAGTTCAAATTGTTGTCGTATCAATGGTACTACATAACTACATTCGAAGGAAATCGATCCAAAATGTTGCATTTAACGAGTTTAATCGTCATCCTGATTTTGTTCCTAATGATATTTTAATCGATGTGGTTCTATGATCACAAACACGTAGGCACCAGAGGGCTTCGTGTATAGATTATGTTCACGATGGCATTGCAACAAATTTGATGGGGTAATAATATTTTTTTAATAAAAATAAACAATTTTCTTTTTATTCCGTTTATTGTTTGTACTAAATGTTATTTTTGTTATTTTAAAAAAAATTATTTTATGTCATTTTTAGTCATTTTATGTACCATATCAATCTCAACCATAATTTTAACCAAACTTATCATGACATGATTTTTGGCAAGAAAAAAAAGTCAAACCACAATTTTAACCAAACATACATTTTATATGAACCAACCACAATAAAAATGATTTTTTCAAATTTATTTTTATCAAACCACAACCACGATAATTACAATAAAAACACACTCTAAAAGATGAAGGTTCTTCATTGTCGTAGTTACGGTTGAAATTACACTTAAACTTGTTACAAAGCGTCCGTATTACAAAAATAAAATATTATCTTGATATCTTAATTTATTTATTTATTTGGTCCTGATAATTTTAGATATTTACGTTTCTATCTTAAACTTTATATTAAAAAAAATACATAATTTAACCGAGCACTATTTACCTATTCTAAGCATTGATTTGTACAAATGGCAACCCTTTCGGTAAATGGCCGGCCATTTGAGAAGGAAGATTTTCAAGTACACGAGACATTTTCAATGAAAAAACAAATTAATCCTAATGATATCTTGACCCCGTCGGCCATCCTACAATTCAAATTTAAGATTTCTAAATTTTACCATGTATTAACAAATCCTAATCTAACTAACAATTCTTAAATAGTTTCTGAATATCTTGAGTTGTATAAGAAAATTATTAGATTCTTTTTTTTCAAGAAAAAATTATCCTATTAGCGTGCCCAAAAAATCAGATCAAGTTCTATTTAGATTTTTTAATCTAGTTGATTTTTGTTTCTAGTGTGTTCTTGGGTTGGTAGGTGATTTAAAAAATTCTTAAGATGTTTTTAGGTGAAAATAGGTTGAAAAATATGTTTTTTTAGACCAAACCCCCTTCCGGGCATGTAAAGCCAACAATAAATGGATACAAATAATTTATTGAGTACAAATACATGATAAATAAGTGAGGAAAAAAAAGTATGGCTTGAAAAAATATTGGAGAAAATCTAGGTTAAAAATGATAAATAGTTGATAACAATATGATGACACGGTAATGAGCCGTAAATAACTAAAATGGTAAAATAATATAAAATTAGGATAAAAAAATGACCCTTTAGAGTTTAGTATAATAATGAATTGGATACAAGAAAAAATGAAACACAAAATTTTGGATTTTTAGCAGAAAATTATTTACTGACTAGTTTTGCGCTATCGGACATAACACTTAATCTGATCGATGGATCATCCTGAAAGTGTAGGAGAAATCTCTTAACATATAATATTATATACAATTAAATTTTTAGAGTGATCTGGTTTTGAGAAGGTTGTCTAAAAATGTCGTCAACAAATTAAGAAATAACGTGAAATTCATTAATGATAATTTTGTAATTATGCTGATAAACCAGTACAAATTCCAGCAGCTTCTTCCTTCTTATTGATGCCAGGACAAAAAAACGTTAAATGGAAAAAAGAGAAAAACTATAGGAGAGCTAAATAATTCAAACATTTTAAGAAAAAAAAGTATGAATTATATAAAATTAAGAGGTGAGGAAGTCTAAAACCCTAATTACTCTCTCAAATAAGGAATTAAGAAGCAACCAATTGAAGTAGTAGGGAGAAAAAGTGAGTTGAAACTCATGGAAAAGAAGAAAAATTTGAGGGAGAGGAAAAAACTTGTCAAGTTAGAGCTTTTGAAGTTCATTTTAAGGTTAGGTAAGCTTGTTTAAGCAAGTTAGATTAAAAGAACTAGAGTTAATGCATGGTTCTTAGATTTTTAAATTAGAATTTGAGGAGAAAATTTAGAGAAAATATAGAAATGTTGTGTTTTAGTGTACTTGTATTTATGGTAGAATAGGTTGTGAATCATGCAAAATGATGGATGATAGAAGAAAACAAATTGGGTGTGGATATGGGTGATAAGGCCCATTTATTTTTTTTTTATACAAGAGAAGAGGAAGGAAAACTTAATGGAAGCTTAAGAAATTCAGTATAATTTAAATGTGTGGATAATTAAATGGTGGTTTGGAATGAATTTAAATTAAAAATTTTAATTGTGATTTAATGATAGATGTGTTTCAAATTTTAGAGATAATTATCTTTTGTAATTAGATTTTACTCTAACCAAATACAAAGCTTGCATAAAGCTGTTAAAGATGAGAGACTACACCAGCTTGAAAAGCCAATATTGCTTACCGAGTTGAGATCTAATCCTCGAGAATCATATGAATTATATCCTGAATTGTTTTTAATAATTTTTATTTTGAGATGGTTTTTTATATGGTATTAAAGTGTTATTAATCAAGTGGTCATAAGTTAGAATATTATCATTTTTATTTTATTATTAAACACAAGATAATATGAGTCTATGCAAATTTCAAGTTAAAAAAACTTTTATTTATATGTTAAAAAATTATATAAATTATATTTTGAAATCTTATCTAACAGCTTAATCTTAATATTATTATCTTCAATTCTCCATAGAAGGTATAAAATATCTTGTGATTAGTGACCCATTAGAACCACGATAAAAATTGGACAATGACATTTGCTAATTTGTTTCTAATAATGTCAATTTAACATCTTCTAACTTCATTTATCTTTTACATCCCTAACCAAATAAAAATAAACCTCTTGATTTCTCCAGTTTCTTCATATTAGGCTTTTAGGTTTCTAACTATACAATAATAATTGGAGATGATAAATTTCAAGTTTGGATATGTTTTAGACAAATTAAAAAGGCAAGAGACCAAAATAGCTAGTTTACAAGAGGGATATACTATAGGGTCCCAAGGTTAAAAGGCTAGGGAGGTGTGTTAATCCACCTATTGATGAGTTTGTTGATAAGAATATAGATGAAGGAGTTGGGATAATGATCATGCATCTTTTAAATCTGAATTAATCTTTTAAATTCACAATCTATTAAATCCTATATCTGAAGTCAATTAAGAAGCTCAATTTATAGTTAAATGATGAAATTGAAAAAAAAATTAATTTTAAAAACTTGCCAATGTTAAAAAATAACAATAAAAAAATTATAATAAAATCTGATATGCAAATATAATAAATGATGATGAAATTATAAAAATAAATTAATTTCAAAACCATCAAAAATAAAATAAACAATAATTAAAAGAATGATAATCAAATTTAAAATGAAAAAAATTCATGAAAGATAAAATTAAAAAACAAATTCAATTTATTAAATTAATTCAAATAAAAAAATGAATTCTATGGAAAAAATATAAAGGGTTGATGTTAAATATTAAAGAAGAAGAACAAAAATTAAGAAAGACAGAGAGAGAAAATTCAGCACCAAATCATCACTACCGCATAAAAAGATAGCTCTTGCCATTGCAAATTGAATTTTTTTTTGCTAAAATTGGGGTACTTTTGGACTTTGATGTTGTGTCAAAAATAATTTTTAAAAAATAAAAAACATCATTGGCTGCTTTGGCATTTAAGCCACCACCGCCAAACACGCTTGAGTGAAAGAAAAGTGCAAGGTTTAAACGTGGGAAGGCGCGGAAAATTAATAATAAATTAATACATGTTAGCTACTAAGACTATGATTCTATTTGTTTGCTGAAAAATAATTTTTTTAATGTTTGGTAGTGTAACGAAAAATAAGTTGAAAAACATTTTTCAATGTTTGGTTATGTCATAAAAAATGAGCTGGAAAATAACTTATTAATGTTTTATTTTTCTCAAGTTTATTAAATAATGAAAAACAAATCTTACAAATTAAAATTAAAAGTTGAATGAAAATGAAATTGAAAAAAAATATAATTTCATAAATTATCCCAAAGAAAATAAATAATAATCAAACTAATAAAGATCAAATCTAAAAAATAAAAATAAAAAATGAAGAAATTAAAATAATAATAATTAACATTTCATAAATTATTTCAAATAAAATAAGTAACAATCAAAAGAATAAGAATCAAATTTGATAGATAAAGAGTTTTAATAAAAAAATGATAAGGAAAAAACAAATAACAATTATAGAAATGAAGATCAAAGTTAATATAAAAATTAAAGTTAATATAAAAATTAAATTTTAAGAGATGAAATTGAAAAATAAATATTCAAAATATATATAATAATAAAAAATTTAAAGATCAAATTTGATATAAACAACAAATAATATAATATTTTTCACAACTTCCGAAAAATATTTTCCACCTAAATTTTCTAGGAAAATATTTTCCTGAAAACCAAGCCAAATTTTTCTGACTGAAAAATATTTTCCATTAATCAACTTTTCTAACGGCAAACAAACACATAAAAATTTAAAAAATAATTTTCCAGAAAGTAAGTTTTAAGAAACAAACATACCTTCAGAACCAAACGCTTTCCTGCTATTCAAGGAAGCAAAGCTCTGACAGGACGAGAAGCTTTAAGCACTCCAAATTTTTCTTAATGTCCTTCCTTTCATATAAACATCCAAGATAAGAATTACTTCTGCTGCTTTCACCGGAATGAAACTCTAAACTTTCTTGCATTGTAGCATAGAGAGAGAGAATGCTCATTGTTCCAAAAGGATATATAAATGGAGCACAGAGTCCATAATAATAAATACGAGAGTATTCAACTTACATCTCCAAATTTCTGTAACATGAATAAAGATTTTGAAAATCAGAAGCGAGGGCCTCTCTATCTCTCCTCCAGACATGGAAACCCCATAAATACCAGACACCTAAACTACAGTAGACCAGAAAGCCCTGGTCCTCGGGAACTGTACACTTCCAAAAACATCTCTTGAAAGAAAACCTCAAACCCAATATCCATCATTCCAAAAACGCCTTGGCAGGAGCGCCCCCCCATGTTCGCTCACGCTGCCCCTTAATCTATAGAAGGCTGGTTTGCTTCTTACTGTTTTCAAGGGACCAGACCGGTTCCCATGTATCGGCAAAGACAACCGATCCCCATCTAAACTTGAAGCTGAAAACGGTCTGTTTTCCATCTCTTCAAGTGGACCTGAACTGTACTGCATCGTAATGAAAGAAGAGGCTCTCCCATAAGTTAACCGAGGGGAGATCCCACCGGCATTCCACCAGCTACTGTCAAAAGGAACGAGATCACCTTTAAAGTCAGATTCCAGAACAGAAGACTCCTTTTGACTGCAGTAGTCTCCGCAAGTCTCATCGGTGTCATTATATATCAGTTTCAGAGCCTGCACAACTTCACCCATGAATGGCCTGTTAGCCACCTCTGAGTGAACACACATGGAAGCAATGGCTGCCACTTTAGCCATATCATCGAAGTCATAGCTTCCTGCCAGGGAAGGATCCACCAACTGCTCCAATCCTTCTCTACTAGTTAGCAGTGGGCGTGCCCAAGTCACTAGATTTTCCTGTCCCGGGGGTTGTGACATATCCACGGGTTTTCTTCCAGATAGAAGCTCAAGCAGCACAACCCCATAACTATAAACATCACTCTTTACAAGTAGATGCCCTGTCATTGCATATTCAGGGGCAACGTACCTACAAATCAAAACCTCAGAAAGTGAGATGGGGGACTACAGTAATATTTGAATAATTGCATCTTTATAATGTAAAGAAAAAACTAAGAGAAACATCAGCCATCATCAAACTCATACAGATTCTCATGGACAGTAAGAAATCCACCACTCCCAATAAGAAATAGTAAAATAAATACAGTTCAATGTGACTGGTGATGGGTCATGTTTCCAATGAAATCTTACTAAACACTGACAAGGCAAGTGTAATTACCCAAAAGTTCCCATCACCCTGGTAGAAATATGATGACTCCCTTCCGTTGCTTCCCTCGCCAAGCCAAAATCAGAGACCTTCGGGGTGAAGTCCTCTTCTAGTAAAACATTACTAGCCTTAAAATCTCGATGAATTACACGAGGATTAGAATCTTCATGAAGATAAGCCAAACCCCTAGCTGCTCCAAGGGCAATCTTCAACCGTGCATCCCAGTCAAGAGGTCCCTTATTATTGTCAACACCTGAAACGTGTCAATAAATGGGGCATGGAACAAGAAACTTCATTTTACCTTCTTGTTTCAGGGAAAATAACTTGCAAGACAATTGAATGAATATTGCTGAATGAAAAGCTCAATATCATTAGGAGGTATCCAGGACAAATTTAGAATGCACATGGCACAATTAAACAGATATGTTTCAAAAAATGAAAGAAAAAAAGTTGATCCGATAAAAAGACAGACAAAGGTGATGAGGAAAATACCATGCAAATGTGATTCTACACTGCCATTCCGAACAAGTTCATACACCAAGCAGCGTGTGCGCCCTTCAATACATATGCCAATGAGTTTCACGAGGTTGCGGTGATGCAACCGACTCAACATTTCAACTTCAGCAATAAATTCACGGTCTCCATTTTGATTGTTCCTCGTAAGCAGCTTAACAGCAACTTCAGTTCCATCTTCCATACTCCCATCGAAAACACGTCCAAATCCTCCTTCACCTAAAATTCTCTTTGAACTGAACTTGTCTGTTGCCTTCTCAAGCTCAGCGAATGTAAATGTTTTGACAGAGAGCATACAAGTAGCCATGTTGGACATGAGGGACATTGGTGTTGAGCTTGCAATGCTACTTGACAAGAAAGACCCAATGCCTGCATGTAGCAAATCAAGTATTTAACTCAGGCATGGACTTATCTTGTTCAGTAACAATTATTTAGAGATCATAGAAAATAAAGCCAATAAAGCACGACTACAAAAACTACTTGCTCTATTCCAACAGAGACATGTGAAGTGACATAAAAGATTTTGATAGCATACATTTCTGTAAACTTTCCCACTTGGTATTCTCCATTATAAACTACAGTAGAAGCTGTGAAATAACAGGATTGGCATTCAAAAGTCGAGATGTAACAGCATAAACATTACATGACACTTTGACCAAATAAATCTTCACAAGTAGAACAAAATGAATAAAAAGGGGCATACCGGATCTTTTATTTATAGGGGACGTGAATGCTGGACCAACAGCACTTGATGGTCTTCCAGATTTTCTCCATCTTATGACAATGGCAATTGCTCCAATGAAAACCACTAAAACCACAAATGCTGACAGAGTAATGATAATGATGGTTCTAAGATTCATCCTCTGGTTCTTGTTTACAAAATTAGCTGTGATGGGGAGATCCCTGGTACTTCCACTTGGACCACTCCCCGTGTAGTTTGGATATGGTGATGAAGAAGGAATCCCTATATAATCTCAGGAGGTAGGTCACGACCATTAAAGTAATATATGTAAAGCCACAAAGAGTTACAAGAGAATCGAGATTATTACCTGGATAACTAATGTATATTACTTCATAATTACCAAAAAGAGTTATATTTAAAGGCACTTTCTTTTTCCAAAATCTATCATATGTAAGTATTGCCGTAGTATTATCAAACTTCTCTCCAAGTGGAACCAAGTTGATATCCACCACAGTTTTCCCCTGATTTTGACTATCAGCACCTGCACCCATTATTTTCACCTGACTCTCTTCCAGATACGTGCCTGCTGCAACTTCACTCTCTAGTTCTCTCATAACAGGAAAAACTGCATACGGTGCCACATCTAGGAGAAGTCTGACTTTCATAGGAAAAACACAGCCACAAGGTGAGCCAAAGGGAACTGCAGTGAGTGGCTCAGTGCATATTTGGTCACAGCCTGCCAAAGAATTTTTTATCAACATAAATTCAAAAGCACCTTACAAAGAACTATAAACTCTAGCTGCCAGATGTTACTTTGCTCTTCTGAAGGGGATGGAGCAGTCACAGCAGGTTTCACAGGGCGATGATGACGACTTCGATGACCACCATGACGTCTTGGTAAGGGTGCACTATGAGGAACAGGGAGAAAATCTGAAATAAGAAGAGATGAAATTAGTGAAATTCCCAATAGCAGTGTCAAGGAAAGTTGCTGAGAAATTGAGAATAAAGGGCACCTTGATGTGCTGGAGAAGGTGCAGGTGAGAGGGAAGGGCCCAAAGAAGGCTGAACCACAATACTATGAGATGGTCGAGATCGAGCAAATGACAAACTCATTGCAGCTGACATTCCTGTAAGCAGTAGAGTGCATGTTGTCCATAGTCAGCAATAATACACAGCTATCACATATAGATGGAGATTGACATGGAGTCAAAAAAAAGTTTGACCTGTACTACAGTGATTTAATTTATTAACAATGAATTTTGCCATTACAGGAAGACATTGACCTTCCCAGATACTAAAACTTTGTGCCCTTACCGTGTCGCACAAAAATGTCTTTCACAGATAATCGCCAACTTGGTGGCAAAGGAGACAAATACACATGAAGTAATGGATGTCCTGAAAAGAATGGAGAACAGATAAGTCAGTTTTCTTGAACGAAGCGAAGTTGCAAGACCTCTTGTGATAAATAATACAGGGAATTTAACCCAAAAAAATCTTGTGACTAATTGATATCTAATATGTTATGACAATGTGTAAGGACGCATGGCTACAAAAACAATTAATGAATAATAGGAAGAAAAAAACAAACCTACTCAATAATAAAGTGAATATGTAACAAAAGTAGGCATAAGCATCACCATTTAGCAGATCATAAAAACTAAAGAGAGTTAAAAAATAAAGTATAAAACAGTGGAAATAATTTGTCCACATCGATTATAAAACTGATTTCGTTAAAATGAAGCATATGAAGAATGATATTTCAATTTCTACGAAGCTCCTTTGAAAAAAAAATGATTTCTTTTGATGCAAAGAAACTTGGCCACTTAATGTGTACTCTGTACGGAGTAGTTTCTCATCATTATACATTTCAATTATATGCTAAGCATTGAGATTATCATAATAAATTTAAGATTTTTAAAATTCAGGGATTCATAATTTAAGATTAGATACTTAAAACAAGGAGGCACATCATGCTTACAGTATAAATCCTACTGTAAATACAGTGGATACGTTAGACTATTTCCTTTCATGTGAAGAGAAAACCAGTAACAGGGTGTATGGGAAGAGAGATACATTGTGGTACCTAAAATAATTACTTAATTAATTAGCTTTGTCAAATGTAGTTCAAAGACCATATCTTATCTAATCCCCAGACTTAGGTAATCAATTGCTTAAGCAAGTGCATGCTTTATCAGCATCAAAATAACATGCCATATATTGTTTCTTTCAATTTTAGCAAATACACATAATGCATATATGGTTTCTTTCAATTTTAGCAAGTACACATAATCCGTTGTGCCTATTTCCTGAGGTTTATTGCATCATTCTCAATTTATAAGGAAACGTGGTGTTAGCATTGAAGCTATCTTTCAACACAGGATGAATGTACAATCTTACTCAACAGAAATCTCATTTCCAAATTCTGCAAATTTTCCCTCATGCTTCTCAAATTCTATCTACTATCTCATTAAAAACAATCTCCTAATTCTCCAGAAAGAAGGTATAGAAATCAGTGAGATCATGCTAATCTCTTAATACATACAGTAAACTTGACAGCCATGCTATCAGCAAACCAGTTAGATCAATTTAACCAGCTAAACAGTGAATAACTCAAAAGCAGTTACCCTCTTAAAAGACTCAACAATAAACAGGCAAGAGTTAAAGCCATTGCTTGATTTCCTAAAATCTGAAGTCAATTAATACAAAACCAATCTAGAATTGACCAAAAGCAAAACCAATGTTAATGTACTTTTAACAAAAGCATCTGGAGAGTGATATTTCAATTTCAATCTCTATAGAGTTTCGTCCAAAAAAGAAAATGAGATGATTTCCTTAGATGAAAAGAATCTCAATCACTTCATCTGGAGTAGTTCCTCGTCATTATACATCTCCTTTATATGGTAAGAAGCATTGAGATTTTGGTATTAAATTTGAGACCTAAAAAAAGAATTGGGGATTCATAATTTAGTTAAGACTAGAAACTTAACACAAAGAGACATGTTATACTTATAGTATAAATCCTACACTATCAGACTGTCCCCTCACAAAAGAAAGAAAATAGAAGAAAAGAAAGAGTGGAAGGCCACAAGCAATGTGTATTGGGAAGAGTGATACATTGTAGCACCATGATATTTTACTTTATGTATCAGCATTACTAGATGTGGAATGAAGACCGTATCTGATACGATCGGAGTAAAGTCAAATTCGGATTGATGTAAAATTTTATATTGTCCAGTTTTTTACTATTGAAAAATTTTATATTGTCTAATTTTACACTATTAAGCATAACTTTCAACTTGACCATTGGATCGGGCTGAGATTTTTACATGAGCTTTTAAACATGATGTTCTATATTGAGTTAAAATTCAAGGTCAATCAGGATTAAGGAAGGGATTGTTTTAGAGGGTCGAAGTTATTGAATCAATTTTGTCAAATTTGTATGTCTGGACCTCTGTCTACTGTTTGAACTATATCTAGAGTTATAGAAGCAGAAGAAATTCTGTTGAGATTCCAATTGGGTTGGAAAGTAGACATTTATACCTTTCCAGCAATATGTGGTAGGCCTGCTAGTTCATCCGAACAAGAGATAACGATGTGTTTGGAGTCAGGATTGAAATCTGCTAGGACTGTGTAAAAATTGAATAAACATTGTTTCCTTATGTAATATGGATTCCGGTCAAATATAAAGATTTCTTAATGCTCTTGGAAACATGTGTGGCGGTTATTGGCTTACCTATTCTACAAGGATTCCATGTCAAAAAATGAGACATTTATGGTAGCAACTATTATTCATAGTTTGTAAGGATTTTATATCCATTATGAAATGTATATGGTGGCAAGGAGGCTTAGGATTCTTATGTTCTTCTTTTTCTTATTTTACAGGATTTCCTAGCACATCAAAGAGACTAAGGGGAGGCAATTTAAGGGAGAAAATTCCAGCAATTAAAAACAAAGTTTTCTAGCTAATTTAGAGCATGACGTTTTGGCAAAGCCTCCAAGAAAAGCAAAGGGGGAGTTTCCGCCATGCATGGAGATTTCAAGCAAGAGAACTTTGTTTTATGATGTTTCTTTTATTTATTTTAATGTTGAATATTATTAGCATTGGATTTTATTCTAAATTGGATTTGTTTTGGCCCATTAGACATTGTTTGAGGGTTTGTTTCAATATTAAACTTGTGTTAGTTGAACACTAATAGAGCTTATTGGCTTGCAACCCAAAAGGAGTTCATTAGGATTATTTTGAGGAGACTATATATTGCTTTTATCGCTAGGAGTTTCAAGAGCTACGATGATTTGAATAAACAAATTTTTTTTCTTTGTTTTGTGTGTTGCAAACAACCTTTCTTTGCAGGAACAAAGATCATACACCGACTTATCGAAAATTAAATGGCTTCGTGACGTCATTTGCACACTTCAGGTTCTTAGATACAAGGTTATCTCTGAGTCCATGTTTTTTCTTCCAATACCTTTGGTTCTTAGATACAGAGTTGCCTCGGGGTTGAGGTTTTAAACCTGATATCCAGCTTTCTTGGATTGATTTTTAATTTTTTTAGGTTGTGTGACCACATGATCATGAGGTTCACATCAATTGATATCAGAGCAAATCTTTGAAAATTAGGTTATATCCTTTATTTTCTTCTTGTTAGTTTTGAATTTCTTAGGTTTTGCTATCCTTGATTCGATTTTCAATTATTTCATGTCTAGAGATTAGTAGTTTGTGTCTAGGATTCTTTGATTTAAAAAAAAAAAAATCAGATTGTGTTAATATTTCTATCCAAATTAGTCACATTAGTTTTTGTTTTTAAAAAAAGAAGCAACCAGATCGCAAATTCAGGTTAAGAGTTGATTTTTTTCGGGTTTGCTTTAAAAATCATAGGTTCAAGTTAATTCTTTTTGAATTTTCAATTTCAAGTCAATTTTTTTAGTTCAGTGTATATTCAATTCTTGTTGCATCTTCGTCTAGTCATGTTACTGTATTCATGGATCGCCATAAGTAATCTGTGTGAAACACAAAAGGAGAGTAAACATGTTAGGGAGTGGATGAGTAAACATATTTTCTTTATCACTAACCAATTTTTCAAATTTGAAGATGTCCAAGTCAATCAATATGGCACCACCAACAACAAGTAACAATGTTGCTTTTCAGTTAGGAGCCGTCACTCAACAATTGGTGATGGGTGATATGCAAAATAGGATGGAAAGATAGGAGGGATGTTGCTAATGAAAATGATGGAGCTTGACATAAGGCTGATCGAAGAAAATTCAATGAGTAAGGAAGAAAAACTAAGGTTACGAATTTCAAATATTTATGATCATAATGCTTCTATGATGTTAGATAAATAGCGCAAGGCTAAACGAATTGCAAAGGTTTATAAAGAGAGAAATAAAAAACGTGAAGAATGGAGAGCTTCATTTCAACGCCGAAAAGGATGAAAAACAATAAAAAAACAGTAGTGATTATCATTCAAAAATATGTGCGCGAGTGGATGGCAAGACGTGTTTATTTGAAATTATTATCGGCTACTTTTTTTATACAATGTTGTTGGAAAAAGTGCAGGCTAGAAAAGAACTTCAAAGGCTTCAACAAGAGGCTAAAGAATTTTCCATTATACCTATTGGTGATTTGAGGATGAATCATCTTAAAGAAAAAGAAATGATAAGATCCAAGCAAGGTCAAATTTGGATTTAGTGTAAAATTTTCTAATATCCAATTTATGCTATCAAGTTCTAGACAAGAGTTTCTAGACATGTTCTTCATTGGATTAAGATTTCATGTCAATCGAAGTTTGAGAAGGATTTATTTTAGATGGTCAAAATTACTAGATGAATCTTGTCAAATCTATTTATCTGGACCTTCGTCTACTGTTAGGACCATATCTGGAGCTATAAAAGGAATTCTGTTGAGATTCCTATTGGATTGGAAAATAGACATCCATACCTTTTTTGGCAATATGTGGTAGACTTGCTAATTTATCCGGATAGGAGAGAACGACGTGTTGAAGTCAGGACTGAAATCCGCCGGGAATGTGTGAAAATTAGAGAACAATAGGGCTCATTCGCTTGCAACCCAAAAGAGATCCATTAGGGTTATTTAAAAGGGGCTAAATATTACTTTTATCATTGCAAGTTTCGGTAGCTATGATGATTTGAATAAACTAGATTTTTTTCTTTGTTTTGCATGTTGCAAACAACCTTTCTTTGTAGGGACAAAAATTGTACATCAACTTATCAAAGATTAATTGGCTTTGTAGTGTCATTCGCATACTCTGAGTTCTTAGATACGGGGGTTATCTCTAAGTTCAAGTTCTTTTTCCAATACCTTTGATTCTTAGGTATAAGGTTACCTCTGGATTAGGATTTCAAACCCAGTATTCAGCTTTCTTAGGTTAGTTTTCAATTTCGTTGTGGGTTACGTAACCACATGATCACGAGATTCGCATGAGTATCTTATCGATATGCTATAGTAAAACTTAGGTCATCCATTTGTAGAAACGATTGCCATATATGCTTTCTTTCATTTTTTGGCAAATTAACATTTTAAAGAATCATTGGCAATCTCTATCCACACGTGTCAAATCTAAAATCCCATCCTTCAGAATAGCATGGATGAAGGTCCGAATTCTGCAATTTTCCCACATGCTTCCAAAATTCTGCCAATTTTTTTTCATAAAAAAATATCGATTCTCTAGACAGAAGGTATAGAAATCATTTCCATTCATTCAGTAAACTTCACAACCATGCAATTCGCAAATCAGTGAGACCAATTTAACCTAAAGATTCAGGAACATTAATGCACAACCATGTCCGCTCCAATCAAAGGCAGAGAAGCAGGTAATTTATAGCATCTCTTGATACTTGATAGTTAATTAGGAGAAACAAGCACATTTTGCAAAGTCAGTAACAGGTAAAGTTTGCGCTAAACAGCAATTCTCGTATTAACACCTCATTAACCTGTTAGAAGCAAAACTGACAAAGAAAAGCAAGACTCTTTCCTTGAATTCCTAAAAATGCACGCAAAATTACAGCTAATAAACCCAAATTTCAGCACTCTCTGACTCAATCAAGCTGAAAATATCAACCAAAAAAAGCGTGAGAAAAGAAAAAGATGTTTACCTAAACAAGCAAAAACAAAGCTAGACCAGCAAAGAACAAGCAGCGACGTCGTCAAGGTATGCATCTTACGTCAAACCAAAATCCAAAGCATTGTCAAAACCAAAGGCCTTGAAGCTTGCTGGAGATCCAGCGGAAGTTCCAGGAGCTCCGGCTGAGGCCACCGTTGAATTGAGTATCAAGCATAACCTAAAAACAAGAGTTTGGGCAGTGAGAGAGTAAACAAACGGTCAGTCAAAACTAAAACCCTAGGAGAGAGAGAAATCAAGACAGTGTCAGTGTGGGTGTACGTGTTGTGTGGGGTTGCAGATCCATGAAATGCGGTAGAGATCTAGAAAAACAGTTACACAGATGCTCCCCGTGCGCTGTATAAATGTACGGTGAGGAAAGTACAGGAGTCTGTGTGTGTTAGGGAAGAAGAAGAAGAAGAAGAAGAAGAAGAAATGGAAGAGGGAGAGAGAGAGAGAGAAGGGGGTTTTGAAGAGTGAGAGAGTTGAAACTTGAAACAGGGGTGGTGGAGGAGAAGGGAGCTTTATTAATTGCGAGAGACTACTAGCACTAGTTGAGAAGTGTTCTGTAGTTTTGCTGTAGCCAAAGAAGAAAAAAAAAAAAAAAGGTTTTTTTTTGGGAAGTGATGGTGTCTGTCTGCTTCACGCGCGCTTGGTTTGAGCGCGTGATTTGGAAGTGATGAGTTTACCGACTTGCTTGCTCATGGATGGTCCGATTTGAGATTTGTTTGTTGATATGGTTTATTTTTTACACATATAAAATAGTAATCGTAATGGCTCCTATTTTGCTGTGGGTTTTATATATATATATATATATATATATTTTTTTATATATAAAAACATATATATATATATATATATTAAAGTTTTTTAAATATACTTTTTACAACAAAAATTATAATTATAAATTAAAAATTTAAGCTTGAATTTAATTAAATAAATTAATAATTATCTATGCCAATAAATATATAAAGAAATATTAACACGATAATTCGATTCGCCTAGTTGTATGGTGAATATTTTTTTTCTAATGTAAATAAATTAATGTGTAGGTATTATTAATATTTATTTTACAGTGAATAAAAAATATAATTGTGAATAAAAAAAGTTGATATTTACATATAATAAAATACAATGAAGATCATGTGTATTAATAAAAACATGTAAGATCTTAAATGTATTTTTAATATAATATAAAAATGGGACTATGTTGCAATTGCTACATTGAAATATTATTTCCTTAGCCTTTGTATAATAATTTTTCAAAAAATAAATAAAAGAAGAAATAAAAAAACAAATTACAAAATAATAATGTATGAACAAAAAGAATGATATAAATAGATCAGGTGTAAAATGATAAATATTTCACGTGTGAATAATAAAAAATAATATTTTTCTAAATAAACAACAGTGAAGAAAAAGACTACAAAAAACTAAAAATAAAATAAAAAAACAAATGATAGGAACTAGGGTCTAGTAGAGGCGTCAAACCCAAGTAATTTAAGTATGGCATTCCCAGACCCAAACTCAAGTATCTTGGGTCTGACAAGAACACTAAACTCAAAAAACTTGAGTCGGGCAGGGAGTCAGATTCAAATTACTTGGGTTTGGAAAGTGCGCTAGACCTGAGTAACTTGGGTTTGGCAGAGTAGCCAGCTCACCAAATCCAATGTTCATGGGTCTGGTAACCCTAGTACACCTAAGGTTCTTGGGTTTAAAAGGGGATGTTATACCTTAAGAACATGGATCTTATTATTGTTGTTGTTGTTGCTACTTATTGTTGTTGTTATTATGATTCTTATTCTTATTATTAAATTTGAAAAAAAATTATAACAATTGAAAAAAATATATAAATTTGATTTGAAGAGTCAAATTAAAAACTTGAGTCAGACATGTTTGATAATATTTTTATTAATATTATAAACATTATTATTAATAAATTTGAACAAAAATTATTACTATCAAAGAAAAATCATAGATTTGATTTGAAGGGTAAAATTAAAAACTATTATTAGTATTGTTGTTGTTGTTAATTTTGTATTACTATTATTTATCATCATCATCATCATTAATAAATTTGAAAAAAAAATATTAATACTATAAAAAAAAAAGCTATAAATTTGATTTGAATAGATTAAAAACTATAAGTACTTGGCAAGTTACTTGGGTTTGACAGGGGCATCAGGCCCAGGTTACGTGGGTCTGGCAACAACATCAGATCAAGCCCAAGTAACTTAGGTGTGGTAGGGGCGCAAGACCCCGCAAGACCTAATGGTTATTATTGACAAAGAAACTTGTTAGGCATGCAATTGAAGGTGGAGTTGTTTTTTTTTTTCATGAGATATATTTAGTATTGAAAAAATAGTTAGGGACAAAATAATCTATTCAGGTTTTTTGGGGTCTAGCGTTGGAGAATAATATGGCTGCTAGACACCTAGCTCCAGTTTTAGACATGTCTGTCAAATCCTATACGCTCTAGCCAAACCCTCGTGTTTGGGTCTGACATCACATAATATTATTATTAATATTTTTTTTCATTGTTAGTAATATAATTATTAAAACAATTTGAAGAAAAATATCATTGTTATCGAAAAAATCATAGATTTGATTTGAAAGGTAAAATTATTATTATTATTAAATTTTAAAAACAAATTATTACTATTGAAGAAAATCATAAATTTGATTTAAAGGGATTAAAACTATAAGAACTTAGGTCTGATAAGTTTAATATTATTATTAATATTATTAAATTTTAAAAAAAATTATTATTGCTATTGGAAAAAAAAACTATAGATTTGATTTGAAGGGTAAAATTAAAAATTATTGTTGTTGTTATCATTATTGTTAATATTATTTATATAATTATTAATAAATTTGAAAAAAAAATTATTACTATCGCAGAAAAACCATAAATTTGATTTGAAGGGTAAAATGAAAAATTGTATGAGCTTGGGTCAGGCCTGTTTAATATTATAAATATTATTATTATTAATATTATACATATAATTATGAATAAATTTGAAAAACAAAATTTGTTATAGAAAAGAAATCATAAATTTGATTTGGAAGGTAAAATTAAAAAATATTATTATTGTTATTGTTATTGTTATTGTTATTCTTTGCATTATTGTTAATATTATTCATATAATTATTAATAAATGTGAAAACAATATCATTGCTATTGGAAAAAAAATATTAATAAGGTCACACTTGGGTTTGGTACAGTCACACCCCAGGAATTAGGATCTTGTAGGACGTCAGACCCAAATAACTTGGATATAGCATCCCCAGACCCAAGTACATTAGGTCTGGCAAGACCACCAGACTTAAGAGACTTGGATCTGAAAATGACCGTCAGATCCAACTATTTCGGGTTTGGCATGACCACCAAGTTAAATCTCTTTTAAATTATTTTTTTTTACGTTTTAAAAATTATTATTATTATTATTATTAAACTTTAAAAAAATATTATTACTATTGAAAAAAAACCATAAATTTGATTTGAAGGGTAAAATTAAAAATTATAAGAACTTGGGTAGGCATGTTTAATATAATTATTAATAAATTTTTTTAAAATACTATTTCTATTAAAAAAATCCATAGATTTGATTTGAAAGGTAAAATTAAAAATTGTTATTATTGTTAATATTATTATTTAAAGTTTTTTAAAAAATGTAATTAATATTGAAGAAAAAATGTAAATTTAATTTGAAGGGATTAAAAACTATAAAAACTTGTATCAGATAAATTTAATATTATTATTTTTATTATTATTAAGGGAGCGGATCCCGAAACTTGGATCTATTAGGGGAGCCAGACCCAATTAACTTGGATTTGACTTAGTTGCTAGATCCAAGACTAATGAGTTTGGCTTGGGCGCCAGATCTAAGGCTCCCGGGCCTGTTTTGACCGTTAAATCCAAGTTTTTTTAAAAAATATTTTTGAAAATATAAAATATTTATATATATATATATAATTATTATTGATTCGTTGCGCGTGTGTGTGTATGAATGAAAATCTTAGTTATTTTTTTTTTTATCTGAAATCAATTGTGTGAATTTTACAAACATAATATATATCATCCAAATCCATCCATCGTTTCTTTTTCTATTTTTTTACAGGTTTTGTCCGCTTACACTAAATAAGATACAAGATCACAGGGTTGACCACAATAGTTAATCACAATGCATATTCAAAACTTTTTTTTTTACACAAGGTATAATATTAAAAAAAAAATCAACAAACCACTGTACCTCTAGATTTAAGTTAAAATAGTGTAACAATCACAGTTTTGAAATCCAACCTGGTGGTCAATCTAGTCTAATGATCGGGTCACGGATCAGATGGGTTGACCCGGGTCAAAAAAAAAGAAGGCAAAGAACAAAGAAAAGAGAGATGACATCTTTCCATCTATGAGACTAATTAACATTTCTTTCTCTTTATATGTTAGGTAGCCATCGAGTTACGTAAATTTTCAAGGCCTCCCCTATGAGACCAGATGACATCTTTCAACCGGGCTTCACTGCTATCATGGTTCTCTAATACAGGTCTATGCCTAATTCTGCCATATCTTCAGCCCACCACCCTTTGCTTGGCGGTTTATGTCTCCTGCTCTCCACTCCATTACAAGACTCATCATCTCTTTCCCTTCTAGAGTAAATGTGCAACAAACTCACCTTTGATGGATGAGTTAAGACTTTAGAGGCAATCGCTTCAATACATCTGCTTGTTATTCCAAGGTCTTCTGACCACAAAGAAAATTCTTTAATGCTCTGTAGAGTGACAATAGAATCTTTCCACCCATGAAGTATGCAGGAATTGAAGAAAACTTCAAGCTTGTATGTTTAAGTTTCCCATCTCTACATCCTCTGTCATCTGCAGGTATTCCGTAGCACATCTCACAGCAATTATGTTGAAATTGCTTTTTCTTTAATTAGGTTTTCTCTCTGTTTGCGCATCGTTAATCTTCATCGTTTTGGCCTTTTAAAAGACCAAAACGATGTCGTTTCATGTCTATGCATATATATAAAAAAAGAGGCTGGGTCTCAACGGGATGTACCAGGTTTTGCCGAGCCAACTCCCCGACGAGTTTTTACTTAGACCCGGACCGGTCCCAGGCCCGGGTCAGCTGGGTCCCGGATCCCAGGTCGACCCGCCGGGCCGGTTTGGGTTTAAAAACTATGATAACAACTATTTATTTATTCTTAAATAAAATCAATTAGCTTATTATCAAGGTGATACTGTTTTTTCACTTATGATTCATTAATTATTAACAAATTAATCTGGAAAGTCTTCTTATATTGTTTTAAGTATAATAAAATGATTCGATTATCTTTTAAAACAAGAAATATTAAACTTGCTTTAAGGGTATTTTTGTCTTTTTATCTTTTAAGCATGATAAAATGACTAAATTACCTTTAAAATAACAAAAACTATTAAGTTGGAGTCCAATGGCTTTTTCATATTTTCAACTTGGTTTTCTTGTTATAATCAGATATAGTACGTGGCAATTTCATAATTTATTAAATATTAAATATTATTTTTTAAAAAAATTATTGAAGCATGCAACATCGTCCAACAACTAAATGATGTCTTGTAGGGCGACATTCAATTCATTTTAGCAGTGTATGTGACCAACAGACCTCCGGTTTGACACCGACGACCTTTTCTTTTTCCCCTTATTTTATCTCTCCTCCTCGATTTTATTGTTTGAACACTTAATTTTTTAAAGCAGCCCTTCAATTTATTTTTCTTTTAGATTTGATCCCTATACTTTATTACTATTTATTTTATTTGAAATAATTTATAATTTCTTTTTCCCTTAATTTTTTTATTTTTCAAATTTGATCATCATTCTTTTGATTGATATTTTTTTTATTTGAGAATTTTTAAAATTGAATATTTGTTACGATTTCATCCTCCTTCGATTTTTTTCCTATTAGATTTGATTCTCATTATTTTGATTGTTTTTTTTTACTTTGGTAAATTTCTTAAATTATTTTTTTTATTTCATCTTTCAAGTTAAATTGGTTGATAATTGAGCTTCTTGATTGAGTTTAGGTTTGAGATTTCACGTATTGTGAGTTTAGAAGATTAACTCAGGTTTAAGAGATTCACCTAGGTTTGTTTTCTCTTTTTTTAAGCTTATATTTTTTAATTTCATCCTTCGACATTTATTTAATTAGAGATTGAGTTTGATTATTTTTTTATTTGTTTTCTATTGTATTTTTCACTGATTTTAAAAATGATTCGAGTTATAACTCCCTTCAACATTGAGGGGTATGATAATTAAGCTTCATATTTTTACCCAACTTACTTTCAACGGGGTTATCCTGGTATCACAATCAAATCATAGATTTTGCATGTTAACTTGGGTGGGCTTAGGTTAGTTTTTTTTACCTTTTTTAGATTGTATTTTTTCATCAATTTTGTCCTTTGATAGTTTGATTACTAGAAATTGAGCTTTAATTATTTTTTTTGCTTTCTATGATGTTATTATATGCTCAATGAATTTTTACCTATTTACGAGATATGATTCTTTAACATTTGATTTTTTAAAAATTGATTTTTTTATTTCAATTTCACCATTCAACATTTGATTGATTGAGAATTGGTCTTTGTGCTTTGTTTTTTTTCTTTCCTCTCCATTAGGTTATCCCAGTCTTATGTCTATGATCATGAGTTTAGCGGGTTAACTTGGTTTGACTTGGGTTTTTTTGTTGTTTTTTATTTAAAAATAAATTCAATTTCACATTTCAACATTTGATTGTTTGATAATTAAGTATTATGATTTTATCCAATTTTCTGGCAACAAGGTTATCCCAGTGTCACGACCAATTCACATATTTAGTGTGCTAACTTGGATGGGCTAGGGTCACATATTTTTGAATTTTTTTGTTGTCAATTTTTTTAGTTTATGTACTATCATTGTATTTTTTTTATTCGTCTCATGAAATTAGTCGAGCTTATGAAGCCCAAATGAGTCAATGACCTAAGTTTTAGAATTTTTTTTTGTTTTTTAGGAAAGCTTACATTGCCTTGGCATCTTTTTTTTTTTGTGATGGAAAAAAATTGAGTCGGCCCATAGCATAACACGGGCCACCTGTCTAGTATATGTCCTAATTGATCACATACCTCGAACATCTCTCAATAACTTCCATCTTATACATATAGGAAGGCCAACATAACAAAATATACAACTTTTTTTTTGCATAATTCTACCTTAAAGTTATCAAGCTTGTCTTCGTAATGATAGGCTTCTCTATGTTTATGTATAATACTAATAATCAATCCTTTGCAAATAAGTTTCCTAATTTATTTCAACAATATGCTACGAAAACCTAACTAATTTTTTATGATTTTGTGACATAAACTTCTACATCACTTCAAAATTTATTTTAAGTTGAAGTTGTTTTATATGCGAATTTCATACCATATATAATCCAATATTCATCACACATGACTTAGCATTAGAAGAATTACAAATCAATACTCAAGTTTGATGTTGTACTTGCCAACTAAATTTATAAAGCAAATTACCATACCTAGCCTAAATTTGATTGTCCTTAGTAACCCCATCTACAAAGCAAATCCCCAAATCCAACCTAACATGAATTGCCCTTACTAACCCTATTTTTATTTAGATTTTTTCCAACCTAATAAGAATTGCCCTTACTATAGACCCAACTGATTCATTTGATAGCATATGTTACATTCGGTTGGTGTCTTAAAATAGAAAAATATATATAAAAGAAATAGAAATATGTTTGATCAAAGAGGCATGAATGTAAAATAAATATATATCTTGAATAGTTTTTTAAAGAATTCTATACTTTCAAAATAAGAAGTACAAGGAGACATATTCCTTCTATCCTCGCTATCTGTGTTTCTTCTATCTTGAAACAGTAACTAAACATTACCATAGGGGTGGTGAGAAGAAGAAAAAAGTAACTCTTTTAAGCTTCCTTAATTTCAACATTATAAGAATTAATTGAATGAAAGTTCATAACTTTGTTACATCTTCACCAAATATACTAGATAATAATGCCAAATATAATGACCCAATCCTCTTTAAATTTAGTAAAATACACCCCTTACTAGTTTTTTAGTAAACGAAACAAATTGAGAACAACTAACGAAGGAATATCATTCACTTGAATCCATCATTAGAGATTTTAACACAATATAATCATGCAGTACATTAACCATTGTTTCCATGCTATTAGCACATTTATTACAACAATGATTTAAGGTTAGCTATTTTCTTAATTATGACCAGCCAAATAAATGCTTTTATTAGTTGTGGCTCTCTCCATCTCCACACTGATGAGCTCAAATAGAAAATGTGCCAAAATAGTTATGGCTCTCTCTATATTCACATTAATGAACTCAAATAAAAAACATTTCAAAAAGTTTAATCAAGCACTTACATATCAATATCATTGAATCCTAATTAAGACTCCTCATCCATCCTATAGTTATCCTAGTTGTCTAGTATATACACTTGGTGCAAACACCTGAATATAGCCAAAGAAATCCAAACATACTGAACACCTCCCTAAAAGGCCTAAGTAGGCCAGTGTTAATGTATATATTCTATAACCAATCGATTGATTACACGTGACGCTTACTTTGTTAATGTATAAGTAAGTATATTTATTATTAATGAAAGCTTTCTTAATCTTTAATATTCATTTATGTTTGATTAATGAGTATAGAGTAAAGATAAAATCCTTAGGACAAATATGATTTACAAAGAAAATTATAAAGTTGTTATAATTATGATATTTCTATTGCATTAAAACATTATTCCTAAATATTTATAATTGATGCTTTATTAAGACTGAATATTAATTGGAGTCATTAAGACTAATACATATTATGTTATTTTCTTAGTGAAAAGAAGTAACTATTCTTACAAGCTAAGGTATTATGTATGCCTAGAACTCACATGTAAATGTTTGTCATATGACATATACACTGAATTGGCTTGTATGAGAATTTCATATAAACAAATCACTTATGTAAATGAAAAGACTCACTTAATAGTTGTGTAAATTAGACTTGAAATCACTAAGAAATGTTATGATTTGATACTGACTATACATTATCCTAATCAAGAGTAACAAATGAGTAAATATTGGGTATAATGTAAACTATATGAATGTATTTACGTGATCAAAAGAAGATTCATCACCCGCTATGAATTAGAGAAAATATTTCACATGTTTTCAAATAATATTGATTGTGAAATCATTGCATAAGTTGAAATTAGATTTGAAAAGAGTTTCAAATCTTATTCAAATAATCAATAACTATGGTGTTGAGAACAAACATGATTTGATAGAGCAAACACACTTTATGTTATAATGTCTAAATCGAAATATTCTTAATGAAGGGATAATAATTACACGAAGACATTACTTCTTGAAAGATTAAGTTAAACCACATATGTCTTTTCTAATATTTGAAGGATCATGATACGTTGCTAAATGATGCATTTAATCTACAAATATATACCAATCAATTATTGAATTGATAATACATTAAATTATTTAATTTATTTAATCCTAGTTTATTTAAGATTATGATTTATATATGTGTCAACTTAGTAGAAACCCAATAGGTCACGCACATTAAAAACTACTGGTTAGGAATTAAACTAGGATAACTAATCAAGTGTAACTTAATTAAGAATAAGTTTTGAACATTGAGGATTATAATGTAATTAATATAAGGGATTGCAATTATAAACCTAGAAAAAAATGATATTATTATTCAGAGGACAAAATGATATTTTTCCATTTACAGAGTTATAAAGTTTTCTCTATAAATAGAATGATATGCCTAATAATTTATATGAATTATGATATAAAATGTATTATACACACTCCACCTATATAGATAAACAGAGTAGAGAAAAGAAAGAGTTAACACTCAAGTCATAACGATCCCTCCATCCTAAAAGAGTTTTAAGAGATTTCTCATTGGTGGTTTGTGTGGGTTATTTTAGAGGCTAGATACTTGGATGACTTGTGGTTTGCAATAATATAATTTTAAAAAAGTTGATCAAAACTTAGAAATAAGATCTGATATTTAAATAATCTTCACTCAAACCCTAAATAATAAGGACATGAAAAAAGCAGTTATGTCTTTGCATTCACCACTTGAAATGCCAAACAAGTTGGTTAACTCTCCTTTATAACTATCAAATTCTTATGAATGGGTTTTACCTTCTATTAAATAGGCCTCGAAGTTGGAATTAAAGTTTTTACCCAAATATTTGAAGTATGTGTACTTGGGAGAGGATGAAACCCTGCCAATGATTATTACAAATGCTTTAACCGAAGTCTAAAAAGAAAAACTATTGAGAATTGTCTAGCCAAAAACAATAAAGAAAGGTGCTTTTGGAAGGCAACCCAAGCGTGGTGTTGCACCATGACCAATAAAGATTTTTTTTGTTTAGTTCATTTTATTGCTTTCTCTATTTTCAATATTGTTTAATTTGAATTTTCTCCACCATATTTTCTCCACAAACAATATTCCATTAGTTGGAAATGCAGAACGCATCATAGGATATATTGCCTTTCAGTTGCCAAATCAGCCCTCAATGATTTAGCTGTACAGCATTGCTCAAAACGGAACACATTCATGGCATTTTTCTTTACTTCCCCATCTCTTTTAGTACAATCATTGAGGACAATGTCCATATTAAGTATGAGGGGATTTAGGGGTTGTTTATGTTGGTGGCATTATACTCTGCTTTGGCAATTTTAATATGCCTATATCTTCATGTTTTAAAATCAACGATTTGGGGGTTGTCTGTTGCAAATGTAATTTTTATATTTGTGGGACTGAAATATTTTTTGTGGTGATGTTATTTCAATGTCTTGATTGTTAATATAATTAACGAATTCTCAATTGAGCTCATTAAAAAATCATAACATGATTGAATGATGATTTTGTTTTTTTCTTTAAGATTGTTTAGTCAAGCTATTTTTTTTAGGACTAAAGTAACTGGATTTAGTAGACACAAACCTGTAAGACTTTGAGCCTTATAACTGACATATCCATATCAGTCTCTATTTTCCTTTCATGTATAATTTGCTACCATTGATTTTGTTCCTCTAAAACTTGCTTTGATTCTAATCAAGACCTTACTTTTACATGCATACATGAACATGATTAATGCATTCTTTGTTATGTACTTTATATAGCCTAACAGCCTACCTTTGGATAAATTTTCCATTTGAGACCCCTTATATAGCCTAGCAACCAAAAATGGAGTTTGGAAATTTTTACGTCATAATTTCCATGAATGAAAGAATATAGCTAGACTGGTCGGATATTGCAAAAAACCAAGTAAAAAACAAAGTCTAAGTTATAACAGAGTTATAACAATAACAGAGTTAGTTTTCAATACAAATTCTAAGGGATTTAATTAACCTTAAGGACCAGATAAAGAAGGAAGGAATTAAATAGCATAAGAACTTCTAATTAGCCTAAGAATCCTGAAGAAATTCAGCAACCAAATGAGATAATAAATAGAGCAGAACACGGTTGAAACAACAACACAACAACATTCTTATCTTCTATGTTTTTATCATTTTTCGAGCAACTATGAACTAATTTCTAATTTTGATTTAACAGGAATACACACTATCTCCATTAGCAAGTTGTGAGAAGTAACACTATCATTATAATTCTTTTAGATTCAAGTATTTATTTTTTCTTATTTAGAATTATGCTATTGATTGTTATTTAAGCTTATTGAATTGTTTTGAGATGGTATGTATGCTTTATAGTTTTTTTCAATCCATAATTATTGTTAGAAACTAGAATAAGAAGCAAAAGAATTAATTTGATAGCTACAACTCTCATCTTGATTTATTAGGGAAGAATAAACTAAGTTAAATTATCAAGCTTTTGAATGTTTACTTAGAATAATTTCACAGACTATACTCTCAAAGCTACTGTCGAGTGAATGAGAATTGCTTTCATTATTAAATTTGTTTGATGGTAATAAATTGATTAGAGAGCTTTGTATAATTAATTTACTCGTAATCTTATCTATTTCCCTTAGCTTTAAGGTATATTAAATTTATTTGCTTGACATAAAAGCATATTTATTTTACTTCGATAACCAACAAATTTATAGGAAAGGATGTGTGGACCATTAAGCTGAGTTAACGATATATTAATTTATTAGTTTTCATGATCATACTATAATTTTTTTTAATAATAGTTAAGTTAGAATTATATTTTGGAGGTTCCGATGACCAACCAAAATTATATCAAAATTTTGGAATTGTTATAGTTGGTATCAGAGCCCTGACTTGGGTTTAAGATTTATTATGAAAAATGATGATGTTGATTTGTTGTAATGGTTCACACAATACATAGTGTGAGGACGGATTCCTCTTCGGTATGGAGGGTTCAAAATATGGATTTTGAAGAGGTTTAGGGGTAGGATCCTCTTGAAAATACTGCTTCTCATGTGCTATCAATATCTATTCAGTTGAGGCAGGTGAAGTTATTTAGACTTCAAGATGATAGCACTTCTAGACAGGTTGGGGTGTCATAACCAAATAGATTAGACCATTAGAGGTAGGCAATCATGCCTCCACCCGTGGCACCCATAAGAGCTTCTTCTCCATCTACTGACCCCACTTTTGTAGCATAGTTAGTGAAGGCAGTAGTTAATGCTATGAATAGTGCACCGACCCCCGTAACCCCAGCAATGCTTATAGATCCAGTGGTCATGATACCTACAGACAATGTGGTTACCCTAGTATGGATTGTGAAGAGTATGATAGAGATGAGATGCGAGCCTTTCTTACGGTAATAGGATGCAAAGTTTGCTAGGAGGTGGATTAAGAAGGTGAAACAGACTTTGATTTAAATAAAGGTGTTATATGATTTATGTATGGATTGTGTCATATAGCTATTATCAAATAGAGCACACTCATGGTGGGAGATTGTAATTGAGGAGGGCTATATAGTCGTGGACGTGGAGTGATTTTAGAGTAGAGTATGAGAATCAATTATATTCTAGATATCACCGCAAAATGAAAGAATATGAGTTTCTGGCTTTGACGCAGGATGACTTGTCGGTGCTTGAATATAAAAGGATGTTTAATAACCTCTTTATGTTTTCCTCATATCATGTTTCTATGGAACAATATATGATTGAGTTATTTTGATATGGGTTACTACAAGATCTAAAATAAAAGCTTATTGCATTGCAGATGATGGGAGATCTGATGGAAGCAACTCATGCTTTAGAGACGTGTATTGGGAAGGGTCAGCAAGGCCAATCTGAGTTTGGTAAAATGAAGGATATTAACTACTTTTCGAGTAAACCTCCTAGACTGTTTCTTTTCAAGAAGGACAATTTAGCTAGTTCAAGAAGAGGGGAGGGGATATAAGTTAAGGAAGATCAATTGTTAGGTCTTTTTAGAGTATATGTGGAGGATCAAATGGGGGTAGTCAAACCTCAGGGGTAGTTTTGCTGGAGGAGCTTCAGAACAAAGAACCGTTACTTATTCTCATAGTGTTAGATATGAGCAGAGGCATCCCAAAAATTGTTCTGCATCACCAAGTTGATGTTATATTTGTAGACAAGAAGGACACAAATGACAAGATTGCTTATATTTAGGCCGTGAATGTTATTACTATGGAGGTCAAAGACATTTCAAGAAGGATTGCCCTCAAATAACTGAGTATGTCCAGGGTCAGAGACAGATAACATAAAGTTATCAACAATCAGTCATTGTGGATAAACCCACTCGACCAGTATAGTCTGTAATCAATGGTAATAGAGGCCGACCTCGAGGATAGGGGGAGAGGACCTATGGTAGAGTGTTTCATATGATCCAAGAGAACGCTAGAGCTGCCACTAACGTAGTTGCATATACTTTACTATTAGAAAAACATTTGTGTATGTTTTGATTGATCCTAGTTCTACACATTCTTTTGTGGCAAGAAAAATTAAAGATAAACTAAATGTGCAATCCATTAGACTAAAAAAGAGATTTTTAATTAGCACACCTTTTAAGGATATTGTATTTGTGAATCATATGTACAAGAGTATTAGGGTACTATTGAAGGACATGATATGGTAGTGAATTTAATGCCTTTAGATTTACATGATTTTGATTTTATCTTAAAGATGGATTGATTGAGTACCTATAAAGCACAAGTGAATTGTTTTACCAAGATAGTGACTCTTCAAGGAATAGATAGAAGAAGAGTAATCTTTAAAAGAGAGAGAAAAGTCCTATTAAATTATGTGATTTCAACAATGAAGACTAGAAAGTTGTTGAGGAAAGGGTGTATGACTTATCTTGCTTATGTAATAGATTCAGAAAAAGATGAGGTAGAGCTGAAAAATCTTCCCATTTTAAAGGAGTTTTCATATGTGTTTCTGGAAGAGTTACTAGGATTGTCCTTGGAAACAGAAGTGAAGGTTTCTATTGATATATTATTTGGTGCCTCTTCTATAGCTCAGTCACCATATAGGACAACTGTAGGAATTACTACAAAAGGTTTATACACCCGAGTAATTCATCACGGGGAGCTCCAGTCTTATTTGTAAAGAAAAAATATGGGATTTTTTTTACTCTACATAAATTATAAGCAGTTAAATAGAGTAACAATGAAGAACAATGATATGCATTATAATTTTAACAAGGAAATGGTTGATTTTAATGTGTATAAGCATTCAAATGGTCCAATGAAAGGAGCTTATATGAAATAACTACAAAGTACCTTAACAACTTAGATTAGCACGGCTGAAGCTTTAATGAGTTTAAAGGCTTGTTAACTGAATGAAAATGGTTTAAATATGTTTGTTTGTTTTCAAATAATACCTGAGTCATGATTTCAGAGTTTTGGAGAGTTTGAGTTTGTTGTCAGCCTGTGGGCCAATTTGAGTCTGAATTTTCACAACCTCATTGCATTGAAAAATAAGCCCATTCTATATGGTTTTCAAGTTTAGAATGTCATCTTTCTAGATAGTCTAATTATGCATGCATTGGAGTTCTGTACGAGAAGTTATGGTTGTTTTAATTTTTGTGTCTGTGTGTTATATTAGTAAAAAAACATATGCTATTTATTATTTGTCTAGTTTTGTGAAAAAAAATCATTTATTTGGGTCTCAATTATGTCATTTTGATATTTTATAGACTTAGAGGGTTGTTCCAAGTATATAATGTTGTTTCAGACCAAATATTACGAACTTTTGGAAATAATATAAAACTTTTCAACTTCTTATTTAGAGAACTCTCTTCCTTGTTCTTCAATTTCCAGAATTGGTTGTAGAATAAATCAAACTTATTACTCTTAATCACAAAGAGTGTGACATCTTTATCTTGATTAGAATTCCTTTGCGATGTCTCTGACTTATCAAAGAATTTCATTCAAACTTTATCCTTTATTTCCATTACAAATCATGTAATTTTCAGCCTAAATACCATTAGAAAAACCATATAACCAAACCCACTTTCCTTTATATCATATCATATCAAATTGCTAGTTTGTTTGGTTTAGGAACCTAATACATATCATCTTGGTATCAGAGTAAAGGTTTCAACTTTGATTTGGGACTTTGTATGTGGTTGATTTGGGATCTGAAATATTAATGATTGTAGACTGAAACAAATTGTTTTCTTTGACTTAGATTTGGATTGGAACGAGTTTTTCCTTGTTGATTTTGGTGACTGCTCGTATTTTTCATTGAATTTATGATCTGAGTTCAAAGACATTGTTGTTCGGATTTATATGTAAATTATAGGGAATTTATATGTTATGGCTGAAGAAAGAGATGAAATTCTGAGAGGAATTAATTTGGAACAAACATAACTTATTGGGTTACAATGATTTCATGAGGAGATTCATGAAGAAATGATGGGAAGTTGTGATCAGATAAATGCCCTCATGCAAATGATACAAAAGAACAATTTGCAACCCTAACAAAAACAATCCTATAGGGCGCACCAAAATTTTGTCATAAAGGTTGAATTAGAGCGGAATAAGGATGACGAGGCTAACGAAAAAGGTAGACTGAAAAGGCAGAATAATCACCCTCTTATTGGAAATTAAACTTAAGGTTCCATCATTTAGAGGTAGTAGCTCACCTGAGGAGTACTTGGAGTGGGTTAAAAAGTTAAGAAGGTGTTTGATTGGTATAAGTATACTAACGAAAAGAAGTGTAAGGTGGTTGCATTGAAGTTTACCGATTATACTTTGTTATGGTGGGATAATTTGAAAATTTAAAGGAAAAAGGGTGATGAAGAGAATATCACCACTTGGACGGCTATGAAAAAGGTGATGAATAAGAGGTGTGTACCCGATTACTACAAATGAGAGTTATACATAAAACTTCAGACAATACGACAAGGTTTTTTGAGTATGAAGGAGTATGTGATGAAGTTTGATCTATTAATGATACGCTGTGAATTGATAGAATCCCAAGAAAAGACCACATATAAGATCTAAATCAATCTAAATTATGTGAAAGAGAAGCACAATCCATCTATAACACAAGCCTAATTATATCGCAATGGTGGACTGTCTAAATAGGGCATATGACAACCTAAAATTAATTAAGTGTTTCCATGATTTTTATTGATTCCTTATCAGTTTAGGAGTTCTTATTATATGTGGAAATATTTATAGTAGTAAAAGAGTTCATATTGGATAAGTTTGACAACTCAATAATTTTTATGTAATGTGGAAATAAAGTTAACAAGGATTTCATGTCCTACAATGAAACTAAGAGGCAATAGTAAGCTTATTTAAAAATGTTTCCTTATCATTCAAAGACATTAAAGGTGGTTCTAAACTTATTTCCTATAATATATAGTTTTATGGTAACAAACATAACATTCAATTTGATCATTGGATTGAGCTAAGACTTCGCTAGAAGATTTCAGAGGTCATGTTTTATATACGGTTAAAATTCTATAGCGACCAAAAATTAGAAAGGCTTTGCAATAATGTCCATAGGCTACTATATACAATTTGCAATAAGTTTGCATATTCTACGATGAGCTACCTGAGATCAGATGATCTCTAGCTTATCTCCAGGAATTGAATTTCCATCCTTTTGATTTTTCCAATAAAGAGTAGTGTTTCTCTATAAAAGTCTTCACAGTGAGATCTTCATATCTTTATTAAATTCTTCATGACTCCATGAAAATCTTCAAAGTGAGGTCTCTATATTATCTCCATTGAATTCTTCATGTCTTTAATCATATCTCCATGAAAATATCCATGTCTTCATTAAAATCTCAATGACTTCATGAGAGATATCCATCGGGATCTCCATTCAAATCTCTTTATCTCTACACAACATCTCCTTACACAATAATTTCATGATCACAAAGTAACCATTTTTTAGATAAAAATGTTCCCTACTAGAACTTAATATATTCTCATCATCTTGCAAGAAAAACTCTCATGTTAACAAAAACCACAAAGATAGTATTTTTCAAGCAAACAAAGGTAATGTTTATACAATAATTACTTTCTCCTCCTATATTTGTTCGTAATATCTTTCAAACATGATTGTTGATACCAGGGGGGTAAATGATAACACTCAATTTTTTTAAAAACAACAAATATTTTTGCTGTCATTTAGGCATTCAAAACGACTATAATTCCAGCCTAAAACTCTAGTTTGGATGGTTGGAATTCTCAAAATAACACCTAATATTGACAAGGTCCAATCATACATCAATGCACCTTTTTATGCTCTTTTAGGGCTTCAAAGAGTTGTACACAAACTTTTCATGCACATATGTTTTTTCTACGCACACAGGAGTGTTTTTATGCAGAGTATGCACCATTTTCTATGCTAATGGCACTGCTCATCACCAATATTTTCACCATTTATGCCCTTTATATAAAAAATAATGATTTTATATTAAAATTAAAACCCAAAATTAAATTAATTATATAATTAATTTTCTTAATTAGATTAGGATTGAATTAAAATGTTTAATTCAAAATTTTCAAGTTTTGTCATATCCTAATAGGATTCAGATTTAATTAAAATGTTTAATTAAATAAAGAGTTTTTAAATCAAAACTTTATTTGATTAATCTTAACATGGTTTAAGGTATTAATAAGAATTTTAATGTGATTAATTTTCTTATTAGATTTTAAAAATTATTTTTCAAAGAAAATCTATATTAAATAAAATTTATTATATTTGAGAAATTATCAAATTGAATTTGATTTAATATTTCTAAATGTTAGAAATATTATTTTTAAAAATTCATATAAAGCCAATAATTAGAATTGAAACATCTAATAATTTTATTATTCATATTAATATGTTATTATGCATGATGGATGGTTATTGACATTAAAGACCAATGTATTTGTGCTTTTATTTGATAGTTGAATGGTTGTAATTTTATTAAATAGGGCATCTGTGTTCTGCTTTATCTCTATTTTTTTTCTGGGTTGTAATTTTTTTCTCATTTAATTCCCCTCGAATATAACTCGAGATTTTTAAATTAATTATATAAATGTTATGTAATTTACAAATATAGAAATTTAGATAGAAAATTATTATGTAATCCAAGTTGAAGAAAGAAATGGCAATGAAGGCTATAACTAAAGTGCTTGCGATGGACTTATGAAGACTTGCTACAACTACCTAGGATTTGACCATCTAATTCCCTTCAATGGATCAAGAGTATTGACTTAGATATGCCCCTAATTATCTAATTAGAATGGTATGCTAGTGGTGTATGTTTATGTGTGTGTGTGTGTGTGTATATGTTTTGACTGAGACCTATTTAATTATTAAATCTCTCATTAAAATATTAAGTACATATTGAGAACATGAAAAATTGCCTTCCAATTTTATATGTATAAAACAAAAGTTTTATTTATGGATAACTTATTGAGTTACTTAATGTTATTGTTAATCAAATATGTTTAATTTTATAAAATTGAGTTCTACTTAATTAACCTATATGATTTGTATGAGTCATTCATGATCATATGAGGTTAGAGACATGGGTTAGGCGAAACATATAAGATATATTTAGACAAAGAGTTGTCACTTAACTGATCTAGAAGTAACATAAAGATGTGATTGATAAATTAGGTTATCTATCTAATTTAATTTATTTTGATTTATTTAGTTAGTCAATGTTGGATAAATTAAATGGAATCCTAATCCATTAGAAAAATCTAAGTGAGATTTCCCAACTTAATAGGGAAAACTAGGGGTGATCATTTTTTGTTCAGTTTTTATCAAAAAAAGTAACCAAACCGAATTTTTTTTTGAAAAAAAACCAAAACCGAACCGAAACCGGGTCAAATCGACCGGTTTCGGTTTGGTTCGGTTTTTAGGGAAAAAACCGGTTCAAACCAGTTTGGCTCGGTTTTGACGGTTTTGGCTCGGTTTTTTCGGTTTGGCTCGGTTTTTCCAATTTGGCTCGGGTTTTTTTCCGGTTTTTTATCGGTTTCGGTTCGGTTCGATTTGGTTTGGTTTTTTTGGTTTTTTGCTTATAAAACCAAAACCGAACCGAACCGGCCGGTTTTTTTCAAAAATATAATCGGTTTAATCGGTTTTTTTCGGTTTGGTTTTTTCGGTTATTTTTTTTCTGGTTTAATCGGTTTTCTGGTTTTTTTGCTCACCCTTAGGGTAAACTATTAATTTGCAAGAAAATAATGAGAGATCAAATTATGATTAAAGACATGATCTAAATTTGAAATTTAAATATGTATGCATGAAACTAACACTCGCTATCTTTACATTAATATGTTGATAGATAAAATGAGTAGTAACATATCCATATAAAACATACTTGATGCTAACAAATTGATTGAACCAAATTTCCTGGATTGACACTAAAATGTGAGAATTGTTCTCAAGCAAGAAAAGAGGTTGTATGTTCTTGAAAATTCAATTCCAAATGCCTCTACTGAGAATGCTGAAGAAAAAGTTAGAAATGAACATCAACGTCATGTTGATGACAATGAACAAAATACATGTGTGATGTCTAATTATTTCTTTAATTAATATTAAATTTATTTCTTTAAATTAATATTCTTTAATTAATATTTAATTAATAATTAAATATTAATTAAAAAAGGAAAAGAGAGTATTAGAATAATAAATAAGAGCAGAAATTCTCTTATCTCGTCGGAAGGATATCATCACATAATTATCTATGACTGTTCATGTCTCTAGCAGGACCACTTGATTAAATGTGGAGGGAAGTGGGATAAATGGCCGTTACTACTGGAAGGATTCCTCTTTGGATAATAGGAATCAGAATCGGTATTCCTGTGATTGGTTTAATAGGTATTTTCTTTTATGGTTCCTATTCCGGCTTGGGTTCATCCCTGTTAGCCAATATATCATTTGAACTTCAAAGGCAATATAGGAATATGGATGTCCATACTATGATTATGCATTTTAAAGAAATATTTGATGAGGCTAGTTAGATTGAGAGGTACGAGACCTCTAATAAATTGTCTCACTACAAGATGATATAAGGTTCTTCAGTGAACACCCATATTTTAAAAATGATTGACTTAATTGAGAAATTGGCTAATTGAGTTTTGTCATGGATCATGAGTTAAATATTGACTTGATATTGTAGTCATTACCTCAAAGTTTTTTGCAATTCATTATGAACTATCACATGAAAAAGTTGGATAGTACATTGTCCTAATTGATTAATTTGATTAAGACTACAGAAGGGGCCTTTAAGAAGAAAAAAAGCTAAGTTCTTCTAGTCTAGTCTTCTAGAATGTCTTCTAGAAACTTTTTGAATTTTTTTAGCTTCAAATTATTTTTTTAGAATTTTAAATCGTTTTAATTTGCTGATGTTAAAAATAAAATTTAAAAAATAAAATGATATTTATTTTGATGTATTTCCAAGTAAAAAACATTTTAAAAAAATAACATTTGCCACACTTTTAAACAATCACTTGACATGTAGGCGTCGTTTGGAATTGCGTTCCAAACTATGTTTCTTGAAAATTTAATTTTTTTCTTATTTTTTTTTAATATTTTTGGAGTTTTGATATGTTGATGTTACAATTTTTTAAAAAAATAATAACAAATTTATTTTAATATATTTTTAAATAAAAAAGCCATAAAGGATTTCATTTGTTCTCTTCAAATCCAACCAATTGTAGTGGTGAAAAAACATCATCAGCAAATGGCTTTTTAGGGTCTATTTGAGAGTGTGATTGCGGTTATTTTTTAAAGTGTTTTTTATTTCAAAATATATCAAAATGATTTTTTTATTTTTTAAAAATTAATTTTGAGATCAATATATCAAAACGATTTAAAACATAAAATATAACTAATTTTTTTTAAAACTTTAATTTTTTTAAAAACACATATTAATCCGTATTTCCAAACGCTGTTTTAATGGGCTAATATGTCCACCTCCTCCACATTAATATCACTTTGGATTTCGGTTATCGCTCTGGATGATCCAGCCCATGCACAATCGCACGGACAAAAGAAATAAACGGGAAAGCGTGGCGCTATAACGATCATCCAACAACGCGGCGGCGGCATCACAGGATTTATTTAATTTCTTGTTCAAACAAATAAAATCCCTGTGAGTTGGAAATTTTGCAAAGGTTCCAGCGCCAGCCATGGCTTCTTTCATGGGTCTCTTTCCCTACAACATGGCTGGACCCCTTAACTTCTATCATCACAACAACTACAAATACCAAATTGGCAATCACAGAAACAGTGCACTGTTCTCTTGTATTGATCATAATTTAACACAACACATGCTAAGCTGCAAGAGGCAAAGTTGTTCCACTTCCACCATCACATGCTCTGCTGCCAACAAACCCTCTCCGTCTACTGAAGTCAGGTGGGTTCTCCTTTTCTCAATTTTTTTGTTGTACTTTGTATCTTGAATTGAAAAAATTAGACCATGAATTGAAATAGTTTAAGGGTGAAAGCTGACAAATATTGATTGGTTGATCTGCATAGGAAGGCAGACAGCTGAATGTATTGCAATGTGCTTGACTTTTACGCTTTTGTCCATGGAATTAAGTTTGTTAAAGAATATTCTCAGTTCCTCTCTGACTTTTTTTTTTCCCATTCAATGCTTCAGCTGTGAGAGTCTTTTTTTACAATTGAGGGTTCCTTGTAATCACTCTGTCATTTGTTCTTCAGCTCTACAGCCAAGATAAGGAGTGAAGTTCTATCTCCATTTCGGACTGTCCGGATGTTTTTCTACCTAGCTTTTCTTGCAAGTGGTGCTTTGGGAGGATTAATAGCAACCACACGACTGATTGCTGCTCTAGCAAATCCATCAAGAGCAGCTGAAGTACCTGAGATACTGAAAGGTCTGGGCATAGACATTGGAGCAGCAGCTATCTTCGCATTCCTATATTACAGGGAGAACAAAGCTAAAAATGTACAACTGGCTAGGCTGTCAAGAGAGGAGAACCTTTCAAATCTTAAGCTCCGTGTGGATGAAAAGAAGATCATTTCTGTGAGCTCTTTGAGGGGTGTTGCTCGTCTTGTAATCTGTGCTGGCCCTGCACCTTTCATTTTAGAATCTTTTAAACTTAGTGAGCCTTTCACTCAGAGCCTTTTGGATAGAGGGGTGCTTGTGGTTCCATTTGCTTCAAATGGGAATTTACCTAGTTTTGAGTTTGACGAGGGTGAGGAGATGAAGGAGCTTACCACCAAGAGGAAGAGACTCTGGCAGTTGGCTCCTATCTATGTTTCTGAATGGTCCAAGTAAGAAATCGTGTCAGAAAAATGTTTCTTTGTTTCTTCTCGAATTTTGTGCTCACTCCTTCTCATTCCACATATAAAAAAATTACAGCTGGTTAGATGAACAGAAGAAGCTGGCTGGCGTCTCCCCTGAATCTCCTGTGTATGTATTCTTCCATTTACTTGCCTTTTTCTAGTGCAGGAAAATGCAAGGATTAATTCTGTAATTTTACATTTCACCATTTCACATGGTTGTGAGAATATGAACCATGCTTTAAGAATATCAAGATGTGGCATCAATTACACCTTAACAAATCCTAATTGTATAAGCTCATCATATTGGGTTTAGGATTGTGGCAAAACAAAAGTTGTGCGATATTAGGATTGGGCGTACTTGGGATTAGAGTTGAGAGTGCATTATGTTCTACAGGTATTTGTCTCTGCGCATGGATGGCCGTGTCCGTGGAAGTGGTGTTGGCTATCCCCCTTGGAATGCTTTTGTCGCCCAACTACCACCAGCAAAGGGAATGTGGTCAGGTCTTCTTGATGGCATGGATGGAAGAGTTCTTTAGATAGTTTTATTTTTCCAGCCACTGCAGGTTAGTTTCTTCTTTGATTGTATAGTTCCTCCAGTCGTTGCTAAAGTAATCTTACTTCCTTTGTTTTGAATTTAAGAACTTACATTTTATTTTTTATTATTATATAATTCATCCTTTTTTCATAACCTTGACCCTCCTTCGGGTCATTGCAAAATTTTATCATTTGTACTGCCTAGAAGCAATATTTATATTCAATCCTTCACAATTAATATTAATTGTTCTCCTCCCTCTCTATGTCCAAACAAATTTGGCCTAACCTTTTTTCCCTTCTCTTTTATTTAAATCAAATCGATGCTATTGACCCATTTATCTTCTCAAAATTTTTGAATTATGAAGTTCATCGCTATGACTTCCTGTGCATTTCTTTGTAGTAACACGAGAGTAATTGATTGTCGTTCTTTTGAAAGAAAAGAAAACAAACTTTAGGAACTGGAGATGAATATAATTACCTTAGTCTAGAAAACGCAATGGTTAGCTTAGGTTATGTGCTGGGAAATCATAGTATAGACTTTTTGCTAATCAATATTTAATTTTTTTTTTGGTATGTGTCAGTAAATCCCCTGTCACAGCTCACCACTATAACTAATTTGTTCTTTGATCCCGCTAGATGTTATAATTGCAGGTCTTTGATTCGATTGCATAGAATATTATTTCTAAAATATTCCTCATTAATGTTTTTTTAAATACTAAATATTTATTAGAGCTATGAATACTAATACATATTATATTCTTTTCTTTATGAAGGACAGTAACTGTTTTTATAAGTTAGAATATAAGGAATACCTAGAACTAATATGTAGATGCTTATCATAAAACATGTACATTAAACTGAACTGCATGAGAATTTTATATGGAGAGATCACCTATGTCTATCAAAAGACTCACGTGATGGTTGCATAAGTGATTCTTAGACTTGAGATCACCAAATCATCTTATATAGAAAATATTATGCTTTGATCCTTGTACATGTTATCCTAATCGAGGTAATGAAAAGGCAGACATTGGGTATAACATGAACTATATGAAGGTACTTGAGTGATCAAGAGATGGTTCTTCACCTTAGATGAATTAAGAAAAATATTCTATCTGTTCTCAAATAGTATTGACCGAGAAATCCTTGGTTAAGGTGAAATAAGATTTGAAAAGGGTTTCAAATCTTATTGAAATGATTAATGACTATCATGTACACTACAAACATGATTTAACATGACAGACATACTTTATGCTTTAATATTAAATCAGAACATTATTGATGAAAGGATATTAATTATTACTGAGAAACCGATCACTGAAAGGCTAAGTCAAACGATTGTGTAAATAATTAAATTTTCAAGTAATAAATTCTTAAACAACTCTAGATTTATCTAACGGGATCATAGAGACCTCCAAATAATTTTGTTTTATTATTTTCACGTGTATGATATTCTGAAACCCAACATTACTCTATTTTGGAAAGTAAGGATAAAAGTTATGTCTTCATTGTGGTCGGTCAGAAACTCGTTACAAATTGCAGCCATTGGGGCAATATAAGGGTTAATAGTTTTTGGTTTTTTGAATTTAATTTTAGCAATAGTAATAGAAATATAATAGGGAACAAGAGAGAATCACCGAGGTGGAGTATGATACACATTCATGACACTTATAAAGCTTTAAGCTATAGAGTTGGATAAAGAAAACCAAAATTACAATTCAAAGACATCACACTCATTTTACTTCGATTTCATCCAAGGTATAGTTGTTTGTAGATACATTTTCATAATTAACCTTATTGAAGAAAAACGACCCTAGGTAGCGGGTCTTAAGGTCCTGTCCAGTACAAATCCACTGTAAATAACCAGGATAAGAATTTTTAAAGGAAAAAAAAGGCTAGGAATGAGAGAGATTGTCTTACCTAATGAACAGCTACTACGAATCCAACACCATTGAACCAGTAGGATTCCTTCCTCAGAATCTTCACCTGTAGCATGCTAGGATAAAAAATGTCACTACTATTTTTACTTATTACTAACTGTTTGCTTGTCACATACATGTATGAATTTAAGTAGTGAGAAGTGAATTCAAATCCCTCTTTTAGAGGAAAAAAATTATTGTTTTCTACATTTGAACCATGCTTAATCGGTTTCAGTGGAGGTAGTCCTTAAGACTAAACTTATTCCAACAATTTACAATTTGAAATACTTGGTTAGGAAAATTCCTCTATACTGGTACTAACATTATAAATTTGATATTTTTCAAACGAATAAAATGAAGTTAAACACATGTTAATGAATTTGTTGTTGCGATGTCGTGATCGCACAAATTAATTATCTTAAATAAACAAGATAATGTAGAGCAAGCAAGGGTTCGATCCTACGAGAAAGTTTTAGTTCAGATTTTTATGCTATACGATATGCAATTAGGGGGAACTGAGGTTATCTAGGCTATAACAGAATTAAACAATCAAGCTAAATTAAATAAATTAAAAAACTATCAAGAGAACAAACCTTGGTTTTAAGTAAACATCCACTTACGGAATCAGAACCAATCATTAAAACAAAACATTAATTTATATTCTGAATCCTTATCTTTTCTTAACATTGGTTAGTTAACTAATCCGCCGTATAACTAACCCCAACCATTAAACAATCACAGTGTCCGCACTAGTAATTCAAATTTAATGGCAGCCTTAAGAACTAGATAAGTTGATTAATCTAGACAACATAACTGTCCACAGTTAATGTTTGATTTGATCGAATATTTTTTCTAAGATTAATAACGTAGATCCGCTACGATTATTAAACTTAATTACTTCACAAGTTTATATATCACAACTCCAGTTTAGATAACAAACTTAGCAATAAATTGTTCATAATAATAACTTAGAGTCTGCTCTAGTAATTAAAATAAACAATCATAAGAAATAAGCATAGAAAAAAAAACATATTCATTCATCATATAAACTGAAAAGAAAAGGTAAAATAAATCTCACAGTTCTTGAAATCCGAAGGTTTCCGTGTCATTGCAATCAAGAAAAAGAGTTTAGCATTGCATGTCTATTGAACAACTAATCAAAAATAAAGAAGAATGCATGATTTTGGGTTTTTTTAGAGGAAGGTGTGTTTTTCTCTCTTGGCTGGCCGCCTTTCTCTTTCTTTCTCCTTTTCTTTTTATTTGATAAGAAATCCTAATCCCTCTTGCCTACAAAATAGTCCTTACCTAAGTAGATAATTTACATTTAAGTAGTTCAATAACTATTTTTCTAAAAAAAGAGAAATAGCCTTGCATAAAATCCATAAAATTTGACTTGGACTTAGAAGAGTTAAATTGCCGAAATAAAGACTTGGATGTCGGTTTGGAAGCTTTGGGAAGTAATTTGGACTTGTTTATTCACAAAACATGTCTGGCGATGAATTCATATGGTATCTTAGAAAAATTATATCTCTCGCATATGAGCTCTTTTTCTGCTGAAATTTGGTTGGATGATAGGTCTTCGAGTCAGGAATCCAACAAATTGAGTTTGCATCAAATAGACTTCTCTAGCTCAAGATATTCAAGTTGGAATGACTAAAGGTCAACACTGTCTTTGAAGGCTGCGATCTCCATCCTCTTTCTTTTTTTATTTTTCTTGCCATACATGTACAAAAAGGTATGAATGTCAGCTTTCTAATTCGACTGGAATCATTTCGTTTCGCCTCTAGAGCTCAAACTCTACACAAAACATCGATCGGAGATCAAATTTGCTAATTATCTCTAATTTACTTCATTTCAAATCTTACATCCAAAAATGCCTTCAAAACATAAAATAAAGAATATCAAGGCATTTTATATAAAAAACATAGGCAAAATACTAGGTAAATGTGGGTAAAACTATCAAATAATATGGTTGCATCACTTGTAACTCAACTGACACTAGTGTAGTGTTTTTCAAGATAACTTATTTTTTCTAACTGATGAGTTCCAAAATTCAAGATGCTTATAAATAAGATTGATGTGTTGAATAATTAATTGATCTTTTAGTTTAATCAATCTAATTTATTTTTTCTAGTCAAGGTGTCTGCTGGCTTGCTATGGAAAGCCTAAAGGGTTGGTGATTAGTAGTAGGTGATAACTGATAACTGTGGTAGTAGCAAGTGATATTTAGTAAGTGAGGGTGACCGATAGCTGTGGTAGTAGCAAGTAGTGCCTGATAAGTCAGGTGACCGGTAACTGTGGTAGTAGCAAGTGGTGCCTTGTAAGTCAAGTGACCGATAACTGATACCTATAAAAGGTCCCTTTTGATAAACATGGGGACTCTCCAATGGTAAAGTCAGAAATTTTATAGAGAGAGAATATATTGATATTTTAGAGAGATAAACTTTAAAAATATATATGTTGAAAATTTTAAGAATGAAGAGATTGTGAACATTTGACTTCAAGGATTTATAATGAATTTATTGTTAGTTTAATATGACACGTAGTCAATCGGTTGGTTATACATGTCATTATTATATTCATGTAAAGACATATTTATTATCAATAAATGCTTAATTTATCTTTAACATTCATATAAAATTAGATTAATGAATCTAGAATAAAGATAAAGTCAATGAGACAAAAATTCTTTGCAAATAAAATTATAAAATTGTTATAATTATGAGATTCTAATTGTATCAAAGCATTGTTCCTAATCGATGCTCTCCTAAATACTGGATATTCATTAGAGCTGTAGAGATTGTTACATATTATGTTCTTTTCTTTATGAAAGGAAACAATTGTTCTCATAAGTTAAGGTATAAGAGATACCTAAAACTAATATGTAAATGTTTGTCATAAGACATGTATACTAAATTGACCCGTATGCGGATTCCATATGGAGAGATCATCTATGTCTATTGAAAGGCTCACGTGATGGTTGTGTAAATGATTTTTAGACTTGAAATCATTATGTCATCTTATATAGAGAATGTTATGCTTTGATTTTGTACTTGTTATCTTAATCAAGGTAACAAAAGGACAAATATTGGGTGTATAATGAACTATATACAAAGATATTTGAGTGAACAAAAGATGATTTATCACCCTACAGGAATTAGAGAAAATGTTTAATATGTTCTCAAATAGTATTAACCGATAAATCCTTGGTTAATGTGGAATAAGATTTGAAAAGGGTTTCAAATCTTATTCAAATGATCAATGATTATTGACTATTATATAGATAGCAAATATGATTTAACACGACATACATACTTAATATTTTAATGTTAAATCGAGAAAATTATTGATGAAAGAATATTAATTACACATAGAAACTGATTAATGAAATGTCAAGTCAAACCATTAATGATTTTTTTTAATATTTGGGGGATCATGACACGTTCCTAAACGATGCATTTGATTTTAAAATATAAATTAATAAATTGATAATAAATTAAATTGTTTAATTTATTTATTTCTATTTAATTAGAATTAGAATTTATATTTATGCCAACATATTAGAAACCTAATGGGTCACACACATTAAGAACCATTAGTCGGAAATTTAATTGGGATGATTTAATTAAGTATGACTTAATTAAAATATATTTTAGAAATTAAGGACTAGATTATAACTAATACAAAGATTATATTTCTAGACTTCAAAAAATCAAAGACTTGATTGAGTTAATTTTTAAAATTATCTTGAATTAATATATGAATATTCTTTTGAGGGCAAATTGATATTTTACCGATTTATAGGGTTTTTTAGATTTCACTATAGATAATAAGTTACGCCTCTTACTTTTTAAGGAGTAGTTGTTTGTTAGAAAAACTACGTAAGTCACAAAATAGAGATTTAACACTTTAGGTGTTACCCGCTTTAGGGCTCCACATAAAAAAATAAATAAAAAAGGGCAAAGAGAGAATACAAAAAAATCAAAAAAAGATGGAAGAAAAAAAAATCTGTTAGTTAAGAAGAATATACTTGAACTCCCAAGAAATTGCCAAAGATCGGTTGAGGCGAGTCAAAATATATAAAATTAAAAAATTTAACCTTGTTGACTAGCAGAATAAGACAGTGTATATGACGAAAAGGCTATAAAAGAAAGCGCAATTGCTAACAATCTGGCTAACAATTTCATTGAAGACTATGAGCCATTGGATATTGATTTTCCCGATGAAAACATATTGTTAATCAAGGAAGAAGAAAAAAAGGCAGATTAGTGGACTATGTATTTTGATGAAGCGGTAAATATATATGAAAATGGAGCTGGTACAATGATAATCTCTCCTAATAAGAAGCAGTACCTGGTTTCAGTTAAACTACAGTTTGAATGCACTAACAATACAACTGAGTATGAGGCTTGTGACACGATCAAAGAGTTGATGTTTTATCTCAAGTGGAGTGTCTAAGTAATAAATAACCCGGCAAGACCAGGGTCGAACCACAGGGAGATGAACTATATAAAATTATAAACAATAAATGAAAAGGAGTTGAAGAGAACTTTTGAGATGTGATATTGATGTAAGGATTAAATAAGGATAAAATAATTATTAAGGTTAGAGAATCCACTAATGGTATTTCAAACAAATATAGTATAAACTCTTTTTATTACTTGATTGGAAACCACACAAAAAGGGGTTTCCAATCGGATTATAAATTGTTAACATGATTACATTAATTATCTTATTCGAGTAATACCTATACTTGTAAATATTATCAGGTATTTATGTTGATAACTTATGTTAACAACAAATCAAGTTCCTTTCATAGCACAAGGCCGGTTATACCATATAGGCCGGGCTATGAAAGTACTAAGTATTTGTTGTACCAATGGTTATTCAACACAAATCTAGATTAACCATTTAACAGACAAGGTATTAAGAGTGAGTAAGATAATAAATACAAAATATGTTAGTATCAAACATTAAAGTCCATGTTGAGTTTATACTATACTTATTTTTACACCATTAGTGTAACTTTTTCACCTTGATATAATAAACTTAATTTGAACATTATGAATAAGAAAAACATAGATAAACAAGATAAGAACATAATTATATAAGTATAGTAAAGGAAATGAAAAGCATAAATAAGAGATTAAGAAAAATATAACATGGAATAAAACTTGAACATTACAAAATACAAAGAAAGAGAGCAAGAGCAAGATCTTGATTTGAAAACCAAGATGCCTAAATGCATGCCAAATGCCTCCTTTTATAGGCTAAAATTCGGAACTATTGATTTGATGACTAATTGTTGAGTGGGTGACCATATTTTGACTTGGTAGCAATCTTTATCTTCTTGTCTAAACAAAACGTCATTACTAACATCAAAATTTGAACAGATAGTCTCATGAAAGTTCTGAAAAATTGTCTAAGCTTTCCAACAAAACAAGAATCGACGCATTTGGACTTCTAGAACTTGAGATATGGGCTGAACACTAAACAGTGTCTGGGCTACAGGATAGATTCTGACTTTTCCATTGTTGCTACCATTTGAACTCGAAAATAACACTTTTAAATCTTGGACTTTTCATGAAAGTTTTAGGCCTATGTCTTAGCTTTTCATAGATATAAACCAGACCTAAATCCAAGCTCTATTGCTCTAGTTATGATCCAATAACCGAATGATGTTCCAGTTTGGACTGAACCAACATCTCTTTTCTAAGCTTAGCCCTCTCTTTGTCTTCTCAATTTTAGTAGTTATACTCATCAATCAATCATTTGATTTATATGATAGACCTGCATTTAAGATGAACATTTACCATAAATTAAAGGTATCTTATATTATTAGACATGTTATTATAAAACATGCTCTAGTTAAGGAGTTATTGATACTTCAAGTGCAAAATGATGATATAAAACCTTGATAAAAATACACTTTTAAGTACTAATCAACTTGTATCCCCGGGTTTAGAGGCTATATTAGAGCTTAAAAAAAATAGATAGATGCATACGGTGATTCAATATTGATTATTTGTCAAGTGAAAGAGGAATGACAAACCAAGAAAGAAAAGCTAAGACCCTACTAAGAATATCTATCCAAACTAGCAGAAGTGTTCGAATAGATAAAGTTCACCAATCTAGGAAGAAAAGGGAACCATTTTGCCGATGCTTTGGCCACACTGATTATCATGACTAAAATTGATTTTGGACATAAAGTACAATTAGTGCACATTGATATTAGAAATTTCTCAACTCATTGTTGCTCAGTTGAAGGAGAGATAGATGGGAACCCTTGGTAGTGTGATATTAAAATTTTTATATAAAACTAGGAATATCTTGTGGGAGCTTCCAAAGCAAATAGGAAAACCTTGAGAAGATTGACAATGGATTTCTATTTAGAAGGAAATTTTTGTGCAAAAGATCATTTGACGGAACCTTGCTAAGGTGTTTAAATGAGGCTGACGCTAGAAATGCATTACATGAAGTCCATGAAAGGACATGCTCCACTTATACTAGTGGGCAGATGATGACAAGAAAAATACAAAGGGCTGATTATTTTTAATGACGTTAAAAAAAGATTGTATCAACTATGTCAATAAATATCATAAGTATCAGGTGTATAATGATAAGATCAAAGCACCCCCCGCTCCGCTCCTTTATTTAATCTAACATCTCCATGGTCATTTGCGATGTGGGGAATTGATCTGATTTGGCCTATTAACCCAAAAGCCAACAATGAGCAGAGGTTCATCCTCGTGGCTATCGACTACTTCACAAAATGGGTAAAAGCTAATTCATATGCTTATGTAACACAAAAGGTGGTGAAAAGGTTTATAGAAAAAGACTTGATTTGCCGATATAGTCCGCTGAAAAAAATAATGATCGATAATGCACATAACTTCAATGGCAAGATGATAGTGGATTTCTGTACCAAATGAAAAATCAAGCATTCCAATACCATACATGCTAAAGATGAATGACGTTGAAGAAGATGCCAACAAGAATTTCAAGAAAATTATTTAGAAAATGGTAATCACTTACAAAGATTAGCATGAGATGTTGCCAATTGCCCGTCACGCATATCGCATTGTAATTAGAACTTCAACGGGAGCTACCCCGTATTCTTTAGCATATGTAATGAAGGTTATGATGTCTTTGAAAGTGGAGATCCTCTCGTTAAGAGTATTGATAGATTCTGAGCTAGAATAGGTGGAATGGGCCAAAGTCAGATATGAACAGCTAAATCTGATCAGTGAGAAAATAGTAGCTGTGATTTGTCATCACCAACTTTACCAGAAAAAAATGACTAAGGCATATGACAAGAAAGTTCGACCTCAAGTGTTCTAGAAATGAGATCTTGTGCTGAAGAAAATATTGCCCTTACCAAGAGAAGACTAGAGTGAATGAGCACCAAAATACGAGGGTCCTTATATAGTAAAACATGCTTTTTCAGGAGGAGCTCTAAGATTGTTTAGAATGGATGGAGAAGATCTAGTTAGACTTGTGAATTTTGATTTTGTAAAAAGATATTATGCTTAATGTATCCAATTTTCTTCCCAAGTCAATAAAGTAAAGTTTGGCCATGAATTTTTAGTGTAAAAAATCTATCTTTATAAATTGCATGATCTCATAGCATTTGGAATCCCTTTCCTAAATAAAAATCTTGAAAATAAATAGTTTTGTGCATGATTTGATTGCAAGGAATGAATCAAAATATGTTCAAGATAAGTTTTTAAGAAATTCTCGATTAAAAGGTGACCAAACAAAACAAACCAAAACCCATTATGAGATACAACGTTGTCTATGAATAGTATTTTGAATTGCATGGATGAATGGTTTGTAGTCACTCAACAATCACCCAAAAATTCTTTTAGAAAAAAAGACAATTTATCAATATTGACAATGTGTGTTTGAAATGAGGAAAGGTAATCTTTGCTATGCCTTTATTTTCTAAAAAATATACATCCCTTGTGGTTCCTATTTGAGCCTAAGTAAGTTTTTTTTTAAAAAAACCCTCACTAAGATCACATCCTATATTGGAGGCAAAAGAAAATGTGAGCAAAATACCGGAATGCACACATGGATTTATTGAAGTCTGAATGTAACACTTGTGTGAAATTGTTGTAAAATTTCATGTTTTAACATTCTCTAGTTGATTGGGGTATTAGAAATTGGTATCAGACCCAGTTAGACTTCTAGGAATGATGTGAATGATGTGATGATAAAATGTAATACAATTAAGATGATGATTGTGTGAAATATTGAAGGAAAGCAAAATGTTTATTTCAGGATGGTATGTTGATGCCGAGGGACGATGATTGGGCCATCTTCAAGACAAGAACTGATAGATTTTAATGATGGAGTGAGGGATCATAGGGCTAACCTATTGGATGACAATGCATCCCATTCATCGAAGAGTCAGCCCATATGGCACATAGGAAACCATCTATTTTGAAGGGTGCTCCTCCATCCTCTACATCAGATAAGTACAAGTTATCTTTGGATAACTGTTAGAAAAAATATTTTATGAAACATGAATAGTAGTATGTGAATAACATAACAAATTAGGAAACTTGAAGATAATGTTTGTCAAATGTTCTTATCCTTGTTGTAACCCAATTTTGGTAAGCTAGCTTTTAATTTAATTTTACGGGGTTTAACATGTAAAATTAAAAGACCAGAGATTTATTTTGATAAAAAGTGTGATATGTCAGCTTGTGCAAAAACTAGGGACTACAATGTATTTTTTTCCCATTATATCCTTATCCTTAAGATAATGGTAACTATCCGCTTTTGAATTTGATTCTTAATCAAATTTAAATTTTAAAGAAGAGAATAATATTAATTGAGACTTTGTTTCTCGCGTGATGAGACTTTTGCACTATAAATATATATAGATCTCAGTGTATGGATAAAAAGAGGGAAGACCATCGCAATAAAACCAAAAAGGCACAGAACAAACCCTATTTTGGCAAAAGTGTCGCCGGTTTCCCCCAGGCGTAGATATTGCTTTTCCTCTCATTCACCCAGAAGGACCAACACAATCAACATTGAGAGGGCATTGATCAAAGACACGGCCAAAAAAATGGCTGCTTATTCAACCCAACACCATTACAGTTCATAAGCCATCATCAAGAGCCGCAACTTCCTCTTCCCCATGACCAGTTCCTCCATGACTCAACCAACACTGATCCACCTCTCCTTTCTTCATAACAAGACTCCAAACTTAGCAACAAGATTTAGTCCATAAACCATTGTCAAGGCTGCCCAGTCACTCACCATGAGCACTGCCATAACACTATTCCTCAACCATAACAGGGTTTGATTCTTCACCAAAGAACGGAGCTCTCCTCCTCAACTAACATTAGCCTCCAAACCGGAAACAACAACAACCCGCATTACAGGTAATAGCACATCCATATGATAGAAAAACAGAAGTCACATAGACGCAAACAGGAGAGAGTGCCAGGATGAACTAAAACAAGGGGACATAAAGAAAGACTAGGGAAGACGAAGAAAAACAAAAATAGAAGGGGAAATACCAGCAGTCGGGCAAACCTCCATCACCATCATCTTCGTCTTCCAATAATAACATAAGCAACAACACATGAAAGAAAGACTAAGGAAGACGAAGAAAAACAAATTCAAAGAGGGAAATAACAGCAGTCGGCCACCCTCCACCATCATCGTCTTCGTCTTCCAAATAGCACAAGTAACAACACAGGTAAGCTTCCCCAGTTTAATTCTTTGCTAAGCATTGCATTACCGCAATTACCTTCGCACTATGCAGCATGTATAGTGAATTGTTCACGCATGCATACTCCTTTGCCCAGCCGGGTCACTGGCTTGGGCTAGTGACCAGGCTGGGCTAGCTGCCCAAAAATAAATAAATAAATAAATAATGAATAAATAAAAATAAAAAATAGTTTCCTTTTCTTAGAAAATTCAATTTTTGCAGATTTATTCATTGGAGACAGAGTTAGGAATATCATACTTTTCGGGTTACACAATATTTACCAACGCTAGAGTTGGAAATATTCGTAGGTGAGTATTCACTGATGCTGAAATCGGGAATATTATAGGATGATCATAAAAATGGAACACAAACAAACCTTTACCAATTTAAGAAAAAACCAACAATGCAGCTTGCCTCAGGTAGGACGTTTAATGGGTGATAGTATCTGCCCTTTCGCGTAACCAGTCCCGTATTATAGAATCTCTATTGACCAGTTAGGGTTTCTAGTAACCATAATACTAAGTGGTGACTCCTTAAACAAGACCTTTTCCATCAAAGAACAAGATGCCAGATATATGTTCTTTTTCTATGAAAGATTATTTTTAATCGGTCGTCGCGATGTTCGGGTATAACAATCCTTATCACATGGATATGTATATAAGGAAGGACAATCGAAAGCATTGAAAAAAAACCAAGAGCAACACTGGATAAAGCAACATTTGCGCTAGAGCAAGAGTGCCCAACTAACTAAAAAGTTACATAGAGTTTCACAACACACACTCTTGACACATAAGTGGAATGTGAAGAAAATTCTCACAGGGAAATGTTCATTGAAGAGTTGAAGAGCCTGCATACTCATAGAGAGAGTTCATGTGTTAACTCTTAGCAACTAGATGTTTTTGTTAGGATGACAACAACTTGAATATTATTAGGTGTTCTAGCAAGCTACTACGATAGAAGACAAAACAAAGTGTTTGTCTTGACAAGTATGGTAGTATAGTTGCGAAGAATTTATAGTAAAAAAAAAAATACTCTTCTTGTAATCTTCTAAGCTAGTAAAAGTTCTTTATCCTAAGTTTGGCTGTTTTGAAGGGTTTTTCATCTTTTGAAAAGTTCATCAAAAGGTTTTCTCTATACAACCAAATAACCTTTTCATTTAAGTTTCTCGCGCTTATATTTATTTGATTATTGATTAGTGTTTGCAAAGTATTAGAAGATTGCTTCTTAACATATATGGAACATAAACGGGACTGGGTCTTTCTAATTTCCTAGTTTAGAAGTTTAGATTTTGCATAAAGTTGGGCACCATTTATCACATAATCAATTCCAAATCCTTGCCTTTGTATCTTAAAAACAAACTTTAACCTTTCATCAACCTTTTTTTTTTAATATATAATAGAAATCATGGTATTTCAAGATACATCTCTTCTATCATTATTTAATCAATCTCCAGTATACAAGCTACTTTCACCTTCTTGTTTAAACTTGTATTGAAATGCCTATAATACTTTGCCAATACAAGGAAAAATACAAATTTCTGTTACATTTGTAAGAGCCTTTTTCTTTTTTACCATCGCCTTTATTTTCTTTGGGTCCATATATATATAACATTTGTAAAGGCATAAACTATTTATTTGGTATATACATTAATCAAGGCATTAGAAAACAACCATTTTAAATTTCAATCTATGCTTTATAACATATAAGTGAATCAACTTACGACCTAAAATATCACCCACTTGTGCCTAACAGGTAGAACATTAACTTTAGTATAAACATCTATTTTTACCCCTTTCAATCTTTTTTTGTCTGCGCCATCCAATGCCTTTGCAACTTTCTTATTTTATCAATAACCGAAATTCATTGTATTCTATAGACCTCTATCACCAACTAGTATATTATCAAATAATTGTTTAAAACAATTTTCCTAACATCTATCATTTAGAGGCAGGTAAGTCTATTTTCCACTTCTAGTCCATACCCTTCATGTTTAAATAGCTACTGAATCACAACTATAAGGTTTGATACCAAATTGTAACATCTTGAGATTTCTAATGACATTTTCATTTATAGATGATTTTATTATGGCAAAATGGAGTGGAATTTCTTTTACAACACATGTTTTATATTCAAAATGTTAATAATATCTAGTACAAAAGATAATTCCTCTCTTCACTTCTTAGTTTATCACACAGTCCACAGAGTGTTCTAGACTTTATTACATATACTAAAATTATTTAAGCATGATCATTTAGCTTATACAAAAGTCTATAGATTACAAAAATTAAGTAAATTGGAAGTGTGGTATCATCTATGAGGTGCCAATTAAAATGTACAAACTAAAATCCACAAGAGATAACATATATGATAAGCATATTTGTATCCAATAATTTCAATAACTTTTTTCTCAGTTTTACAAACAAACACATCAATATTAATCTTTGTGCGCGCGCACACACATTACCATAATATCTTTAACAAACCATAAAGGCAACCCTCAACACTAGTGACTCTACAAATATTTTTGCTATATGATATTTACAAATAATTTCCATTTTTTATACAAAGATACAACCTCTTTATTTTCACATAAATTATACACCCTCAATGTCTATTTTTTTCACTACAATATCCTACAACGGACCTTTAAAATCTTATTATCCCATTGCATGGATCTTATTGTTATCTGTATGATCAACAATAATTCTTTTAGTTTATAGTTATAATTATATGTCCTGTAATATTTATCTTACTATTCAATAAATAACACCACATTCATTTCCTTTTCATAATGGTAACTATTGATATGTCATACTCACCAATCAATCTAATCCACTCTTCTAATGCAAATATAATTTTCTTTTCCACATCCAATACAATAAGCCTTTTTTTTCTTCCATGGACCCATTTGCAATAGTCATAACTTATTATTTAAGACCTACCATATTTATTATTTCTTTCAATAAGCATGCTTCATACTCAAGAATGACCAATGTCATTTACCCACCTTTCTACCCAATCTTCGTGTTCTACCTCAATTGTATGATTGGATTCTTCAATCCAAATTGATATTCATGGCTCATGTTTTAATTACATATCCGAATTTTTAATTTCATCCTTACACTTAGCTTGATACTTTAATCAACTTCATGTATTTATGTATCCCATTTATTCACTTAGTTTATACATTCATCACATTTCTAGATTCATCAATCATCCATACACTTAGTTAATGCTTTAATCAATCTTTTAGATTCATTTAACTCATTTTTGTACTCGAAAAACTTGTACAAACATCCACCATGTCTATCACTTTACTTTGGTATTCGTTATGCCAACTATACATATATTGATCTTTTTTATTCCTTATAATTTACATCAACCATGTTCATTTACTCATTTCTATAATCATATCTCATGTTTTATTTCAATTATACATTTGTTATTCATTTCAATAGTTATAGTTTATATTCTATATCATCTATATTTACCAATTCTTTTAAGTACTTATAACTCTTATTCAAAACATAATAATCCTCACCATTGCAGCCAAATTAACATTTTGTATAATAGGCCCATCGTGAAGGACCCCGTTTATATTTCACATATAAGTTCCACTATCACGCTCAATTTAAGTTTCACATATTAATCTTGCCATAAATAATTCAAATTTTACATATTAATTTTATCATTGCAGTCAATCAAATTTCAAGTATAAATCTTGCTATTGTGGTCAATTTGAAATTTCACATATAAGTAAGTATCTGAGACTACACTAAAGAATGAGGGATCCGAGATCAACCCCTAAAAATTAATGAGAGGCTCAAGCATCACTTAGAGAAAATAAAAACATATAATGTCATTTTGAATAAGTCATTCATATATTAAAAACATACATTCTTATTTCCATTGACTATGATACATTTTCAAATGATCAGAGTGCTAGCCGTGAGAGAGAATCTTTTCTTTCATATCTTGCAAATGGTAGGTGTTTGTTTTTATCACCATTGTGACTTTTAAATGGACCGTTATAACCCAATTTTTGGCTCGTTGGTTTTTAATTTTATTTTCGAGGGTTAAATATAAAATTAAAAGATCGTGGATTTATTTTGTTGAAAAATATGATTTGTCAACTTGGCGCAAAACTAGGGACTACGATTTTCTTTCACCATTCTATCCTTATCATCAATAGAAGGATAGTTATTCGCTTTTAAATTTGATTCTTAATCAACTTCAAATTTCAAATAAGAGAATAAGTTTGTTTGGGACTTTGTTTCTCACACGTGATGAGACTCTTGTACTATAAATACAGATCTTAGTGTATGCATATAGGGAGGAGGCCATTAAAAAAAAAACAGGAAAGACGTTATAAGAAAAACACATTACTAAAAAAAAAAAAAAATAAAAAGATGGGGCGGTGAACCCTATACTAGGCATCGCCCTCAACTTCCCTCTTTTTTTCCCTTCTCTTCTTCCTCTCGCCTTCGATCTTTATAGAGCAAGGCTCCTCATTTTCAACATTTTTCCTTAGTTTGGAACCCCAAAAGGCAGGCCTCCCTTAGCTCATCCCCGCAACCTATAGACCACTTAAGTAGTCTCCCTTGTATTTTATCATCGGTAGGTCGTCGGAACAATGAGACCACTTGTGAGATTCCTCATATTTTATCATTGGACAAGTCGCCTGAAACAATGAGACCACTTGCGAGCTTCCTCGCATTTTAGCATCGGGTAGGTCGCTTGAAACAATCAGACCACTTGCAAGATTCCTTGCATTTTAGCATTGGCCATGTCTCGCTTAGAACAATTAGACCATTTTTTTTTAAAAAAAAAACATCAAAAGAAAAGAAGAGGAAGGGTTTTCACTCTTTTTTTTTTTACAAAACTTACTATACAAAGTCAAAAGAAAATGAATTTTTCAATGCCTTTACATCGTATACATTGTAAAGAGGGGCAACTATTATAACCTAATTTTTTGCTTGTTGGTTTTAAATTTAATTTTACGGGGGTTAAAATATAAAATTAAAAAATCAGGGATTTATTTTGATGAAAAGTGTGATATGTCAACTTACGTGAAAACTAGGGACTACGATATGCTTTTTGTCATTCTATCCTTATCATCAAATTTCAAATTTCAAGATAAGGATAGTTATCCGCTTTTAAATTTGATTCTTAATTAAATTCAAATTTCAAATTTCAAATAAGAGAATGAGATTGTTTGGGACTTTGTTTCACACGTGATGAAATTTTTGTACTATAAATACAAATATCGGTGTATGCATAAGGGAGGAGGCCATTAAAAAAAACCAGGGAAAGACATTATAAGAAAAAAACACATTACTAAAAAAAAAAAAACATAAAAGGTGGGGCGTGAACCCCTATACCAGGCGCCGCCCCTTAGCCCCTTCTTTTTTTCCCTCTATCTTCGCCCTGGCCTCTAGATCTTCATAAAGCAAGGGCTCCTCATTTTCAACATTTTTCCTTGGTTTGAACCCTGCTAGCAGGCCTCCTCAACACATCCCGTAACCCATAGGACCACTATGCAGTCTCCTCGCATTTTATCACTGCGTCGGTCCGCCGAACAATGAGACCACTTGCAAGATTCCTCATATTTTATCACCGGATGAGTCGCTTGGAACAATGAGATCATTTGCAAGTTTCAAGATTTTAGCATCGGAAAGGCCGCTCGAACAATTAGAGCACTTGCAAGATTCGCTGCATTTTAGCATCTGCTGTCTTCCCTAGAACAATTAGACAATTTTTTTCAAAAAAAAAAAATCAAAAGAAAAGGAAGGGTTTTCACGCCTATGTTTTTTAGTTTTACAAAACTTACTATTCAAAGTCAAAAGAAAATAAATTTTTCAATGTCTTTGCATCGTAAGCATTGTAAAGAGGGGAAAACTATTATAACCTAATTTTTTGCTCGTTGTTTTTAATTTAATTTTACAGGGTTAAAATATAAAATTAAAAAGATTAGGATTTATTTTGATGAAAAGTATGATATGTCAACTTGTGTGAAAACTAGGACTACGGTGTGCTTTTGCCATTTTATTCTTATTATCAAGATAAGGATAGTTATCCGCTTTAAATTTGATTCTTAATCAAATTTAAATTTCAAAAAAGAAAATGAGTTTGTTTGAGATTTTTTTCTTCATACGTGATGAGAATCTTGCACTATAAACACAAATCTAAGTGTATGCACACATGCGAGGAGTCCATTAAAAAAAAAACCGTAAAGACATTATAAAAACAAAACACATTACTAAAAAAACATAAAAAAAAGGTGGGGCGGTTTTCTCTCTCTTCTCCCGCCTCCGGATCTTCACAAAGCAAAGGCTCCCTCATCTTCACCATTTTTCCTTGGCTTAGAACCCTGCATACGGGCCTCCTCGGCCTAATCCTCAGAACTCCATATTGAGTAGAACAAAAAAAGAAAGGCTATCTTCCTCAACCAGAGTAGACCTCTTCATCCTTACTATCACCGTCCACCGTGGTCACTGCCAAAACCAGCAGCCTCACTCCCCTTTCTTTTCCTTCCGCCAATACTACCACCATCATGACCAACTTGTGATAGCCCCCTACAAACAACAACAACTTTTCCTTACATTAGCCACTCTTCGCAAGATCGCACTACCGTGGAACAACGACACAAACCAACAACCTACATTCCCTCGCCTCCCCAACAAAGAAGCTTTTTTTGCGGACTAGCATCACAAGGCTCTTCTCCAGCCCCAAGCAGGGAGTCAAAGAAACATCCAACAAACAACACTCCGGCGCCTTTTCCAACTCCAATAGCAAAGACAACAACAATCGTGACTAACTCAATTGGCTCCTAAGATTTATAATTGCCTAAAAAGGTCCAATAAACATACATTGTGGGACCTTTTGAAGAACAAAGAAAGAAGACCTTCAAAATTGAACCTCTCTCTTACACAAACCTCTAGGATCACTAGTAGGGATGCCCTTACGTTAGGGTCTCCATCTTCAAAGAACAACTACACCAAAACCAGAGCTCTCGTAAAAAAGAACCACAATAGAGGAGAAAGGAGGAAAACCAACTAAAAGTGAGAGAACTAAAGGGACAAACAGAGGGAAACCAGAGAACACAACAGAGAAACAACATGGGCACGGGCGTAAGACTAGGGAACAAACAAGCACTAACCACACAGAAATGAATGAAATAAAGAGAAAACTAGGGACATGTACATGATGAATTGAGAGGAGGGAATACTAAAGGAAAGCAAGAAAACACATAGGAGGAGATAAACAACTGGTCGCCACACCTTCATCACTCCGGCTTCATGCCTTCATTCGCACTAAGTAAGTTCCCGCCCCATCCATTTATAATTGCATGGGTACTATGCGAAGGTAATTTTAATTACCTTACATCACCGTACACACTCGGGCCGAAGTCACCCGTGTGGATCTGTGACTATGCTAGGCCACCGGGTCCAAATTTCAATTTAAAAAAAAAAAAGGTAAAAAAATAGTTTCCCTTTCTTTTAATTCAAAATTTGCGGATTGATTTATTGATGTTAGAGTCGTGAATACCGTAGTTTTTGGGTTATGCAATATTTACCAACGCTAAAGTTGGAAATATTCTTAGATCTAATATTCACCGACGCTAGAGTCAAGAATATTATAGGAAGACTATAAGAGCTTTAACAAAAACAAACCTTTAGTAATTGAAAACAAAACTAGCAATGCAACTTGCCTTAGACAGACGCTTAAGGGATGATAATATCTTTCCTTTTACGTGAACCAAATCCCGCACCATATAATCTTTGGTGACCAGCCAAGGTTCCTAGTAACCATAATACTAGGTAGACTCCTTTGAACTAGACCTTTTCCCCGTGAGAACAAGATGCCGATATCTATTCTTTTCCATCCATTAGAATTATTTTTAAGGTTGCCACGATGTCCGGTGTGAAATGGACCGTACTACTGGCTAACTTGCTCGTGACGCTTAAAAATAACCATAAACTTGGATCTTTTATTCTTGACTTTAACATTATGGTACTAGGAAGTTATACATTAATAAACTTCACTTCGACTACCATGATCAAACAAGATTCTTCTAAGAAATCTAGATTGGCCCTAAGGCTTTGTTCATTGCCTTATGAGGTATAATGGATAACTCGATGATTTGGGTACCCAATCTCAACCCGATATTATTGCCTCAATTTCATAGGTGAGGAGAAATAGAGTTTCTCTAGTAAATGTCTTATAACTAGTAAATGTCTTATAAGTAGTCCTATAGGCCCATAAAATCTTATTGAGCGCTTCTACCCAACTGACTTGGCTTTTGTTATCTTCTTCTTAAGTCCATTTAGCAGACCTTGTTAGTGAGTTCACTTTGACTATTTAGTGGGATGAGATACATCAAGATAATAGATGGTCAATATGAAGCCTTTGACATTGCTTTTTTCATCTTGCAACTATTAAACCATGTCAGATATCAATGATCAAGATTTTGGAAATTCCAAATCTACAAATGATTTTCTTTTATAAGAAAGAGATAACCTCAGTAATGGTGATATCTATTGAAGCTTTTACTTCCACCCATTTGGTGAAGTAGTCCGCAACTACCAAAATGAATTATTTGTTCTCCTTTGGCCTTTAAGAAAGGACCCAATATGTTCATCCCCACTAGACTAAAAGGCCACGAGGAAGATATGTTGTCAACTATGTAGAGGATTATTTAGAGACCGACGTAAACTTCTGACATTGATCACATCTTTTCACCAAGTTAACAATATCTCTTAGAATGGTTAATCATTAGAATCCTGCCCTGATGACTTGAGTAGTAAAAGCTCTAGAACTAGTGTGCAAACTAGTTTACAATAATGTCGAATGACAAATATTCAACTAGTTCATTCAGACTTATCAAATACATAACACCTTTCAAAATATATGAACCTATGAAACGGGCTTTCCTACGCACCTTAGTTGTGTGTTGTCCCTATTACAAAAACAACATGGATACAATAATTGTGAATAATCTAAACATGATAATAAACAACTAGAAGAACATTATCGCTACTTTTCATTATCAATTAGAATGAGTACATTCCTTCTTTTGCTTCTCATATGCATTGTACATCCTTTTTTTTTTTTTTTTTTTTGTTTTTGATGAAATGTAAGAATATATTAAGATCAAAAGTAACCATGCCACGTATGAAAGAAACAAGATATATACTGAGATAAGAGGGTAATGATACCCAAAAACCAAAATAAAACCAGAACAAGCTCCGGGTAAGTATCATAAATAAACAAGCCATAAGGTGAACAAAAGCCGACTAAGCTAGGAAGAAGATCCCAAGAGCACAATTCCAGCAGGAAGACAACAACACGATAGGGGAGACGAAGAGCCCATTTATGCCATGAAGAGATCAAGACATATAGCCGTAAACTAAGCTTCGAGCCAATACAAGGCTCAACAAACTCTCCAAGCCAAGCAAGACAAAGGAACAAGAGGCACAAGCCTAGGGACAACAATCATCCGGGCACAATAAGAAGCCATGCAACAAATACCACCATGTAGAGAAAAACACCCACCATTCATGCAGAGACACAACACCATTGTAAACTATGATGCATTATACATCCTTATTATTTCGTAAGTGTATTATTCTTGCTCATATGCCTAAACCTCTTCATAGGAGTTAGGGGTAAGTTTAATCATCTGCCTGGGGTTAATTACTTCACTTTAACCCGGTCATCCACCTTGGATACATTTAGCCATAGCTAATCACAACATTCAAATTCGACCATCCGCTCCCAAAATGCCATTGACAAAAACTAATCACAAAATCAAACCCATCATCTCTTATGAATACCATTAGCTTAAGCTAGTCATCATAATCAATTCGGCCATCCATCTAGGATGCCATTAACCAAAGCTAAATGTCATATTCGAACCCGCCATCCCTTATGCCATTAGTTAAAGCTAAACGTATTATTCAACCCAACCATCCCTATAGGATGCAATTTGCTGAGACTAATCATCAACGCAACCTGGACATCCATCTAGGATGTTATTGGTCGAATTTAATCATCAATTCATCCTGTTCATCCCCTTAGAATGTCATTAGCCAAAACTAATCATCAAACACAACCCGATCATCCATCTCGGATGCCATTAGCCAAGCTAATCATCAATCATAACTCGCCATCCATTTAGGATGCCATTAACCGAAGCTAATCATTGAACTCAACCTGGTCATCCATCTCGGATGCCATTAGTTAAAGCTAATCATTGAACACAACCCGGTCATCCATTTTGCATGCCATTAGCTGCAACTAATCATCAACTTAATCAACATTTCATAATCGTTTAATATTCATCAACAACTTAATTTCATCAATAACTCAAACTACATTTCTATAATCGGGTCCACCATTCATCAACAACTCAATTAACATTTCATAACCGGTTTAATATTCGTTAACAACTCAATTTCATCAACAACTCGAACAACATTTCATAATCGGCCTACCATTTATCAACAACTCAAACTACATTTCATAATTGGTCCACCATTCATCAACAACTCAATTAACATTTCATAATTGGTTAAATATTCGCTAACAAAACTCAATATCATTAATAACTCAATAAGCATTTCATAGTTGTTTAAACATTCATCACAACGTAATAATATATCATCCTTAAATAAGTTATTTCAAAACATTTACATTATACAAGAAAAATGTGGAAACCACCTACTGTTCCTTTTGTGGGGTGTCATTGCCCAAACAGAGGTCCAATCTCTGGCCACATCACCTAAACACATCAATGATCATAAATCAAAGATATTTACACCCAGTAATCACATAACTCGCCACTATACATATTTCAAGACTACCCATATTCACAATCATGTGTTCCATATATTACACAACCGCATAAATGAAATCATTACAAGCATTTAAGTCAATTCTGTTATGGAGGTTTGTTGCAGAACATCGACAGCGAAAGCTGGTTCGCTGGTGGTATAAAATTTAGTAATGAAAACTGATTCGCCGGACGACACAGATTCGGACAAATAAAATCCGATTCATCGGGTGGCATATAATTCAATAGCTAAATTGAATTCGGCCGGGTGCCACTTAAATCGACAAAGTGAAAATTGATTCGCCGGTGACATAGAAATCAACAACGCATTTAGCTCCATCGCTACTTAGAAATTGTTGATGAACACTGAGTCGCTGTCAACCCTAAAATCATCAACGTAACACATTTCTACGGCTGATGCTGGAATTGTTAGTGCACATAGCCTATTGTTGTCTCAAGAATCGTCAACAAAATCGAGTCCGCCGCTAACCTAGAAATCGTCAACGCAACCCATGTCTATGGCTGACGCTAAGGTTGTTAAACTCGCGAGTTGACTCGTAAAATCAAATGATTTTTCGAAATCAATCTATGCTTAGTGTGCAAAATCGCCTAGTAAAAAATTGATAAAATCGAATTAAAATTGGTAAAATCGCAATTTTAGAATCGGTTTTATGATTTCAAAAAAAAAAATATTGGTATACTGCTGTATTCTAGCCCTCCACATCAACATTAGCCAATAGTTACACACCACATATAACATGTAACACCCCATACTTTCATATGCATTTATAGTTATTTTCCACGATTTGGCAACGTAAAAAATACAAGTAATGTTTTTTTATATGCCTCTCATATAAAAGTCTACCAAAATTTCCATCAAAATTTTGGCATAGTCTCCCTATAACTTGAGGTCCCAAGTTATCGACATATACCCCTGCTTATACTTCTAATATCTCACATCTCACATCTCATAACTCAATAACGACCTAATTGTCCTGGGTCTCAATCCCATAAACATCATCATCATCACAACCATATTATTTATAACATACATTGAACAACAAATATCGTTAGAGAGGAATAAATGAGATAAACACGCATACATGATGCATGATTATATGAATTTCAGAGTTAAGTTCATCTATTCAAGATTAAACATCAATTATATAAATTAAGTTATATAAATGTTTTAATATTGCAAAATACAAGGATATACTCCCTAGAATTAGATAACAAAAAGTGAACAAAAACTAAGATCTACTCTTGTTATGCGATAGTCCTGAAACAAAATATATATTATTGAAACATGAATGTCATAATAAGTATAGTAACACAAATATCCAACAATTTAAAAAGGCAAACATGTATTCATATTCTATTCACTTCTCCATTTTTGTTTCCATTGGAACTCTTTCTCATTCAACTACTAAAACCATTTCATGTTCCATTTTCAACTTCCATTCAAGATTCCATAAGAGCAGCCACAATTATTTCTGCCTAACTCATTGTCATTACCAATTTCACTAGTATCCTTTAAACCCTTTTATAAAACATATACATTAATCCTCTAAACCCTAGGGGTAATTTTATCATTTGTACATAAACCTCTAACCTTTTGTTATTTGAACATGGACCCATCTTGGTCTTACGTATTTATTTTGTCCCAACATTTTTCTTTCTAACAATTTAGCACTATATTCAACTTTTCATTTCATTAATTTCTATTTTTATCTTTATTTAGATTTCTTTAATTTAATTTAACCCATTTTACTATCGGTTAAATTTCTCATATTTTAATAACCTAGAAAAAATTATAATCGAGGGTTTACAATAACATTTATCATAATCTCATTCTCTCAGTCTCAAGCTCTTTCAACAATTAACCAGCCACCGTAAGATCGACGACTTCCTCTTCATCAACAACACTCTCCTTTTTTGTCCCATCATTAACGGCTTTTCTAAGTAATGCAAGTTGTCAAGTTTTACTCATCCAAGCAATCAACATCATATTCACCTTCCCTCTTTTTTAATTGAAACAGAAATAAAGGAATCATGAAGCTTTGGGTATGGAGAGCAACATTATTGGTTACACCTCGAGTACTGCTAAAGCTCTTAATCAACAACAAACTTTCAAGGAAGCAGGTCCAAATGGCTGGTTTCAAAAGCTTATGACTTTTGAGATAATAACTCCTTTTCTTCTAACCTCACAAACAATAACCCATCTAGATTTCATGAAAAGAGATCATGAAGTCGATCTATGAGCTTTATGGATTTACTTTTTTTGTTGTTATCTACGCTTTTATGCATCATAGTTGTTTTTATCTATGGAATAATTCAACATTCTACTTAGTTTGTCCTCATCAAAATTTATCGGCTTATTTTGTGTCTTTTCCATAGGAAAGAAAAATTATCATAAATGCTTGAAGAAAAAAATAGGTTTTGTTGTTGCAATGTCAAAAAGTTTACATTCTCGGTATAATAGGGACTCAGAGACCATATTCCACGATCTTGGTTTAGGCCTGAAACTTGTTGATGATTTTTTTAGGAAAAGGTGGAGATCCAATAAAAGTTAAATCCAGCTTGAAGTTTGAGAACAAGAAGACACTTAAATCTATGGAATGTAAATTATGAGAGAATAAAGAGTGTAAAAATAGAGAAGCAATGTAATTTTTTCTATTTCAAATCATCAAGCAAAACTTAAATCTTAAGATTTAATTGTTAGTTAATGAAAATTTATGTATATGAGTAATTGTATTGTATTTTTAAGTTATTTAAACCATGTATTTATTTTTATTTGAACTATATATTTTAAGTGCTTGAACTATTTATGAATTTTTATTTGAATAATTTATTTTAAGGTGTTTGAATTATATATGGGAAAAAATTTGCTTATGATTTCTGCTGATCCGAGTTTATATTACATTTTTCGTAGTTATGTCAAAAATGTGTTTTGATAACCTTAGTCATTAATCGAAATCATCGGTGCACATGTCCTATTGTCAATAATGTAAATCATTGATGAAGATTGAGTCACCGCTCAATCGTAAATTGTCAACGCAACCTGTCGCTACCGATTCGTAAATCCGAAAACGACAATCAAGTCATTTCTGCTTTAATCTTTCCATCATTTAAGCGCAAGGTTTACACTCAGAATTTCCCTTATCTTACAATACTCCCAAACTGAATTGAACATAAATCGTAATCAATTGCATTCAAAGTTTTATCACAAGACCATCAACAATGCATAGCCAATTCACGACATACATATCCTTATTCTTTCAAGCATTTTTGCCTCTTTCTTTCAATCTTTAAATGCATTTCATCAAGTTCTAACACAATAATATTCCTAACAATGTGTAATGGCCATATATATAACCATTTAATTATTAAAATGAACAAGCTCATCATTTACACACACAAATTCAAAGTGTTAACATGGTGTGGTTTTAGTTTCAGCTTTCACATGCTTCTAAGATTCAAATGACTATACAAGTACATAGACCTTTCTAACACAAGTTTTTCTATCATATATGCAAGAATCAAGACAATAACGCCATCAGATTTTGTTTTTAGTTCAAGTATGTCCTTAAGAGTTCAACAAGGTCATAATTTTTGCATTATTTATCTCATTTCACATTTTATTCAAGTTCATCAATCATTCATGGGCAATCAAGACATTAACATCAATAAATTCTGCCTTAGTTCACCAATTTGGTCTGCCCTCTTCATAGGTTTACACACTGAAAATCACTCATACTCACTCAGATTTCTTTTGTAAGGGTTTGCACATGAGTTCTTATATTCATCATTCTACCTAGATCTTCAATTTAATTATTTCTCAAAACTATGAGTGCATGAACACTAATCCTACTATTTTTGGGGTTTCATCCTCCTTATTCTGAAATTGTGAGGTAGCAACCAGCCAAGAAAAAAATACTTCTCTTACCTCATATTTTCAAAGCAACCTTAGAGTAGGCTTGGTGTATGGTTCCTTCCTTTAATCTTGTTTTCTTCTCTCTTCTTCATCTCAATAGACCCGGTGCTACACTCCCTCTCCTCTCATGGTTTTAATCATCAACCCATCTCTCAAGCATTCTTTTCTTAAACACTCGGCAGGGACATGCACCTGGTGTAGGGGTCATCTTCTTGGAGAGGGTGGTTGTTGGTTATATCCAAAGCCTAGCCTGAACTATGGGGAAGCGCTAAACTCCTTCTTCTTTCAGTGGATTCAACCACCACTATCATCTTAGTCTCCCTCTTCTCCAACGCTCAAAGTCGAGGTTGTAGGGTTTTGCTTGGGAAAGAGGAGATTGTTGTTGGTCGCCCATTTAGGAAGAGGAAGGCTACTCTCTCTCTCGTTGGATTATACCCCCTCTTAAATGAGAGGGGTGTTTAAGTGCTGGATATCTTTGGTTCATATCTCTTTTTGAGTTATCCCACATTGGTTTCATTCCAATTCTCCCATAGGATAGGCCTACTTTTCCCTCTGTGATTTTCTAACTAGTCGATTTATATCCTTCAATTCCTTCTAATATTGGTCTACCAAGACTAATTTTTTTCAGTTTTACAAAATACATGGATTTGTCAAACATATATAGGCATGTTGACTAAAAATCAACAACAAAAATTATGTCCGCTACCAACTCAAAAATCCAATTGAAAAATTGTGTCCCGCCAACTTAGAAATTGGCAACCAAATTGAATTGATGCTAACCAAAAATTGGCAATGAAATTGTGTCACATTGCCATTCAAAAATCGCAATGACCGGGAGTCGTTTCTAGCTTTTCATTTTTTTTTAGGTGTTTACATAGAATACGATGAATTGAAACTCCTTTCCTTTTTCTTTTCTTAGAGAGTTGAATTTGGACTTCTGTAAGTACTTCCACCAAAGTGGGGTCTCTAGTCTCAAATTCCCTAGAAATTATCCCACTACCAGCTGAGTCACTATGAACATGGAGAGGAAAGCCTTCAAGCGCTTCTACTAGGCCCAAACTCCGCTAGGAGAGCTTCATAACTGACACATTGTTGGTGGATGAAACTCAAATGAATCCTATATTTAAAACTTGTCAATACTTATAAGCACCACCCAACATCACTTTGTTTAGAATTAGAAGATCCATCAACATATAATTTTCTAGTTGGGATCAATTGTATGGATTTTAAGGGGATCACCGGTAGTTATTGGCATAGGTTTGATGTGACATTATTCCTAAAATAATATTTAGCTATGAAATCGCCAAGGCTTTCCCCTTAATAGATGTTATTACCGGTATATAAGTCTATATTCTCTTAACTCAATTACCCCATCCCACTAGCCATTGAATGTTTGGTTTGTGAGGAGAATCTATCATAGAGGCTAATTTGTCAATACTATGACTTAACAAGCTTAGAAGTATGGTTTAGTTTCCTAAAGGCACTCATTAGAGCTTAGGTTTATTTTTTCCACTTTCAAATATCTTATCTTAGCATCTTTGAGAGTTTGGCCAGAATAAGAAGACTAGGCATTATACACCCTCTCCTTCTCTACCTGATTAAAAACCTTAAGGTAGAGGGACAAACTCTCACGCTCTCATGGTTATGACAAGATCTTGAGAGAGGAAAGATATGGCTTGCACTTTTCAAAAGCTTTTGATATTCCTCGTGTCCACTCAAAGTTAGTGATATTCTTCAAAATCTTAAAGAATGGCAAGCTACATTCCCCTAGCCTATATATAAATTTGTTGAGGGTGGCTAGTCTTCCAAGTGAGACATTGACCTCTTAACTTTCAAAAGGAGGTCATACCTAATATCGCTAATCTTTTCAAGGTTGGGTTTTATGCCTTACTACTCACTCAAACCTAAAACTTTTCCTTTTTCGGAGAGCAAACACACACTAGAAGGGTTAAGCTTCATCTAACATCTCATTCAAAATAGAAAAACCTTTTCCAGTCATTGAGATGCTATTTGGTCATGAGAACATCTTCACGTTGGCGTATCCCAGCTTACCTTGATTGTTGTCTATGACTATCCGCATTGTGAGGGCTACATTTCATCTACTATTTTGGATGCCATTATTGTATGTTATTTTGCAATTATATGTATTTATATTATGTAATTGTAACTTTAAAAAATACAATTAAACGATATAATTTAATGCTAGGTGGTAATGGTAGAGTATTTGAAAATAATCCAATACATGTGTTGGTATTTTATCAAGGCTTAAATAGACATACAATATGCTATCCAAATATTTTATTAATCATTTGTTTAATAAAAATCATTACACTTCACTAGATTATCTTTGTTTAATATTTTCAAACTTATTTTCTAATTGGCCATGTAAACGCCTTACTCTGATGACAAATTAGCGTTGCTCCAATACTTGAACTAGCGGAATGGACATACGGACACTATGGTCCTGATTTATTTTAGATGGCCGCGCTACATTACTCGATCGTAATGTGACAATTCACGTTATAGACAACACATTCTAGTTGACATCGCATACTTGTGATGCATTGCACGCCCATAACCCCGTCGGGGTAAAAATTATGATTATGACTGGTTGGTCTACAAAGCTTATGAAATATTTATAGAGATGCATCCTGTGATTACAAATATTTACAGAGATGCGACCTAGTATCACATATTAGGTCATTACTCTACATCCCTGAGCAAGTAAGTTCCACCACCTAAATACATGCAAAGATGAACAACATGCACAAACGAATTTAAAATCTGTAAGTAATCAAATCTTTTCTTAATTATAAAATGTTAAATGTTGAGTTCTTTGTATTGATATTTTAAGTTAACTTTAATATTTTATTAATATTAAGTTGGTTTCATGCTATGGAAGGGTCGAGGAGGTTGCATCTATTTTCATAATCCTGAAGAAGAAGACAAAGTTCACATTTATTTGCGCCCCAATGGTTAAATTATTATTGTACTAGACTTGATAGCTTTTGAGAGTGGTTAACTTTTAATGATTTCGTGACATATGACAAGGCCATTTAGGTAGGTGTAAGAGTTTGATCACTATGCTAACGATGAGTTTAGATTATCTAGTAGACGACATAGATGTAGATAAATAAATGCTTTATATTTTTATATTTTGGGATTTTTAAATATTAGATAGGATGACTTATTTTTTATTCATTTAAATCAGAGATATATTTTTTCAGATTCCGGGATGCTTATATATGAAATATGAAAATTTGTTAAGTTTAGTTAGAATTTATTGATTAAGGTTATTGTGGTTTTTTAATGTCTTTTAAGCTGGATGAATTTTGTGTATGGTTCATATAGGAGAAACTCGTCAAATTTTGTTAAACTAGCTACGTGATCTCACTGGGTCGACAATGTAGTCAAATATTTTTATTTTTCATAAAAAAATATATATGTGTTTTTTTTCAATGCATTTTTGTAGTTCAAAAATATAATAAATCAAAAGTTATGCACACATATAATCAAATAAACTAAGAGTTATGAGCACTAATAATTAAATAAATAATCATAATGACATCTATGAAAAACAAAATTGAAAAACTAAGAGACAAATATAGACCAACATATTTAATCTTAAAATAGGACATTAAATTGATTGAATAAAATAAAATAATAATAATAATATGTAAGGCTACACGATTAAAATGTCGTTGAAAATAAATATATATTTTTTTATTTTCAAAATATAGTTTATCCATATAAAAGACAAAATCAAAATCATAGATGAACTAGAAAAACCTCTCCAAAAATTAAGCACATAAATAAAAATCAATATTATTTAAAAAGAGGCCCTTTGAACAAAAATGGAAAAGAGAGAAGGTTTTGTTTATTTTTCATTTTTAGTTTTTAACAAGTCACCTACTTTATCTCTTTCCTTCATTATTTAAAATTATATTTTCATGGTAACCATGTCAAATCCAAGCGCCTCGGGTCGCATAACTATACAGACCCAAGCACCATGAGTCCGGCAAACCATGTTAGCAACAACACACCCATCGCCTGTAGATAGACGACATGTCATCCTTTTGCCGCATTTCGCCACCGTGGTGACCAGAAAAAAAATCGGCCTTTGTTCTTTGACTCAAAAACATGTTTTGCAACCCGCTTTGACCCAAAACACCCTCGTAAACTATGACAAACTCATTCATGACCTTAAAAATTCAAAACCGCCTAAAACTGGAACCCAACTCAAATCAAATCAACTAACCCCGAGTCTACATTTGATCTTTCAAGAACTTTTAAGATACAAAAACATGTAATATGAACTCCCCAAATTAAATTCCGAATAATTTAACACAAAAATCTTTATTTTGGTGGCCCAACTCCATGCCAGAAGTTTCTCTCCCCACTCGAATTCCCACAATCCATCCTCCCTCTCTCCTCTCAATTAGGAACAAAAAATAACAAACATAAACCTCTATACCAAAAATGGAAATTGAATAATCTCAAGGGGACGCAGTAATTGTATAATTTTATGTAATTGTTTAAGCTGGAGGACCAAAGTGAATTTTTTTAAACTTATGGTATGTCAACCCATGTTTCTGCTTCTAAAATAGGACTTGATCACTCCTATAAACAAAGTTTGAGGATCAAACTAAAAAAAAAAATTTACACAAATTGATAAATGTACAAGGTGGAAATCCCATACGCTTTAGTAAATAAGGTAATTAGAAATTTTTTAACTTTCTAAAATTATAAAGTAAATTAAATTTCAAATTAATGTAACTATAATTTTATGAATATTCAAAGTTCAAAATAAAAAATTTCAAACCAAATGGTAGCTAAAACAATCGGACTACCTTTGGCTACTTTCTAATCATTATCTCGAAATGTCTAGTTTGCATTTCTCAAAATGGTTCGTTAACAAATATCGTGAGTTCATAACACTAACTTTTAGACAAATATCATAGTTCAAAACACAATATTATTAAAATATCATATTTATAAACTGGTGTAATATCTTTGAAGTATACTATTTTACTAAAAATATTTCTTCACTCATTTTTAGTGATATTTCACAATTTATTTCCTTAGAAACAACCATAAATCAAACTACATTATTTTAACATTATTTTTCCTAAACGAGCTTATTTGTCCAAAACTTAATTCTTGCTTTACGTCTGCATGTTAGATACATACCAATTGCTACATCCATCCAGTACACATGTCCTCACATAAAATCATGAACTAAATCCCAACTATAAAGCGATTAACAACATCTAAATTTTAAAACAAAAATAAATTTACATAAAATCCAGGTTAGGGTTTAGAAAAAATGAAACCTAATTGTCATGCCATTTAATATCATTAGAATTCATGCTAAAATTCTCAATTTCCTTCAAGCATTTATAGAAATTTCACAATTTCTACTCGACATGGATGCTTGGATCAATGGAATCACAATCTCCCCATATTTCCACCTGCTCTGGGCTCCTTCTCATTCTGGTTATGATCCAAAAACAAGAAAAAAGTTTGGAACATAAATTTAAACTAAAGGCCCAATAATGAAAACACTATCGCTTCATTATTCTCAACATCCACCCCTCATAAATAAATAGTGATTATACTACCGTGATTAGCCTTGTGTTTCAATTTTGTTATCACTACATTTCATACAAGAAGTCTCATAGGATTCTTGTAATAGATTCTCGAATTATACTCCTATAATTATGGCACTACATGTGAACAAGACAGGGTGTGAAAAATATACAATGCAATTATCATGTTTCTCTTATGCTCTTTCTCTTTATCTCTCCTTTCTCTCACTTTCTCTCCATTCCCTCTATTCCTCTCTAGATTCTTATAACATATGTAAAGGCCTCAGAGCCTTAGCTCATTAGTTGGATTCCTTGCTCATTGGTTCTCTCAAAATTTACCCTGCAATAAGTGGTATCAGTGCCTCTTAATCTTACACTTCAATCATGCCACTGAGACGATGGTCCCAAGATCTTAAGAAGCTGGAAGATTCCTCTAGTTGCCAACAAGGAGCAGACCATCATGACATGCACAAGTTTTAATGGGAGACATGGAAACTTATGGACAACCACTACATGCTACTACAACGCACTCAAGATAATAAGATCGAAAGCTCAAGAGGATGCATCGAGCAGTACTGTGGAGTGTAGTCCCCGATGAAGGATCAACAAGACCTTTCCTAAGGTGGTTCTACTTAACATGGGCTATTCTCAAGGCAGAGGGTAACACTCCTAAGGTGGTACATAAATTCAACCGATATTTCCCCTTATGATGGGGAAGATGTTCACAAACGGTTGTATAAGTGCAATCAATATTTTGACAGGAAAGAAATTAAAGAAACATAGAAGGCGAAGTTGGCCTCCCTTTTATCTGGACGTTGATGGCTTTATACTCGCATCAAAACTCGGCAAGGAGCATGAGGCAGAGTGGCGCACTGGAAGAGTATACTGAAGCTTTGTGTGACGCATTTCTGAGGCTAACAAGATCATCTTAAGAGCATTGGAGTGGAACTGGAGGCCATCGCGAATTTGGAAGCATATATTCAAGATTTTGATGTTTTTGTAGGAATAGGGCTAATATCAATGAGAGACAAGCTTTGATATTTTTTATCTGAGGACTAGAAATAGAAATCAAAAAACCCTATTAAATATGTTCGATCCTGAAGTCTTCCGTAAAAGCTTTCACAATCTTGGTCGGAAGTGCAAGATAATACCCCTGGCCTTATAGTAGGTCATAATCCATAATCACATTAAACACTCCCAATCCATACCTCCCTGCCCCCTTCAAACAAAACACCTCCCATGCCATATTCAACACAAAACAAAGAGAACCCCGTAAATATTACCACCTCCCGATAACTACAAACAAGGCATACTACCCACCCCTACACAAACCAACTAGAACTATCCGCCCGTCCGAGACCTAGAGATAGAAGGTCGACCAAGGACTATTTTCCCGTGTGATGAGCGATTCCCACCAGTCACCGATGCTGTAATAATGTCCTGTACTCTCTATGTATACTTGAAAATGATGAGGATGTTGTGAAAGTGAAGGCAGGATATCATTGTGAAGCAAGACCCACTAATCCCCCATATTCCTCTCAATGCTCCGGGAGGTTACGACGGGCTGCCACACATTATAGGAGCAAATAGGAAGGATGACAAGCACCCTCTATACATCCCAATTCGACTCAGCAAGACACACAACTTCCACAATAGTGTGTCTGCCAATAAATTAATGTCTAGCCCAACCCTATTCAAACCTTGGTGGTTGGAAACAACAAATGAGGGTAATATGCACCGGGCAAAGAATGTGCAGAATTTCAGCTTAGCTGAATGCAGGAGTACATTTTGATTGCAAACGAACTCATTGTCGCATTTAATCAACTATGACATAGTGTTGGATATACAAAGGCTAGCAACGCTAGGTAATATTATGTCCAACTACAAGGACTATGGAAGTCCTTCAAATGGCAAGGTCAAGATGTAATCCTTAAAGGCACCGACTGCACTAGGGCTACAAACCATTGAACTAGCACAACTTAACAACCTAATGATTAACTTGACTCAACTCCCTGTATGAGTCTTTGTTGTCTTAATCACTAGTGAAGATACATAAGGATCTAAGGCTTATGTCCCAATCACCTATAAGCAATAAGAAGGAAAAGAGTGGCTTGGAAGAATTACTTAATCATTACAAGGAAATATTCAAGGAAATCAAGGATTGCCTCCCATCAAATTTTCCCCATGATCACACTATTCCTATGAAAGAAGGTGCACAAGCAATCAACCTCGTATCATAGCGTATATTCCGGAGTGTAGAAGGACATATTGAAAAAAGATGGTGGAGGAAATGCTCAAGTCTAGGATCATTCAACAAAGCAAAGAAATGCCATTGTTTCTCTTATTGTCTTGTTAAGAAAAAAAAGATGGATCCCGGAGACTCTATGTTAATTACAGAGTTTCAATCATCTAACCATAAAAGGACAAGTTTCTCATACCTGTAGAAGAATTATTAGAAGAGTTGGTAGGTGCCACAATATTTTAAAGGTGGATTTATGATCACGGTTATCACCTTATTAGAATGACCCCAATGATGTGTTCAAAACATCATTCCAAACCCACAACTGCCATTATGAATTCTTGGTGATGCCATTTTTGCTAACCAACGACTTTGCTACCTTCTTAGAGCTTGATGAATGAAGTATTCCTATGTGCATCTAAAAGAAGTTTGTGTTAGTATTTTTTCTCAAATTTTGATATATAGATCCCCTAGAACACTCGCAAAACTGTATTTGAATTGTTGAAAGGGCACCACCTGGTAGTAAAATACAACAAATATGCATTTGTATTCCTCAGGTGGAGTACTTAGGGCATGTTATTTCCAAGGAGGGAGTAGCTACCAACCCTAAGAAATTCAAGCCATGACCGACTAGCCTGAATCCCCAAAATGTTAGGTAGTTACTGGTCTTATGGGCTACTACAGGGAAATTTATCAAAAATTATGGAACCATTAGCAAGCCACTCACTTAACTACTAAAAAAGGATGCGTTTGCCCGGAAGGAAGATTCCATCGAGTCTTGTAACTTAAACAGCAATGACTCAACCGCTTCCCTCTCTCCTCCCACCTTAACAAATCTTTTATGGTGGAAACAGACGGCTCGATCGGGTATAGGGTTGTATTCATGCAAGAGGGGCACCCTATCTCATTTATCAATCATTGGGACCACAACAAAGAAGCATTATCAACTTATGAAAGGGAAATGTTAGCTATCCTACATACGGCCACCAAGTAGAGACACTACCCATAGGGAAAGACACTTCACAATCGTAATAGATCATATGAGTCTCAAGTATTTCCTTGCATTAAAAGGTTTCTTTCCCATCCCAACACATCCGTTAGCCAAACTTTTAGGCTTTGATTATGACATTGAATATACAAAGGAAAGGAGATATTGCTACTGATGCTTTATCTAAACGCATCAATAAGGAGTTGTTCACTCTTACATTGTCCACCATTTTGACCATTTTGTTAGATAAGGTGAAGACGCCCCGAAGCTACGCTGCATAACTGCTTTGTTAAAGATCATCGCCAACCTAAACAAGATCCTAGTTTGCATCCGCAATATGCATGGTTAAATGAAACATCCAGACAAAAACTAGTGATTGGCAATGATTCTAATTTACTATGGTAAACTAATTTCCATCTACCACGATCGCCATAGGGTACACCTTCCTCGGTGTCACCGCCACCGCCTAAACTGTTAGGGTCAATGCTCTATCAAGAGAACAATAAAACATGTGAGGGTATATGTGCAGAATGTCACACCTCAAGAAAAATAAAAGCTGAACGTCAAAACACCCCTACTTCAACCTCTCCCCATACCCCAAGCACCTTTGTAGACATCAAGATGGGACCTCGTTGAAGGCTTACCCAACTCCAAGGGAAAGAACGCCGCTTTGATTGTAAAGTGGATAGATTCAATAAGTATGCCCATTTCATAGCATTGTCCCATCCTCATACAACCAGACGTGGCAGCTTGCCTTCATGCATAACATCTACAAAACTACATGGCTTACCCACATCATTAGTAAGTGATAGAGACCGGTGATTTTAAGCAGATTTTGGATGATTTATTCACCTACACATGCCTTCAACCATTGCACTCAACACCTATCATCCACAAACATGACGGCAAACAAAACCGGTGAATAGGTGTTTAGAATAATATTTGAGGTGCATGGACAAACGACAATCTGATCAATGGTACTACTGGATACTCCTTACCGAATGGTGGTATAATACCGCCTATCATTCGCCCATCAAATCTACACCCTTTGAAGTTCTATACTTGTCAAATCCTCAGTACCACATTCCTTACCTACCAAGGATTCTAACATGAAGCCATGTGACGTATTACAATTAAAAAGAGAAGACATGCTTATGACCATCAAAGGCAATCTCCACGTGGCTCAACATCGCACGGTCCAACTAGCAAACAAGAAGCGCAGTTGAGTGCATCTTCAAGGTGGGCGACCGTATCTTGAAATTACAGCCTTACAGAAACAAACGGGTGAGTAGGAGAGGTTCACACAAGTTATCCGCCAAGTACTATGGTCACACCAAGTAATTGAACGCATATGACGTCGCTCATAAACCGAGCCTTCCCGGCCAAACGCTTATGACCAAGTATTTAATGTCTCTCAATTAAAGCAACATCACGTGAAACAAGATAGTGTACGACTAACATACCTGCCCCAAAATCCGACTCGGAGTTGTAGCCTCACACCATTCTTTGACAGGAGGATGGTCAAGCATAAAAATCAAAGAATACACAAGTTTTAGTTCACCTGAAGACCTTATCATCATCTGGCTACATGGGAATTTGCAGATGACCTTCTTATGAGGTACCCAGCTCTTCCTTAAGGACAAGGAAATTTTTAAAGGAAGGCATTGTTGCAAGCCAAAACAGAGTAGCGGAACATAAATTTAAACTAAAGGCTCAATAATGAAACCATCGCTTCATTATTCTTGTTATATGTATCGCTTAAATAAATAAAGGATTACGACCGCCAAAGATCGGGTCTTGTGTTTCAATTCTGTTATCGTTCAGCATTACAAGAAGTCTCCCCGTGACTCTTGTAATAGATTCTAGAATTCACACTCCTATAATTATGGCCATCGCATGTAAGAGGGTGTGAAAAATATACAATGCAATTATCGTGTTTCTCTCCTGCTTTTTCTCTTTATCTCTCCTTTCTCTCAGCCTTCTCCATTCCTTTATTCCTCTCCATATTCTTATGTTATGTGTAAAGGCCCCTGTAGCCTTAGCTTATCAGTTGGATTCCTTGTCATTGGTTCTCTCAAAATTTACTGCTTGCAACATAGATTCTTTCCTCTTTTTCTTCCGGTCTTTTTTCGCTTTGCCAAGTTGGCAATCTCTCATTTGATTCACGATATTATCTTCTCTCGATGTGGTTCCACTGATGGAAAATCAGTTCGACTTACTTGAAATCTTCGATCTACCGCTTTGTGGTAATTCAGATTTTCTTTACTTTTTAATCTTACGAGTAATTGCTTTGGATCTTAATAATTTGATCGTGTTGTTTAATTGATTTTGGCTAAGGGTTTAAAATTTTGTAATGTAGTGAATGTTTGTACTTGTGGTGGAGTATTTTTTCAAAAGTATATTTGGCATATTTTATTTTTTTATTTTTTATTTTTGATACCAATACATTAAAAAAAATATTAAAAAAAATTAATTTTATAAATTTTCAAGACAAACAAGCATTTAAAATGCAAAGTTACCAATCTTCCCAACAAGGTGCTAATGCAATTAATATAAAAAGAAGGATGTTTAATGCTTTACTATTTATTTTGTTGGGTTTTCTTTACTATTTTATTTGATAGGTGCATTTAATAAATAATAACCTTGAATTTTGCTTGGATTGATTCTCGCTATAGTTTTATTTGGCCTTGCTTTAATCGAAGTTTTTTGGCTGCGTGAATCATGAGGGATTCTTTTAGATTCAGACGTGGAACGCCCACATGATCTTTGCATCAATTCGCCAAATTGTGAGTGTTTTGTGGTTGTGGCTAAACGTGTGGCATTAGAGGGACCTATACACAGTATGGGTATTAATTCTGGGGTTTTTTTCTTTTTTTTTTCGCGAGTTCATCTACGACATCTATTTTGATGGGAGTGGGCATTATACCTTGTTGTGTTACCTTCATTGGTTGTATTGCAGACGGACCTATTAAAGGCATGCTTTTTTGCTTTGTATCCGATATATATACCGTGATCGCTGTTAATATTTAATTTGTTGTCCGATTGGTTAACCTAATAAATTCCATACACAATACTCAAATTGTACTCATTTCGCTAGAAGCGACTTTGGTTGCATTTATTGCAATCTATCATCGTTGGGGAAAATGTGATTTTTTTTCTTTTAATAAAGTCGTTGGTTTCGCGGCTTCCTTCTCGTACATGTAAGTACTTGAAACTCCTTCGGTTACTCTTTTTTACGGGATCTTCCTTTTTGATCCAATCGAGAATGCAGAGCCTTGGACTTTCATTCAAGAAAAGGTTGATGTGTGTAAATGGGTTGGCATCACATTGCTTGTAATTCGGTATTTAACTTGTGATTTAAAATGAACTTTCTTCACATCTTTGAAACCGGTTGTAGTTCGACAATCATGATCTAGAAGTTAGGTTTTCATGAATTAAAGGTGCGAAACCCCTATATTATATTTTAGTTGAAACTTTCAATTTTTGTGCTTTCAAAATTCTGATACCTTATTAGACTTCTTGTCAACGATATTGATGCAATCCCGAGGTTTCTAGGGTTTTTTATGTTAATTTGTCTCGACAAATGATGCAACGTGAAGATAATACACAATAAAGAAAAATCCTCTTTGATCCAATCATATGCATGTAAAATGAAGGTGATAGAAACATGATTAAGATCAAATGATTTGTGAAAGCATGGTTATGAATAATGTGTTAGCATGGTCCTTTTCTAATAGAATCATTAGTTTCCATATACATATTTTTTTTATTTATGTCAAGAAAACAAATCTAGGGAATATTTGTGTAATCATAGTGTAATTAACTTTCTATAATTAGGGCGAGATTATAATTATTAGTAACAAATTTTATGGAATGTATATTAAAAATTCTTTTTTATTTAATGAAAGAGACTATCATGAAGGGAGTTCATTCAATTAACTTGACATGGTATCAAGGCTACACTTTTTGAATCAGCATTCCATTGTCTTGCCTTGGTTTTTCTTGGTTTTCTTGATTGAGTTTTGCAATTCCTAGATACATAGGGCTCTTGGTTTTTTTTGTTTTTTTGAATTTTCTTTGATTCTTGGTTGTCTTTTGGGTTTTGGATTTTCTTTGATTCCTCTTGTTTTGGTTTGTTAAGACAATGATATCAAACAATTCTTATTTGTTTAGTGTTCGATTCATCGAAAGAATTATTTCACCGAGAATTTGAGGGCCCGTTATTTGTCGATGGGGAAAGAACTTAGGTCATGTGGATGGTAGTGATCCAACCCTCACCGATTCTACAAAGTTGTTTCAATGGAAGGTTAAGGATGCTTTCGGGTAATGTCTTGGATTTTTAGGGTGCATTGATCTTCTTATTGTTCTTAATCTAAGGCCATATAAAATAGCAAAAACCAGTGGGAGTACCGAAGAAGGTTACTATCAAGATAACAATGCTAGACGTTTTCAATTAGAAAATGATATCTCTCATTATTCTTAATGTAATCTTTCCATTCAAGATTATTATTTTGGTTTTCATAATTTATGTGTAATATACTAATATTATTGTATGCCAAAATACCACCTAATCTCTCTTGTTATTCAGCGTGTTCATGAGCAAAGCAAACGTGATCAATTTTTAATGAAATTGCATTTGAATTTGAGGATTTCACTCAAATTTAATGAAACGAGATCCTTGCCCTCCTTGGATGTTCGTTTTAGGGAATTATCAAGCGAAGAGCAACATCTCCCTACATAAGGCATTTTCAAGCGGGACAATTATGTTGTAGTTGCTTTTTAGGTTTGGGGAAAAGGAAAGGGGTTGAATATGAGCAATATATAGTGCTATATATAGCACGAAAAGAATATTGACACATTACAACAATTGTAGAAGTAGTCTGCATCTATCGCCAACAAATATATTATCAAAGAGTGCCCTACTCATCCTCAAAACTATAGAATAAATGCTTTTCAAACGTGGTGTTCTGCAAATCATCTATGACAATTTGTGCATTCGATACTCTTACTCTCAAATGGTACAACAAATGATTCTTATAGCCTTTTCAGCCTTGGGGTTTACAAGGTAATAATTTCAATTCTCAATTTTGGCTTCTGGCGATTTTGTCAGCTTAAATCATATGACCAACTCATCTAGTATGCTTAAAATATGCTGAGTATCATGGTTCATCACAAATTCAAAGGTTGCTAATGGTGGTCATATACCCATTACTAAGGTTGAGATATCACCCAACTTTCAAGAATGTTTTTGTATCACCCAAGTTGTCTCTAGTTTTATTTTGGGAACAGTCAATGGTGGATGATGTCTTGTGCGTGATGAGGTGTCGGGAAGGTATTATTGATGAGTCCTAATGTTGGAAGATTATTCTCGCCAGATTTTTCCATTCCTCGTTTGTCTATCTTTTTGCTTGTACTACTGTTCAAATAAGAGTGAAGTATGGAACAAACGTTTAGGCCATCCAAATTCTGTTGTTTTGTCTCATTGTTGAATTCCGTTTGTTAGGAAATAAAACTCAATTTTCTTCTCATGATGTTTGTTTTTATCAGACCAGTAATTAGGCAAGAGTAAAACTTTTTCCTTCCTTCCCCATGGGCGTGCTACAAAAATGCTTTGATATTATTCATAGTGATGTTTAGGGTCCTACACCAATTATTTTTCCATGCTCATTACAAGTACTTTGTGACATTTATTGATAATTACAATCGGTTCCTACTGGGTGTATTTCCTTCATTCCAAATCAGGCTCCTTCCGTTTTCAAGTTATTTTTGCCTATATTGAGACTCAATTTTCTATTGGTATTAAGGTATTAAGATATGATTCATAGGGGAATATATGTCACATGAAATTCAAGATTTTTTACAGCGAGAAAGGTGTTGTCTCTCGCATCGGTTCCCATATAAACCACAACAAAATAAGGTTCTTAGCGTAGAGAACCGTCATCTTTAGATATCACTAAAACCTTATTGATTGTGTCTTTTGTACCATCTAAATTCTAGATTGAAGCCTTGTCTACCGCAGGTTTATTTAATAAATCGATTGCCATCCATGTGTGTTAAATTTTCATTCCTCATACTATCGTCTACATCATAAGTCTCCTAGCTTTATCATGACTTGCATACTTTTGATTGTGTTCTGCTTCTTCATTTGCCTTCTCATGAACGGACACAAACTTTGCGCTCCATCTACTTAAATGTCTCTTTTAGGTTATAGTATTCTCATATAAGGTTTTGTTTTGTTATGATCTACCGCAGCATCAATTTTTGTATTTCTAGAAATGTTGACTATTTCTTTTACAATCATTATTTCTTTTCCTACCTGGTGCATCTTCCTACGTTACATTCCTATTCTTCCTCATTTTGAGGGATGTGTCATCTTTTGAGCTTCACTGTCGAATTCACGTGATGGAGATGTCGACCAACTTTTGCTTACTTCTTAAGACTAACCCACCACCGACAATGCACCGAGATTGCTTTTGAGCCTTCTACTCATCGGTGCGCTCTTCTTGGCACTGAGAGTATCTCATCCTCCCCGATGCGAGTATGATTTTTTTTGCTACTTTATCCACTATTATTGTTACATCATGTTACCCATAAGTTGTCAAAGACGAGTGTTGGCAGAGGTCATATGCAGAGGAACTTCAAGCTTTCTTTAGGATAATCATACATGGGATCTTGTTACTTGTCCTCCAGTTGTTGTATCCATTGGGTGTAAATGGGTGTACTCGATTTAGCTTCATCTGATGGAACTCTAGATTGATATAAAGCACGGTTGGTTGCTCTTGAAATAGACAAGAGTATGGTTTTGGACTATGAGGAGACTTTTGCTCCCGAGCAAAACGACTATAATGCGCACCGTTATTGCCATTGCTCCTTCCTAGGTTTGGCCACTTCATCAAATGGACGTAAAAAAATGATTTTCTTCATAGTGATCTTAAAGAGGATATTTATATGTGAACCTCCACCTGGTTTGTTCTCATCATCTACATCAGTTGTGTGTAAGTTGGGGGCAGTCCTTTAGGTTTGAAACAAGCTCCCCAGTATGGTTTGACCAAGTTTTAGGTCTACCTTTTCGCTTCTCTTTTGTGCAAAGCAAATATGATTCCTGCTCTTTATTTCTTTCAATGACATCACTAGTTTTGTTTTCCTCCATCTTGTTTGTGTGTCGATGACATTGTCATTACAGTAACCTTGATTCTTTGATTATTGATTAGCAACCTTGAGCACCATCTTCGATTGCTTACATGAAGGACCACCGGTTCTCTTACCCACTTCTTGGGATTGGAAGTTCATTCTTCTTCTTCTAGTGTATTTGTGCATCAACATAAATATGCTCGGAACTTGATTAGTTTGGCTTTGTCTTCAAGATTCTTCTCCGGTGGATACTCCTTTGGAGGGGTGACAAATGTTAAAGTGTGGGCGATGGCCGAGGATGGATCTTCTGCCTAATCCAACTCTATATTGGTAGTAGTTGGTAGCTTGAATTATCTTACTATTACTTTCGCTGATATCTCTTTTAGGTTTAGCTTAATCCCGTTAATTTATGCAATATCCCGTCATTTACATTTGGTAGTTGTTCCATTGCATCAATCGATATCTACTTGGCTCTTCTAATCGTGGCCTATTCTGCACTGTTCGTTCTTCTATCCGGCTTTTGTTGCTTTTAGTGATGCAGATTGGGCGAGTTGTCCCGATACACGCGTCGCTTTCGTCCACAAAGTTGGTGTATGTTTCTTGATGATTGCTTGATATCTTGGAAGAGTAAGAAATAAGATTGTGTTTCCAAATCTTCGATCAGTCCGAATAGAGTCATGTCGCGCTCACTTCCTTTCGAAGATTGTTTGGCTCGTGGACTGCTGGTAGAAATTGGATTTCCGGGACTACTCCCTACTCTTCTTCAGCTTGACAACACGAATGCTATTCATTGCTTACCAATCGAGTTTCCATGGTACCAAGCATATGAAATGGATTATCATTCTATTCGAAGCCGTTGGATAACTTTCCGTTATTTCTCTTCCACATATCTCCGGTACCGACTTTCAAACGTGACATGTTTACCAAATCAATGACTTCGACAACGCCATTAGTTTCTAGTTGGCAAATTGATGCTTCTTGATCACCTAGCATCAATTTAGGAGGGTGTTAACATGGTCCTTTTTTCGTTAGAATCATTAGTTTCCATACTAATCATATTTGTTATTTATGTCAACAAAACAGCTGTAAATATTTTGTGTAATCATAGTGTATTAGCTTTCTCTCATTAACAGGCCGGATTATTGTTAATAGTAGCGTATTTTATGAAATGTAAAATATAATTCTTTCTATTATAATGAAAGAGACTTCATTAAAAGAGAGGTCATTCAGCCAATTTCTGATGATAATGATGGCTTGTTGGCTGAAAATACATATATATACATGCATTCCTCCTATGAACTATATCGTGATATTTATCATAAAAATTATCAGTTTTGTTTGTTTTTGCACATTCAATTGCCAATAAGAATGGCCATTTCCATCAAACTCGAGCATAAATCTTCTTCCTTCTTTTCTTTTCTCAAATATATAGAAAAATCTAAGTATTCTAAGAGATAAGATTGCTCTTCCTATTTGATGCTCTTCCTAAAAATGTTTGTGAAATAAGTTCATCATCCTGCTTAAACTGGTAAATAAATTTTTAATGTAAATGAGTAAAGACATGCAGATTTTTCAAATGAGATTTAATGGATATTGATGATAGTTTTGAGGTCAGCTCTGATCTCGATGCCGATAGGCCGTTTGTGGTTGTGAAATAAAATGAACAATAATTTTCAGGGTCTCAAGATCTTATGAAGTGGTTATACCTGTAGGGATTGATGGAGGTTGTTAATTGTTGGAACATAGGATTTGAGTTGCTGTAGGCACTGTAGAAACTGGTTGAGGTTTCTTGGTGTCACACTCACTGGGAACAGGGAAAACCTAGGTTTCCAGGAATTGCATCTATGGTAAGATGGATTCACACAAGAAGAGCAAAATGCCGAATTTTATCCATAAACCATTCTCTATTGAACATTACATAAACTTTATATAACAAAACACTGTTTAGTCTATTTAGAACAGGGGAATAAGCTAATAAACTAATTAATCTTTAGGACTATTAAATACTAAATAGAAAATGAAACCGTGACTCAGATAATTTTCCTTCCAAGAACTTTGTCTTACTTAAAAGACACAAGATTCGCTTATGTTGGTTTTCAAACAATGATGAGGCGCAAGTATGACCACTCTTGATGTACGGCGTGCTTCTCTTATAATTTTTGCGGCATCAATTTGAGCAATTCAATGAGTGTTGTTCAGGAAAATTTGAGATTTATCATTGTTCTTATGTATGTTTATATTCGTAATAATCTCCGTGTTTTTTTCATTTCGACCCCAGATGTCATGCGGCATCCACACACCAGCCACCAAGTGAAGAGCTGGAACCATGTACTAAACATTTTTAGAACTCATTTCGAGATAAATTCACTTTAAATATGAAAAGTTAATGGATTTTCGTGATACACACATATGAATTCTATATCAACGCAAATACATCGTGGGAATAACAATAGTGTGTCATTTCAAGTAGGTAAGATGAAAAGGCCTAATGCCATACGACTATGGTTGGGGATCGGT